>CM026277.1:14470635-15070635 GCA_014851415.1 Cnaphalocrocis medinalis | reverse complement strand
ATATGAAGCTTATTTAGTGGTTAATTTATTACGGTTAACATCACTACACTGGTATTTAAAAGTTTGAACATAATATTAAGATTATACAGGGTGTATCTGTGAACTTACATCCCTTTAACCACTTCTACCAACCATTCTGAACAGTATTTGATCTACGACTTTTTGGAAATTGGTCGTTTTTTTTAAATCCCTATGAATGAAGAAGTCACGTGACAGACTGTATGAAATATTATGTATTTTTTATGCGAATGTCCAAAAGTCACATATGAAAAAATGTTGTTTAGAATGCTTGGTAGGATAAGTGGTTAAAGGAATGTAAATGTTCATAGATACACGCTATATTTCGATGACCACATAATATGGTTTCATTTAATAAACAGTGATTTTCGTGGTGGAATAAACATTAAATATAAAAATAAAAGTTACAGATATTTTAATTCTAAAATCACATATGTCGCTATTTTAAACTATAGGTATCAAATTGTCCTAACTAAAATCCCGGTTACAAATACCTGAGAATAAAAAGCATAATCAAAATTCAAATTCTAAATAAAATTTGCTACTTATTTAAATAAAATGAGATAGCTCATAATAATAATATTATTCAAATAATTTCCATTAAGGTTAATTGACATCTATGAATGCGGCAGTAACCTGCATACTAACTTGCATACTCACGCGCCTTAACTTTAAGAGCCCCTGTTGTTGTCTCTGTTATAATGTTGGTTTAGAAAGAGAAAGGATGTTCGAGCAGCTCTCAAAGTTGAAGTTGCGTTTGAGTATTTTATCAGTTACATATTTGTAACTATAGTCTAAGAGACTTTCGTCGTTTTATAGAAGCTGAAATTTTACCAATACGATATTATGTATTGGTCTTTATAATGTAAGAATTATCAGCGACTATTACGTTCGAAAATCTCTTGATCTGAAGGAGGCTAAGATAGTATCTTTCTTTCGTCTTTTAATAACGCTTGTAAATATGCTAAATGTTTCTAACACAGGTTGGGGACATGCACAGAGGACTTTCAGCTTTCATAAAATGACGAAAATTTGGCCGTTGTGGGCTCTGGCTCTATAAACGAATATTAATTCAAAAATATCAAAAAATACAATAGTATTATTTTGACAGTATCCATATCAGATCATTAAATATCACTACACAAATTCGATTACAAATTGTTGGCTTCAGAAGTTCCTTGCCTCTTTTTAAAAGATTAAATACTTTGTACATCATGAGTATGGCTTCATATGTATAATTATACATCTGAGTATCACATAGAGATACATTCGTTTGGGACATAATACAGAAAATTATCAGTAGACATTTACATACATTTATTCATATCTTTTACCAATAATTTTGAACAGCATTTTATTCTATGACTTTAGGAAATTTGTCGCATTTCGTTTTATCCGAAAAACAAGGTCTTATCTCCTATATCAAACATATTGCAAATCGGACTTTATTCTTTGGAGCCGAAAGTCCGATCTCCTATATTAAACATATTCCAAATAGGACTTTATTATTTGGAGTAGTCGATTTTTTTACTCCCCATACAAAATGAACAAGTCACGTGCCGACTTTGTAGGAAAAGTTGTTTTTTATGCGAATTTCCAAAAGTCAAAGAATAAATTGTTCAGAATGCTTGGCAGAAGACTTAGTTAAAGGGATGTGTAAATGTTTACAGAAAGACCCTGTAATATGCTAACAAAAATAATCTACAAAAAGATTCAAAAATCCATGGTATGTAATGGTTACCTTACAAAAAATATTTAGTTACACGTGCAATTTGTTACCTATTTATCAATACTTAGGAATTTAGGTACACACGAATAAAATAAAATATGTTATCGGTTGTAAAAAATGCTGGCTCAGATTCTTCAATTTTATTGACGAAACATAAATCACTATAGCGAAAAATATAACTAGATTTTCACTTTAGGTTAACATATTTTAGATTGCTTTCCCGACCTTAACTTAGAAAATATTCACGAAGAGAACTAAAAGTACCAAAAATATAAATAAAAAAATATATAAATTGGTTAAGACATTCGCTGTCTAATCTTATAATATGAGTCTTCTTCAAAGAAGTGGCGATGATGTCATATGAACAAGACTGTCGATATTATTCGAAATAGTAAATAAATCACATGAATGTATAAAACTTTTCCATAGCACGAAGTCTGATCTACTCATAAATACAGAGCACAAATGTCATATCTCGGCCTTTTAGAAAGACCAAACGAGCTGGTACACAACTTACGTCGTTTATACAACAATACCGCGTAAGTCATAAAATGTGACGTGTAATACTTTATCGGATAGATATTTTCATTACCCATCCAATCGCGATTTACGTAGGTAACGCTAGAAATGAAGCTAATTAACAACACTTTAGAATAAAATGTATATAAATTTGATAAAGCATGGAATACAATATTAAAACAGATAATAAGTATATTCTGAAAACTCGTCAAATACTTCCGCGGTATTGTCGTACATACGACATTATGCACCTGGTCACTGCTGCCCATGTGCACTTAAAACATAAATCAACATAATAAAATACGTTGGAATGGGATTTCAAAAAGACGAATGATCACTAGGAAATATTACACTGAACTTTGAAACAGAGTTAAATAAGTAGTCCGCGGCATTAAAGTGTAGCGATGACCTTGAGTGCGCAGAAACCAATTTTAGTAGAAAGTCTTCTTTTTTACAAGTGCGCAAACTAACGGTCATCGCTATAGTTACGAGTAGATGCTGTGGACTATATTAAGGCTGTAATTAGAGATCTAATTTAATCCAAGTATGGTAATAAATAGTTATCCACAATAGTTACATTCATATGCCAGTTGAAATGGTTCACCCCCGGTACGGTCACGATGTGAAGTCTGCCGCTTGCGTCCAGGGCCCGGAGCCCTATGCGGTCCTCTATGTATATGTCTTGCCCTTTCATTTCTATCACCGTCTCGTTCGCGTTGTAGTAGCCAAATTGACTAGAATTAAAAAAAAACAGATAACATTAATTAATTATTGTATTATTAAGACATCACAAACTTTTGACCATGGGAGAGCCATGCTTCGGCATGGGTGATACTTCATAAAAGACCGGCGTGAAGCAGCGCCTGTTGCTCACGAGGGAGTGAGGGTACCGGAGGCCCAATCGGGGGAAAGGAGGTTAATAGCTTGCCTCTATGACCGGCGGCAATTGCTTACCATCAGGTGATGCGTTCGCTCGTCTGCCGCCAATCGCATAAAAAATTGTGTCAGTGGGCTAACAATATCAGTCGCCGAACGGACAACCGCTGGGGTAAACGAATACTAAAGTGGATGGCCAGATGGAGTGAAGATTTAGATTTGCGCAAGATGGCTGGCAAAAGCTGGATGCGACAGCGAAAAATCGAACAGAGTGGCGAACATTAGGAGTGGTCGACCAGTGGACTGCAACTGCTGATGATGAATTTATTTATAATACTAGCTTTTGCCCGCGACTTCGTTCGCGTGGACTCGACCTCACATTAGAAACTTCAAAAATTGTAGCCTATGTGTTTTCTGATGTATAAGCTATATTGTGGTAAAGTTTCATTCAAATCCATTCAGTAGTTTTTACGTGAAAGAGTAACAAACATCCATACTTACAAACTTTCGCCTTTATAATAGTAGTAGGATTAATTATGATAAGTGGCTAAAAGCAAACAGATCACACGATTACCTGCTCTGCCACGGAGTAATAACGTTGTCATCCGGTCCTCCAATCAGGACTAGCCTCTTCAAGTTCAACAGATTACTCTTGAAGTCATCTGATTTTGCTGACCTGAAATGACATAAAATAAAATTAGATATTTTTATGTGGTGGCATAAGACGGAACATGGATAAATAATTATCATTATCGCCTGTTGTTAAAAATGACGTCATAAGTTAGGTACTTCTAAAACTACAAATAACTAAACTTCTTTGAAAATATTTATTTTTGACAGTTTTCAAAATTGTTAAAGTAACTGATTGATAAGTCAACATCTTTATTATATTAAAATATTGTTATATCGAATTTAAGATAGGATATAAAAATTAAGATAATTACATATAAGATCTAAAAAAAAAACAAAATATTTTCTTATTCATAATTAAAAATTAAGAAAAGTAAAACAAAAGAAATAAAAAACAAAATAGAACGGTGCAAAAAGAACAGGTTCCACCGAGATTTGAACTCGGATCGCTGGATTCAGAGTCCAGAGTGCTAACCATTACACCATGGAACCGTCTGGCGGGAGCGTCGAAATTGAT
This sequence comes from Cnaphalocrocis medinalis, assembly GCA_014851415.1. NCBI lineage: Eukaryota > Metazoa > Arthropoda > Insecta > Lepidoptera > Crambidae > Cnaphalocrocis > Cnaphalocrocis medinalis. Next base: position 15,066,346 of record CM026277.1, on the reverse strand, counting down.
AAGCACAATCTAGGAGATACTCGTAGGGAGTTAATTAAGGTTTAAATTAATGTTATTTACGTAATTGATTTATTAAATTATAATAAAGTAATAAATGTTATCAGAAACAATGTTGTTGAACTTACACGAAATATGTGGCGTGATTTGATACCGCTAATGAACGACCTATTTATTGTTTATAAATAGCACGAGCGTGCCACAAACATTTGACATACTTTGCGAAATCCATTAATATTCTAAACATTTTTTTATGGACTTGGACACGCGCCTTCATTCCATACATAAACTATTGCTTTTATTGTGAACTACATATTTTAAATCATTTCATTAGCAACTGCTACATAATTGACTTCTTGAAACATAAGACTGTTTATAGACTACTAGCGGCCGCCCGCGACTTCGTCCGCGTGGAAAAGTAACTTTTTACCCCCCTTTTAACCCCTTACAACCCCCTTTTCGCAATAAAAAGTAGCCTATGTTCTTTCTCAGGGTCTAGATCATCTGTAGGATACCAAATTTCATTTAAATCCGTTCAGTAGTTTTGGCGTGAAAGAGTAACAGACAGACAGACAGAGTTACTTTCGCATTTATAATATTAAAGTTAGGATAGTTAGGATATTAGGATAAAAGACACAGATGTATGAAGCCTATGAAGGCATCTGTTTGATGGATGATAATATTTATTGGCATAGACGGCATTCGAACTCCAGTGATGAAAATCAAAATCTAATTAAAAAAAAAGAGTAATTTGCTCCGAAAATCTAAGCACGCCAATATTATGCGAATAACTGTCCACTGCGTAATTGGATCGAGGTCACATAGGAAAATATTTAAACAGATGGTCTTGTTTTCATACATATTGCTGATTTTGTCATTGGTTCAAATACCTTGTAAAATTTTAGAAAAATAATAGCTAGGGCAATATTTTACATATCTGTAGTGTGTGTACATGTTCCCCTATCAACGTCGTAACGCCCAGACAGCAGACACAATGGAAAATCAATTGTTTTATGCCTTTTAAAAGGCTTTTGGGCCTTACGATGTTAAATAGTATTAGCAATTTTTTACAATTTATTATTATGTAATAAAATATAATGCACTTAACAATTCTTCTAGATGCTTAAGCGGGATCTCTGAATTAAGCAGTTTCATCTAAACTGGTGGTTAAATATTCGTAATACCATCTCCACTGGATCCTGTCTGACAATATTAATGTAAACACGCAAAAGGTCGTGGGTTCGTGGTTCGAACATCGTCAATGACTTTTCGACTACAATATTAACTTGACAATTCCCCTACCCAGAGTAAATTGATAAAATTAGGGGACCCAAGCAAACAATCAACAATTTTGAAGAGAATGAGGAAATGATTAATATTATTGAGTAAAATTAGGGGTTTCCTGTTTATCAATCTCGACGTTACAGATTTCAGAGTGTTTTAAACCACAAATGATATTTAACAAAATTAAATAACATTTAACAATATTTAACAAAATCAAATTAAATTTAACCTTCTTATTATAAGACATAATACTATGAATCAACCTCTATGCAGAATTTTTAATTGCAGATGAACAAACGGATCATGCTTGATGGTAATCAATCAGTTGTCGCCGCCTCGATAGTCGCGTTTATAGCTCCATAGGTCTATACAAGGGTTTCTTTGATCGAACCAACTAAACAACTTACTTTATATGATTGTTCAAATACGGCAGGTAGGACGGCTGTAAGCTTTCGTACAGGCATCTGATGGGTTAGGGGTCGTTCCAGGTAGTTGCCCACAGAGGTGTGCTGCCCCTACCCGGGAGTAGAACCAGGCTCGTACACGGTTCCTTCACCAGGCCGGCGAACACCAGGTGGAGGAAACCAGCTGGAATTTACAAGTTGACAATTCAACTCTAGGTTTACATGCTTTGGGGCCTAGGGTTACACTTGAACCCTGGTTCAATTGGGATATAGTTTAGTTACATTCATCTACTAAAAAATGTTGATGTTTCCTTTTGATTTCTAATATTTGAAGCCTTAACTTATGAAACAACCAATGTTGTCAAAGTTGGACCTGACGTCAACGTAACAATATCGATCGGATTTTGCATTTGCAAAAATCCTCATTGTACTCGAGCTCGGAAAGCTTTAAGCAACGACTTTGGACGCAACTAGGAATGACAAGCTAAGATGAGTTAGTGTTTTCTTATTTTGTAGGTAAAACAACATGAGTTGATTGATAAAGTAGTGACTTTAGAGGAAACTGCATACCTAGTTTTAAAACACTTGCCATCATTTGTGACAGTAACATTTTATCATTGAAACATACCTCCATACTGGCCAGCTTGGGGCGAGCTCAATGAGATAAATGTATCCACTGATACATTTGCGAATGTCTGCACAATTCCTCTTGCTATGAGGCCTCCTTGAGAATACCCTGAAAAGTTTAAAGGCCATATTTTATATTTATTATTTACTAGTTTGTAACATTTAATACAAATAGGCTTGCAATATGTATTATGATAAAATGAGATTCTACTTTATAATTAACTATACATATAGTGACCCATTACTCCAGCGGAGTGGGAATGAAGTTTTGATATTCATAGTTCCAATCTGGGGTGCTGGCTACCGATTACAATTTTAGGAAACAATTTTGGTGTGGTATTTGTCCAGCCATCATAGCATAGCAGGGCATACCAGCAACAAAAAGAAAAGAAGACAATTGAACTTAAAACCCCTTTCTGGTTAAGTGTCAGCCCTGACCAAAATATAAATTATTAAACTTACTTTTCAACCCAGGGGTTTAAAAATTTAGCAATGCCTAGCCGTTAGGGGTAAAAAAGTAAACTTACCTAGAATATTAATCCCTTCAGGATGCTTTGAAGAAATGTTGGCTACATCCATTCCGATCTCCAGCACTTGATGCCACATGGTCTCCAAGCTCGACCAGCTTTCAAACCTATTTATATTGTACACTATGGTGCCTGGATGTTTCTGGAAATTAACAAAGAAAAATAAAGCTTTTTATTATTTTGTTGTGTTGACATTTTTCATAGACTCAGACATGTGAAAGAAGCGACTGCCAAAGGCAATGACTCGGTCATGAGAGAAAAAGCGCCAAAGGCAATTATCTGGTATCAGTAGACAGAACAGTATCTCATCCAGTGGGTCATTATCAAATGATAGATATAATATATTGATATCTCATGGAATAAAGCCACTATCCATAGTCTTCTCAAGGCACTAAAGTGCATGATTAGGCGGAATTGGTATAGGAACAATTAAAATGGCAATTAGCTTGACATTTTGGATCTTTGTAGGTAAGTATACATTTTAGGATGATTCAACTTAAGTACTGTAAAAGCTAAAAAAAACAATGGATGCTCATGACCTTTAGGCCAAGCTTTAATCACCGTGGTGTTGATGGCACGGGATTGTAGTCCATAACTCAAATATAAAAGTAAAAAAAAAACTTAATACATTACCTATAATAAAAGAGTAGCTGTAAAATATGATTTTAAGAATGCCCAAAGATACTGAAATGTTTTAAAGCTTTTAAATTGAGAATTTTACAAAAAAAAAACTCTTTTCATTCCATAAAAATAATATAAAAAAAATATTTTAAATATTGTCAGTCTGCAGCGGTTGGTAGTGGTTTTTTTGTGTAGTAGTAAGTAAACGCTTAAGGCCTAATTAAATGTTTACTTACCTCTTGTATCCTGTGCGAAATCATTTCCATGCTTCCGCTACCAGTCATGATGCCATGAATTAACACCACAGGTTTGTAACAAAACGCAGAATTAACCACGAAGAAGACAAAGAAAGAAGCTATGTTTATTAACTTAAATTCCATTTTTAAATATTTTATTACTGAGAACAAAGAAACTTTACAAAACACTTGCACATACGAAACTACGGAAGGCGAATGAGACAAACACAATGTTGTTATATACAAAAGGACAAGCTGATCGCGTCACAGATAGTGTTTGTAATAAACGAAGGACATTATTTACGTAAATTTCATAATGATAAGATTACAATTTTGCGTTTTATTAAAAGATTAGGAACGAAAACAAACCAGCGAGCGACGCGAGTCAAAGTCAAACTCAAAACATAATCTGTCATTCATTCATTATTAGAATAGGGATGCACCAATCGTCATTCGATAAAATTAATACTATGTATCATCGTAAATTATATAGGTAATCTGAATTATTATTTCATTTCAACTAAGAAGATCCCTGCCCTGTGACATTAATTCACCGTGTTCTGAATAACGCATTTTATGTTTGACAATGAAAAATATTTTTATTGTATATTTATTTAATTTAATTGCGGTATCATTCCGAAAAATATCAAAACAAAACATTTCAAACTTAATTTAATGGAATAGAAAATAAAAACATAATAATTTATTTAAAAAATATACCTATGAAATTTCGTATACCTACGTGTAACGGAACAAGGATAAAATATAAAGCTAGGACAATAAATGACATAATCGGCGGCCATTTTGTTCTTGGTCTGTGATCTTGATAATCACATCAATACGAGTGCATGCATCAGCCTTGTATGCGAGTTGTGTTTTCGTTGTATTTGCGTGGTGTTCGGTTATTGTTACTTTTTCCTATTGTTGACTTTTGTTGTTGATGTTTGTTACGTTATTCATAGTTGTTTTTGTTATTTTTTGGCAAAATGCCGACGGCGGAATAAGTCAATGACAGATGCGGACAGTTTCGACATTGAAGCTATCCGGAACCATAATATTATGGATATTATGAAAGCGTGAGTTACCCAGTTTGCTTAAATTGATAAAATCGTTAAAAGAGGCCGATTCACTGACTGGAGTGCAGTTGGATTCCAATGGGAAAAATTTAACAAGATGATAATATTGATAAAGGGAAATATTGTCCTTGCCTTGAGATGTACGTTCTGGAATCTTGAAAATAAATTGAAAATTGGGACAATGTCGTCTTTTTAGACGAAACATGGCTGAACGCCAATCACACTGTGAGTAAAATGTGGACTGATGGCATTGCTCACGCCTCCACAATGGTTCCAGAGTGGAAAGGTGAGAGATTAATAATTTGCCACGCGGGAACATCAAAAGGGTTTATGCCAAATTACCTTCTTGCTTTTAAATCCAAAAAGACTAACGAATACCATGAAGAGATAGACGCAGAAAAATACCATTACCAGAAGTACCATTCCCGACAAGTGACTACACCAACAATATCACAATATAAAAAATATTATTACAACTAATGGGGCTACTATATCCTATGACGTAATTGGCAGTAGTGACGCCATCAATTAATTTCATGACTTTCTTGATGCATTTGACTGTTTGGGCTTTATTAATAAAGATTGTTATAAGTAAATTTTCGTTCATTTTTTTTATTAATTTTCGTGCTACAAATTAATTTAAAATGAAACCCGGTGTAACACCTGCCTACATTATAATTAGTATGACTGTAGACTGTATGAGCCTATACTGTCCAACTACGGAGCAAACCTTCTAAAGAAAAGAGCCTTCAGAAATCAAGTTCGCTAATAAGGTGAGATTAGACTTAAAATTACCACGCCACAAGTCACAACAACACAACCGCCACAAAGGTACTTTGAGGACACGGTGCGGTATTTACCATTAGTCTAGCGGGATGCTGGCTGTTTGAGTTTAACTGTGTAATTAGATGAAAAACTTTAGAATAATGTCTAACGTTAAAAACATTTTGTCAATTGAAGATCAAAATCCGATCACTGCTAGAAGTGTTGTTTCATTGGTAGTTTAGTTCACTAACTGTATATTTATCGGCCACGTTTAGTTATATTTTAATGACAAAAAAAACACATGAACCGCTGCGCATAGACAGAAGAGCAATTATGATGAAAGAAGAATATCTAATACTGTGACTATATTATAATCTGTGGGGTACCTATTATATTCTAAGTGATTGTGTCTCACCTCTTTACCTGTCATAGCCTTAACTGTCACTGTCAGCAATTGTCAATGTCAAAAAATCGCGGTCCTCGCACGTGTATCATCGTGTTGTTATTATTTTTATTTTTTAAAGTTTAATTTCTCTAAAAAGACTTTTGAAATATAAACAGTGGATCAAAATTATATGTTCATGAATTTTAAGCGCCTTGAAGTAGATATTTATTCCTGTTCGGTAAGTATACAGCTACTATAACCTACATACTTTCATATTTTTTTTGGTTATGTTATTTACGAAAAGTGTTTTAATTACAGATGCATTAACGGACCCAATTACAATGGCAGCGACGTCTTTATCCGAACAGCTGCAAAAGTTAGCGGCTCCCCAATCCGCTATTTACAAAGAAGATAAAAAGAAGACTTCTCTTCTTTTCGACCCCAAAGAGGCTGGACTCAAAGACAGGGATACTTTCTATGAGATCGGTCTAAGTGGTCTAAAAGAGTTAATAGCTTTACATGAGGGCTTCCGAACGTTTGAAGATACGCTTTTCAGTCTATCGTCTAAAGACTTTGAAAGAGCAGTTCAAAGTAAGGATGTTAATCAAAATCTTGATCAGACTATTGAAAAGTTTCTGCTACAATTATCTCCATACTTCCTACTACAGTCATCTCACAAAGCCTTAGAATGGCTGGTCAATCGGTACCATATCCACCAGTACAACCAAGACGCAATAATGTCTTTGATTCTTCCGTACCATGGGTCAAAAATATTCGTCCGATTCATTCAAATTATGGACTTAAAATCAACATCGAACAGATGGAACTGGCTGCTACCGGTACAAAAGAATGGTGTCGCTTTAGGAAATCAAGTATGGTACAATCAGTGTGTTTCTAACTCTGCCTCATTACAGTTTGTTGCTAAAACAACGTTGAAGTATGTAAAGGAGTTTGGTGAGAGAGCGTCGCAGTTAAATACACTGTTTGCATTCTTTTGTCAAACTGCTTTAGGTGTCCTAGAGAGCAGTAAAAGAGTAACAGAAGCCACAATAAATGCACTTCTACCTACCGTATTAAAGGCTATAGAATCACCAATTGTGGATTTTCGATCGTCAGCATACATTATATTGGGATTTCTTTTTACTAAGGCTACTATAAAGGCCGATACGCTGAATGAAATTGTAGATAAGTTACTTACAACAGAATTTGTTATGACATACGATGTGGCAATATTGATTACGATGATGTACACTCACCAGACACATATGACCCAGATGTCAGATATGATATTGAATGATATCTCTTTGGACATTATGAATAATCTATGCGGTTTTCTGAAGAAATCTGTGGAAAGGAAGCAGAATATCCAGCCGTTTGCAATTGCTTTTCTTTCGAGCATCTTGCCTCTCATACAGAGTGACAATGAAGAGTTCCGGAGATTCAGTCGACTTCCATTAATATTGATTGATGAAGTTGATTTTAAACATCAACAGCCTGAAACAATAATAAAGTAAGTTATTGGTTTTTCTTTTTTTTTTTTTTTATTTTATATAAGATGGGTTTGCACTTGACCTCATCTCACCTGATGGAGAGTGACAATGAGGTCTAAGATGTAGCGTGCTTACCCAGAAGAAGCCTATTCACTCTCGACTTAAAGACACCCAAATTGTAGCTCTCTGGAAACACAGAAGCCGGCAAGTTGTTCCATTCCTTAGCAGTTCGTACCAAAAAAGAAGAAGCGAAACGCTTAGTACGAGTTATTGCTTCCTCATAATTATTTAATACTACCTAAATGATAATACAAGATAAGAATATAATTTATGCATTCAGTATTTTACTTTGTTAACCTGTAAGATCTATGCTGTACACCTATGTTATTAAAAACATTACTACTGAATTATCAACCTTGCTTCTAAAAATGTTCTTTTACCATTTAAAGTGGTGAGATCTATGGATTTCCAAGTTGTACGCTCCACAGACGAAGTGATATTTTATTTTTGAGTATTGTAAATGATGTACAAGTAACTGAAAATACTTTATTTTTAAAAGATTTACTTAAGTTTTGTAATTTATTTTTCCAGGTGTGTGCTGGATGCTTTTGAAACAAAAAAAGCCAAAAATATTGATGGTGGGGATGAAAGTGACATAGAAATTATTGATGAAGACATAGACTGTCCACCAACAATTCTAGAATGGTATTCTTCTCTTCTTAAAAATCTTGAACACAAATACCCTGAAGCATTTGATAAGGTTATCAAGCTAGAAATGAGCTCTAAAAATAAAGCTTTGTTCAATAGAAGACTAGAACTGTCCAAGGTTTTGGGTTTCAAGCCCTCAGTAGCTCATAAGGTCGGTGGAACTTATTTGTTTGAAAATCTTAATCATGTCAATCCAGAATTGAGAGTTGAAGCAGTTAAATATATAAGTAAGGAGTTTGATGCTTTAAAAATTGAAAATGTTGATTTTGTCAAAGATTCTATTGTGAACAGATTCAATGATGACAATCTTGAAGTTGTAGCAGCTGCTTTGGAAATACCCACAAAATGCTTAGATGAAACCTTGAATGAGATAGACTTGACTAATGTCTTTGTCAATATTGTCACTAAAACCTCTAAGAAATGGAAGAATGTTATCAGCACAGCAATCGAAAAGTTCTGTTCTTTAGAAAGGCTTCCAGTTAACCAGGAAACTGTTTTAGCTTTGGTACCACATTTGTTTCCTTCTAATGAAAAGTCAGCAGAAATCACTTGGAAAATTCTAAATTCACTTTGGGGAAAGAAGTTTGGGCTTAGAAAGAAACTTAAAAGCCTTAATTCCTCATACAAAGACAATCATGAAGTTTTGAATCAAATAACTTTCAATGCATTGTTTGTCGACAAATGTATGGATTTTGAAAATTTATTGGATGTCAATCAGTTGAATAAATTAAATACTCTTGATATTTATACATATTTACTTTTGAAAAGCTGCTCTTTTAAGTCTGCAACTGTTGAAGAAGTAGCAGACACATTAAATTTATTGTTAACATCAGTAGAAAATGAGAATAGAGTAATAGTTGCAAGTTCAGAAGATCAGTCTTTCTCAAGCAAGGTTGTTCCAGAATTCGTAAGGTTATCCAAACAAGACAAAATATTATTTGAAGTAGTTGAATATATTTTTTCAAGGATTATTGAAGACATGAATGTGAATTTACCAAAACCATGGTGTAATGTTTGCGAAAACGCAGAGACCATTCTTGTAAGAAGATTGTATGAGATTTGTATTACTGGTTGCGCCATACCCACTTATGAGAAGAATTATGTGAAGCTATTGCAACAGCTATTAGGTAAATTTTTCAAAAACTCAAGAGAAAAGTTTGAATTTATAGCAAACTTTGCATGTGGTCATATTTTGTATGCTACAGATCCAAAAGACGTGATCGCTCCAGAACTTCAGCTCAGAAGTTTAAAATTACTGAACAATTTCTTTTCTCTACAAGATTCTGATTGGCTTTATGAATCAGATGTAGTAGTTTTGACAATATTGTTTGGGTTGAATAATCCTATTACAGCTATTCGTCAATGTGCCATTGATTCAATAAATAATTTGATGAGATATGATCCTGACAAAAGTAAAGTTTACGTCCAGCTTTTGAAGGAACTTGTTGCCCACAAAGAAGAGTTGTTATTAGACCATGAGCAGATAGCGCAAGTCTTGAATACTATTCTGACTCAAGCAGCACCAGCAAAGAAGATTTTTAGAAAGAATTGTCTGATTAAGTTCACCAATATATTAACTTCCGATACACCACCACATGTTACTTCTAGTTTTCTCAAGCTACTCTGCAATGTTAACAATGCTAGCATGTTCTCGTGTATAGTGCCTGCTTTGAATGATTTGGAGAAAAAATTAACAGAAAACCAACTGGATCCAAAATTCTCCCTAAATATCTATGAATCTAATCTGTTCAAACATGTCTATAGTCAAATAAACGAAAACACGGTTAGCACCTTTGCTAAAGATGACATTTGGACATCAATAGCATTCGGGTTAAAAGAATACAGAGAATGTATTCTTGAAGAAGGACAAACGTTCACAAGTCCCTGTATTCTGATTATGAAACAGATTGATGAAGATGTTTTCAAGAAAATCCCTAGTGAAATTACAAAAGAATTCGTCGAACTTATTACCTCTGCTGGGGCTTTTGGAAACAATCCTACTATTGCAAGCACAGCTGCCAAAATTATGAAGAAAATTCATTTGAACTTATCAGACTTTAAACCAATATTAGAGGGTATGTTACATGCTGTAGATCCAAATGAAAGTCTATCAAAGAAAAAGAAATCATCAGTTTCAATGTTGTCTTACCAATTGACTGAAACTGAAGCTTGGAAAATGGGAGTCACTTTACTTGAATATGTACAAAACAAAAAGAAAATGTCAGTAGACACCACATTTGTGTCTTTACTATTCGAATTGTTGAATAAATGCTTAAGATTTGAAGAACAGTCGTATGTTGAATATACAAAACAACTTATTCTTTCATCTCTGTGGTATTATTGCAAGAAGTTTGTCAATGATAATGATAGAGAGCAAATGAAGTCCCTTAAGTCTTGTTTCAAAGTGGAGCTTGTTGTTCAATGCATCAGAGGTACACAAAATCCTCAAACCCACCACCATGCCTTGATCCTCTTGTCTCATGCTGCTTACATGCTGCCAGAGCAAGTCCTACATCATACAATGGAGATCTTTACTTTTATGGGATCTTCTGTTCTCAGGCATGATGACGCGTATAGTTTCCAAATTATAATAAAGATCATAGAAACATTAATACCTATTCTTGTGAAATTAGATCGAGATGTTGAAGATTACACAGAGAAAGAACGACAGCAGTTGCAAAATCGGATCGTCCCTGTTTTGCGGATATTTGCCGATGTTGTACTACATGTTCCCGAACATCGGCGATTGCCCCTTTACAAAAAGTTGATTGAGACCCTTGGACCCAGTCATTTCCTCTGGGTTTTCCTTGGATTACTATTGGAAACACATGTAGCTCATTTCAATGACGACAAGAAGAAAGATAAGCGAACGAATAGGACGTTAGCTGATCAGGAATCGCCAATGAATAGGCTTGATTTTGGCCAAAGTATTTTGCTAGAATTTCCACCAGAAGTATGCATGGAAAATTTCATAAAGCTCATGGATTATATCAAGTTGTTACCAGTGCAAAAAGATGAAGACAGTATGGATACTGATGTAGACCCAAGCGATATATTCAGTGTTAATGGGCACACGGCAGTACAACTTCGCCAGTACAAATACGTGATAATAACTTTCATGAACAATTGCTTAGCGTCTTCGAGGTTTATTCAGCATAGCAACCAAGCTACCGACGTGAAGGCAATGGAGGCATATTATAAGACTTACATTATCAACATTTTGACGTTCATCCAGAATATTTCAAAATTCAGCGACGAGAAGACTGCAAAATATTGGAGAGTGATGCTGCACCATAGCTACGACCTCTTAGATCACACGAACAATCTCCTCTCAGCTCCAATGTTCCTATCCGTGGTACGAGGCTTATTGAAGCACACATTGCAGGCAGTCAGAAGAAAATCAATGGAGCTCCTGAACTCTAAGATCCAGTTCAGCCCTGAGATGTTCAATGATGTGGATAAGGAGCTAATTTATTCTTTACTGCCAGCGCTATTGGACATAATAAAAACTATTGAGACTAAGGATGAGAGTCTAACTGAAACGGCAGCGCAAGAACTGGAACTAAATCAACAAACTGCTTTGTTATCCCTAAAGTTACTAACGAGAATGTTAGCGTCTGAAAACCCTGAACCATTCAAATCCGTATTAGAAACTGTTACGGAGTATACATGCAACCCAAACATTACGGCCAATGTTATGGCTTCTGTAGTCTTATGTCTAGCAGAGCTGTGTAGCAACTTGAAAGCACATGCTCTTGCCAGCCTTAGAAAGTTCATGCCAGCCCTGATCAAAGTGTTGAAAAAACAACGCAAGGTAGGAAACCCCAGAGCTGGTGCTACTAAGTACAGTGACAGCAATTTCAAAGATAGTTGAAAGTCTCCCATTATTCTTGAGTCCTTATCTGCAGAAAATCCTTTATGAGTACGCGATTTTACTGGCTAAATGGCAAACGTTTGATCAGGAATGTAGTAAAGTATCAGCAATGGTGACTAAGTTGGTAAATATTAAAAAGAAAATTGCCGGTTCGATTCCACCCAGGGTTTTGATACCTGTGGCGAATGAGACTCATCAGTTGCTGTTAGAAAAGGAGAACTTTGATGCAATTGGGCCAGTGATGTCAGTTTTAGCTGAGAGTTTTGCTAACATCACCACTGCAGACTTTACGGCTTTACAGCAAGATTTGACTGCGTTCTTCTTATCAGCGTTGCAATTAAGAAGTGATGCTGTTGATAAGGACGTAGACGCCGCGGTCATCGATAGAGCAGAAGATGAGGTCGTTAACGCGTTAGTGAAATTGGTTCTGAAGCTCTCAGAGACCAGTTTCAGGCCTTTCTACTTCAAGATATACGATTGGGCGATACGGACCAACGTAGATGGACAGAAAGATAGAGCTATCACTTTCTACAGGTAAACTATATTCTTTTCAATCTCATTATGCAATCATTAACTCATATATCACTATAATAACTCATATATTGATTGGCCGGATGGCGCAATTGGTAGTGATTTTTACGCCAAAGGTCGTGGGTTCGATCCTCGCCCTAGACAAACATTCGTGTGATGAACACTTGTGTTTGTTCAGTGTCTGGGTGTTGTATGTACTTAATTAAGTATTATATTTGTGATCCTCTACTGTCTTGTCAAGTGCTTGAGCTACCTAGTACGGATTCAGGTCAATGTATGAACTGTTGTGTGAATTTATTTATTTATATGCTAAGAAAATTATTTAAAAACTAAATACCGTGTGCGTAATTCTTTTATAGGATTTCGTAAACATTGTAGTGATATTAAAGTTAGCACCAATAATTCTAAAAGTTCAATTAATACCTTCAGTAACGTGTCTTTATCTTTCATCATCATCATCTCGACCCACATCTACCAAGTCCTCTTATACATTTCATCCATTATTTCCCTGTCTTTGTCATATTAACGTATCAAATCTTTTAACTCTTTCACTTATTGATTTGAACTTTTTATTTTACAGATTGAGCAGCGCCATAGCAGACCAGCTCAAAGGCCTGTTCGTCCTATTCGCCGGCCACTTCATCAAGAACGCCTCTGAGCTCCTCGACGCTTGCAACAGCAGCAAGACCGAAGACTTATTCTTCGACTCCGAAGCCAAATGTATCGCCCTGATCAACCACATCATCAAGACCTTGCACATCGTCTTCTTATACGACAGTCAGAGCTTCCTAAACAAGGATAGATTCGAAACGCTGTTGCAACCAGTGGTAGATCAACTGGAGAATACTGTGGGAGGCATTGAGGAACTTAAGGCTAGAGCGGAAAGGTTGATAATACCGTGCGTGGCGCAGTTCGCGGTGGCGACCGCAGATGACTCGTTGTGGAAGCTGTTGAATTATCAGATACTGCTGAAGACGAGGCACAATGATGCAGATATAAGGTTGGTATTCGTTTGCATTTCAATTTATTCTTAAACTAGTGGCCCGCCCTCACATCTTTACAGATAGCTTTAGTTTCAAACTTGACCAATAGATGGCTCTATGTGTGGATTCCGTCACACAAGTGTTTCGTCTATTCGATTTACCTTAAGCCTGGTGGTTGTCCTTATTTATAACTAACATAGATTTACCTTCTGTCTTAAGTTGTATAGGGGGCTTCCCATAATGGTGTTTGTTTCAAATTTTTAACTGAATTTCTATATATTCAAATTGTGTTGTCTTGAACCAACACGTTTTGGTGGGATTCGTACCCAAACTTCCACATACCGATGTATAGAAGGTTCGTATTTACGTGATCCTTTCAATGATTTGTGTAACGTCGTAACGCCCAGACAGCAAACACAATGGAAAATCAATTGATTTATGCCTTTTAAAAGGCTTATGGGCCTTACGACGTTAAGTACGATACTTATTTATTTACTAGTGGCCCGCCCTCATTTCGTTTCGGGACAGGTAGTTCCACTGTCTACCAATAGATAGCACTGAGCGTTGATTGTAGGTATAGCACAAGTGATTCGTGTTTTCGGTTTAGCTATAAGCCCTGGCGTAGAATATAAGATTAACCTCTATAAAAATAGTGTAGAAGTTATAATATAATTTTTTATCAGTTCTTTTAAAACTTAACCACATTGTTTTTCAGGCTAGCTGCCCTAGACTGCTTAGTATCCATGGCCAGTCAACTTGGCAGCAGCTGGCTGCCACTGCTGGCGGAGAGCGTGCCCTTCCTGGCGGAACTCCTGGAGGATGGAGACCAGAGGATCGAGACCTCCACTAAGGATGCCATACGGAAACTGGAGACGATATTAGGAGAGCCATTGGAGAAATACTTTTAAGTACATTGTGTATTAAGTTAGTACAATGTGTTAAGTTAGTACACTGTGTATTAAGTTAGTATAATGTGTATTACCTCTTAGTACACTGAGTATTAAGTTAGTACACTGTGTATTAAGTTAGTATAATGTGTATTACCTCTTAGTACACTGAGTATTAAGTTAGTACACTGTGTATTAAGTTAGTACAATGTGTGATAAGTTGCTAAAATGTGTATAAAGTTAGTGCAGTGTATTAAATTAGTACACTCTGTATTTACTTATTTAAGTTTAAACCGACAACAGTGTAATGTTGGTCAGTATTAAGTATATTGACCAACATTACACTTTTGTCGGTAAGCGGTAAGCTTTAAAGCTGCTTGCATTTTTACTAAATAAACACACATTTTTTTATTGTTAACATAAGTATCTTTTTTATTTTATGCCACATAACCACCATCAAAATAGCCTATTTATCGACAATTCTCGATGTAATACCGACGAAATTCCCAAAAACTAAGATTTTTTTAACACTCTTCCTTCAATAAAAGCAAGATACCATTTGCAAATCTGAGAGCGATTCTAACGCCATCTGTTTGCCTAAGTAAGTATTTTACTGTCGACAAACTTCATAAGTAAACCTTGCCAGTTGCGTTTAAGCAAGGATCTTTTTCCTGCGTGTACAACTCAGATTCCGAATAATGAAAACTTCATTTCCAGAAAAGTTTCCTAGATGGCGTTGCAGGTCGCGTGAAGCAAAATGGTAAGGAAGATGTTCTGTCAGTAATAGTTTTCTTTTAAAACTAAGACAAATAATATCAAAAAATATATATTTAATAACAGTCTTGGTATATTGTAATTAATTACCCGTAGGTACTATTATTACCTCCAACCTGGGGAGAGCCACGCTTTGGCATGATTGGCTTGGCTCGACCGGAATGATACCATGGCCTCGCAGAAGACCGGCGTGAAGCAGCGCCTGCAAGGTGGAAATGGGGATAAAGGTTGGCAGCACACTTGTGACTACAGGTGTCTACGGTTGGCGGCAATCGCTTACCGTCAGGCAATCCGTCTGCTCGTCTGACTCGTCTGACTTATGGGATAAAAAAAGTGACAATTGGGAAAATATTATTGGAAAAAAGTATGTTTTTGCTGGTGCCTTCTCGGCAGAAAACTACATTTTGAATCTGAACATTTTGTCATTCATAACATAATCGTTCTGTTTGGACCTAAATTGATCCAACTATTTTAATTTCTTTCGAATTTTAACTTTAGATCTTTCAGATCGGCCGCCGTAGCCGTATCGGTTGAAGAATATTATTAGATGTCTAGTATCCCCTTAAAAAAACTGTTATAATTTTTCTTTCCGTTCCACGTAATTTCTTACCTATTAATCCCTAGGTACTTGAAATGAAGCCTCCTCTCAAAGTTTTAATGAAAGCTAAAGGCAGGATTACTCTACTTAAGACTTTTCTAGGATTACCTACTGAAGTGGCGGAGAGACTACGATGGGCTAAATCAGTCTTGCAAACGCTATTGCATCGTTGTGCATTAGGCGCTCAGCGCTCAGGGCTTGGGGGCAATTCGTCCCAAAAAAACTATACTCTAAACTGGAATTCAAACCCAAAAAATCTACGACAGATACGTCACCGTCAAATCTGTTAAAGTCACTTATGTCATTTTTAAGTGACGTTTTTAGGTTTCGCCAACCTTTTTGGCATTATTTTTTTTATTAAGCAGACTAAACTGTCAAGTTTCCATACATTGTTAAAATGTTGTAGGTAGATACCAAATTTTATTAACACCTGAAGTGTTACAAGCGCAATACCATCTTTGAAAACTAAAATTACGGATGGTTAAGTTTTTATTAAAGGGTCTTGGCTCGACCTGGAATGATACCATTGCCTCACAGAAATCCGCGTGAAGCGGCACTTGTGCTGTGTTTCGCCGAGTGAGTGAGGGTACCGGAGGCCCATCGGGGGGGAAGGGGATAAAAGGTTGGTAGCGCGTTTGTGACGCCACTGGTGTTACAGGTGTCCATGGGCGGCGGCAATTGCTTACCATCAGGTGATCCGCCTGCTCGTCTGCCACCAATCACTTAAAAAACATAGTATGGGTTATACCTTTGCGTTATCTTTCGTGGTCTATTATTATCCCGCTCCGTCGTGTGCAAATCACCTTATAGTAGGTACCTATATTACTTTAAAATGTAGAAACTCCAAGCTTAATAATTACTTACGTACACTTGCGAGTAAATAACTGAATCTGGATCAAATTTTCTTACAAAAATGCCCAATTCAGAGGCCCACAGTAATAAATCTGTAACAAAGTAAGTATTAGTGATTTAGTACATAATAATTTTAATGTAAACAAATAGATTAATAAGTATATTAAATACCAGTGGCCCGCCCTCACTTCGCTTCGGGACCGTAATTCAGAAATGAACCATAGATGGCGCTGTGTCCAATTACATCGCGCAAGCGTTTTGTGTTTTCGGTTTACCTACAAGCCTTGTCGTTGTCTATAGATGTTATCTCTTTATAAATAGTAGGTATAGAAGATAGGAACACACGTATCGCTGTTCGATATTAATTAGGCATCAACCCAAAGCAACAAAGGCCTAATCGGGGAGTAAGGGAGTGAAAAGGTTGGCACCGCACGTGTGATTCCATTAGTGTCTATGGGTAATGGTTTACTACCACGTGATTCCTCATCTTAAAAAATATACCTGCCTATGTTTGAAATCTAGATCCTGGACCAATTTTAATGGTCGTTAGTATATTAACTCAAGTAAGATGAGCTTTCACCGCATGAGCTTCAACTAACAAAGTGCGAAGAACTAAGGCTTTGAGAACTTGGGTAGCTCGGTACCTAAGTAGGTTTGTGCCAAGGTAAGTACTTACCCCGTCTTACCCCGTCGCTATAAAACTCCCCAGATGACTATTACCACACTTACCCCGGGAACTTGCGAGTATAATATCGAGATAAACCTTAGGAGTTCTTTGAGAACTTGTACAGCACTTTTTTAATATTCACCCCGTGAAAGTGTTAACTAACTTCGAGTTGGTGGTTCCGTACAGTCAACGTCAAAATGATTTTAGCTTTCAAATCTACCAAAAATATCTGAACATTAGATTTGAACAAAATTAACTTGATATATTGGACCTTTACTGGAAATACTTGTTCTGGTGTTTTGTCAAATGCTCAGATTTGGACGTGAATTTCAGAGGTTTGAACGCGAAGATCACTTTGATGTTGACTACTTTTTTTTTTTTTGATAGTGGCCCGCCCTCACTTCGCTTCGGGACCGTAATTCAGAAATGAACCAATAGATGGCGCTGTGTTCAATTACATCGCGCAAGCGTTTCGTGTTTTCGGTTTACCTATAAGCCTTGTCGTTGTCTATAGAAGTTATCTCTTTATAAATAGTATAGAAGATATAGATAGTCACATGGTAATATTGATGTTACATAATAAAAGTAGGTACATTGACTACGTGACACCCTGCAAGACAAAAAAACAACAGTAAGAAAAAAACAGTAGCAGGTCATGAACCTAGGATTTTTTTGTCTGTCCTGTTAACTGTTTGTCTGTATGTCTGTCTGTTTCTTCGTGTTAGACTCGGAAACTACTTACTGAACGGATATGAATAAAAATGTTGTGTTGTTTACCTAGACGCTTGCGTATTTATTTTGATAAAATCTCTTATTGAGAAACCAAATTTCTTTTAAAAAAAACAGTAGCAGGACATGAATCTAGGATTTTTTGTCTGTCCTGTTAACTGTTTGTCTGTCTGTTTCTTCGTGTTAGTCTCGGAAACGACTTACTAACGGATTTGAATAAAACTTTTCCGTTGTTTACCTAGACGCTTGCGTATTTATTTTGATAAAATCTCTTATTAAGAAACCGTATTTCACGCAAGCATAACTGCGTCCACAAGACATATAAATGAAAGAAACTGCGAAACGTAGGTTTACGATTAATATTCTGATAATCCGCGTAAAAAGCTTTGAGGCTCTAGTATCTTTGGCAGGTAGGTAATAACGTTCCTTTGAGAGCATTCCACGGCATAGGCTGGGGTGGTCAAAGGTTTATTCGAGTCTGGGAGCGCCCAGGTGATCGTAATACCACTTAATGGAAATTTCTCAAGCTGCTTGATATTGGGTGGATTTACTATACGTGACATATCTTTGAGTTTTTCTTTCCTACTTATTTGATTGCCAATTTTTTGCATCGTTGCTTGAACTGTCACTTACAGATTATTCATTCTTTTATTCTTTACTCCTACAATGATTGTTTGATGCAACACACAGACTAGGCCGGGGCCCTCGGGCAGACAATAATTAGAGGCCCTTTTGGAAAGTGATTAATGCGAATTATAGGTACTAACATTTTTAAAATAAGTTTAAACGGTTAATATTATTATTTAATCATTTATTATATTAAGTGTTCAAATACAGTATGATGTTATTTTAATATGACATTAATGATATTCGAATGCTGCTGTTTTTAGGTTCAGTAGTGGTGCGATTGTAAATACCACCTTAGAGTTTGCGAAAAAAAGTAATGCGTTCGACAATAGTTTTTTGAGAATAAATGTGTAAGAGATATTGTAGGTTCTTCGGGGCCCCCTTGATAATGGGGGCCGTGGGCACGGGCCCCGTGTGCGGGCTTATGGCAAAGACGGTACTGGCAACACATACCTACCTGTACGATTCCTCGCGGGTTCGATTCCCGCACCAACACACGTTGTTGCTGCGTTTCTCGCGGAATTTTCTTCCAGGAACCACAATTTTGTGGAACGGTTTCACTGCAGCATTTCCTGATGGCTATGACTGAGGGACCTTCAAAAGAAGAGCGAACTCCTTCTGATAAGGCCGGCAACGCATCATCGATCTCGCAGATGTTCATGGGCAGCGGTGATTACTTACCAGCAGGTGACTCGCTTCCTCTTTTGCCGCCACTAGTGAAAAAAAAACATCGACAGCATATCGATAATCTATCGATAGTTTGTTTTATGTGACAGGTGGCAGACAAGCAGGCGGATCACCTGATGCTAAGCAATTGCCGCCGCCCATGGACACCTGTAACACCAGTGGCGTCACAAGCGCGCTACCAACCTTTTATCCACTTCCCCCCGGGTTGGTCCTCGCGGTACCCTCACTCACTCGGAGAAACACAGCACAAGTGCTGCTTCACGCCGGATTTCTGTGAGGCAGTGGTATCACTCCGGTCGAGCCGGCCCATTCATGCCGAAGCGTGGCTCTCCCACAGTTGAAATATCAATTAATATAGTCGACTATCGATCAGCATTACTACATAATACATATTAGTACACTAACTGTATACTATCTGTTGACTCCAGGTAAGCTAACCCCGTGTGGTGCATTAGTGCAATTGGATGGCCTCCAGCGAGCCGAACGGCTGTGGCTGTAGTGTAATTAAAAACACAGACATCGTGGTTTTCAGTTCCGATTTGAAAGCCAACATTTGGATAATGTAACAATGCAATAGCGGTTTCGCATAAATTAACACGATTAAGGGGGTTTTACATGACCCCGTCAGTTTATGCCACTTCTGATTTTTTTAAAATATTTTTGTAGTTTTGAAGGTACCTATAATTTTATCAAGCTGGTTTAGGCTGGCCCTCACTTCGTTTCGGGACTCAAGGTAAGACCATTACCAATAGATGGCGCTGGGAGTTAATTACATCAGCAAGTGTTTCGCCTTTTCGGATATAAATACTTACTCCTAATAAGCACCTGCCGTTGACAAAGCCTGTAATTAAATAAAAAAGTAATGTATCCGCACATATAGGTAGACCGTACCTAAGACCTACTGCAGCGCAAAGCCCTCCATCATAGAAATCAAGTCATCGCTACTATGATGGGACTAGTCGAGTCTAAATGCAGATTGGTGCTCCCAACCTGAGTACTATTATCTATTCTGTGCATGAGCTATGTAATGTTCGAAAAATTTTAAACATACTTTTTGCTAGACCCGGGAATCGAACCCGAGACCCCGAGATCACGACCCAGTAACTAGTATGTAATTTACCTCTTTATAAATAGAATAGAAGAGTAGATTTTTATACTTTATACCTAAAGATTTTTATCCAAAATTCATATTCTATTAATATTTAAATTGCATAATGTGTCCACACCGTCTTCAAGACTCTGAGTGTACATTAAAGAGGAGTGGATAATGACTTTCTGAATATTTCAGCAGGCTTTCAGGTTTCACTGTTCCGGTTAATATTGATACCGGATATTTTTCACTTTAAAATATAAAAGTAGGTACTTAAGTAGGTACTATTGGTCCAATTTCACTTTAAGTTCTGTAAAAAAATGGGCAAATTTTTATCTTAAAATTGGCGTAACTAACGAAGATAGATGGAATCGAAAAACATACCTAATGTCCTATTTTTAAGAATAACTTCCTTACCTGAAAACAAGCACTGAAAAGATCTCCACTAAGTGCCCATTTTTTGATCCGTGGTTACCTTTTGGTTTATTTGGCTATGGTCAGCAGCTATGGTATTTTTTTTTGTTTATTGGCCTGTGGTAAACTTTGACCAATTTGAGCCAATGGTTAGATTGACAGTATAGGCACAAAATAAATATTGACTATTTATTTTGTGGTATAGGATAGGTATTGGTTGTAATAATATGACATTTGGTTATCAAAAAAAACATTGTTTGTCTATATTTGACCATTGGTCACTTTATTAGTTATTAGTTCAGTTTGATTGAAAAAAGAGTTCACCGACATAAAACCAAAGATTTTACACTATAATGTAAAATCTTTGCATAAAACACACTGACAGTTTATTTGACATAATGATTCTGATAATCTGTCAAAACAGTTCAAATTAAGAACGGTTTAACTGTTTGAAAAGTCCGCGAACTCCACCCTAAGTAAGTAAGTACTTTATTTTCCCGCGAAAAACGGGAATTCCCCTAAAACCTTATGGTTCGCCCTCCACTCCAAATAAGCCCTGAGATGTGTCGATTCATCAAACCCGATCAGCTTGAAACCGAACCGCGGTCAGAGCCTTAATTTAATAAGTGTAATGGGAAAAGTTTCCCCTCAGGGAGTGATGGAGGACCCGCCAGATTGTTTTTTTTTTACATTATACCGGACAAACGAGCAGACGGCTCACCTGATGGTAAGTGATCACCGCCGCCCATTGATATTTACATCTGAGGCATCACAAATGCGTTGCCGGCTCTTAAGGAAAGAATAAGTTCTTTTCTTGAAGATCTAATCCTACCTCCTTCCTAACTCCTTTAACTGTTCTAAAATATGGACTCCTTCAAACGAAGCGTGAAGAAGCATCTCGCGGGCCAGTATAGCAGTGTCAACGGATGTGACGCCGTGCCGTCGCCTTCGTTGTAACTGCAGCGCAAAGCCTCCATCATAGATATCAAGTCATCGCTACTATGATGGGACTAAGGGTTGCCTAAATGCAGATTGGTGCTCCCAACCTGCGCTATGTAATGTTCGAAAAATTTGAAACATAGATACTTTTGCTAGACCCGGGAATCGAACCCGAGACCCCGAGATCACGACCCGGTAATTAGTATGTAATTTACCTCTTTATAAATAGAACTAGTGGCCCGCCCTCACTTCGCTTCGGGACCGAAATTCAGAGATGGCGCTGTGTCCAATTACATCGCGCAAGCGTTTCGTGTTTTCGATTTACCTATAAGCCTTGTCGTTGTCCATAGAAGTTATCCCTTTATAAATAGTATAGAAGATAGAAGAATAGAAGAGTAGATTTTTATACTTTAGTGGTGGGTCGTCGACGATTTTACAGTCGACGCAACGAGACCGTTTACCGTCGACGATAAACTAATTTAAAAAACAGTCTAATTTTCGACTAGTTTACGTCGTCGTCGAAAAGACTACTTCATTACATAAACGATTAATGAACGTGAACGAACGGCCAGACGCTCGCGACACGACAACGGACTCGTCAACCAGTCGAATAAACTAGTTTATCTGTGAACTATAAACTAGTCGAATCGTTCACGTACAAAAAACAGTTTAGGTAAGCGGTTCGTTCATACAACGCCCACCTCTATTATACTTTACACCTGGCGGCTGACAAAAAAAAAACAATCTGGCGGGTCCTCCATCACTCCCTTGAGGGGAAACTTTTCCATTACACTTATTAAATTAAGGCTCTGACCGCGGTTCGGTTTCAAGCTGATCGGGTTTGATGAATCGACACATCTCAGGGCTTATTTGGAGAGGAGGGCGAACCATAAGGTTTTAGGGGAATTCCCGTTCTTTGCGGGAAAATAAAGTACCTATTACCTTTACTCTAGGGTGGAGTTCGCGCGACTTTTCAAACAGTTAAACCGTTCTTAATTTGAACTGTTTTGACAGATTATCAGAATCATTATGTCAAATAAACTGTCAGTGTGTTTTATGTCGGTGAACTCTTTTTTCATCCATAATCAAACTGAACTAATGACTAATAAAGTGACCAATGGTCAAATAAGACAAACAATGTTTTTTTTTAAGTAACCTTTGTCATATTATTACAACCAATGAACCAATATCTATACTGTCAATTTAACCATTGGTTCAAATTGGTCAAAGTTTACCACAGGCCAATTTACAAAAAAAAAAATACCATAGCTGCTGACCATAGCCAAATAAACCAAAAGGTAACCACGGATCAAAATATGGGCACTTAGTGGAGATCTTTTCAGTGCATTGTTTCAGTGCTTGTTTTCAGGTAAGGAAGTTATTCTTAAAAATAGGACATTAGGTATGTTTTTCGATTCCATCTATCTTGGTTAGATACGCCAATTTTAAGATAAAAATTTGCCCATTTTTTTAGAACTTAAAGCGAAATTGGACCAATAGTACCTACTTTTATATTTTAAAGTGAAAAATATCCGGTATCAATATTAACCGGAACAGTGAAACCTGAAAGCCTGCTGAAATATTCAGAAAGTCATTATCCACTCCTCTTTAATGTACACCCAGAGTCTTGAAGACGGTGTGGACACATTATGCAACTTAAATATTAATAGAATATGAATTTTGGACATCCTCGTTTTGTATAAAAATCTATAATAAAATATCTATCAAACGAGCAGACGGCTCACCTGATGGTAAGTGATCACCGCCGCCCATTGATATTTACATCAGAGGCATCACTAATGCGTTGCCGGCTCTTATGGATCTTTCCATAAGAATAAGCCCTTTGAAAATCAACTCCTACCTCCCTCCTAACTCCTTTGACAGTCCTAAAATATGGACTCCTTCAAACGAAGCGTGAAGAAGCATCTCGCGGGCCAGTATAGCAGTGCCAACAGATGTGAAGCCGTGCCGTCGCGTCCGTTGTGACTGCAACGTGGGTTCTCCTCTTGCTTATCATCAGGCTGAGGTGAGCCAATTTACAGAGCCACAAAAAATCACTAGTTCGTAGTAGTCCGAGGCAAGAAAGTGTAGTTATGACCTTGAGTGCGCAGAAACCAATTTTGATAGAAAGTCTTCTTTTTTACAAGTGCGCAAAATAACGGTCATCGCTATACTTTCGTGCCTCCAGCTATATCAAACTCGTGGTTTTAGCGTCGGGGGTTAAACACCAATTCTGAGAAGAAAAATTTTTGTTTTTAAATTACAGTTTCCAGCTCACTGTGACAAAAACTTACAAAGCGCCACAATAAAGGGAATGGGATCTCATTTGCTCACTTCCGCATTCCAGAATGCTCATTCCGGGCGAACACTATCCAGGAACCAATCTCGCTGCAGACGCCTCGTTTGCATCACAAGGGGTTCGATTCCCGGCCATGCATTCAGATGCGGCGGAGAAGCTTGGATTGATTTCAGAATGGATTTTGTGTTGCAATTTTATATTAGAGAATGCATGGAAGGGAATGCATGGGAAGACATTATTTTTCCCATTTTTATCCTACTGCAGCTGCCAACGATGGAGTTTCCGAGCAGATAGTACGACCTAGTGATCTTCAAGATAAGGGCTCATTCCTTCCCTAAGAGCCGGCAACGCGTTTGTGATGCCTCAGGTGTTGCAGATGTCCATGGGCGGCGGTGATCAATTACCATCAGGTGAGCCGTATGCTCGTTTGTCTGTTATAATGTAAAAAAACAAAACTGCGCTACCATGAGGGTTAAGTTTTAGAATTCAATTTCATCAATTATTTATCTTCCACAATATATTTAAGATATGTAGGTACGAGTACAATTAGATTATTACAGTTAGCAGTTTCTTAAGTTTGCTATAGGTACTCGTTTGTGAGAGACTAAGAAATCTCGTATTACAGATTACCAGAGTGTATGTAAAGTGGTTTTTTATGTGATTGTCTGATGGTAAACGATTGCCACCGCCACCATAGAAATCCTCAGCTATAATGAAGTCACAAGTGAGCTGTTAACCTATAACATTGAAAAAATGATACCTACGTAGCTACTTACTACATATCAAAACCAAAAAAAATTAAAACAGACATGTTATAATCTCAAAAACCGTTGTACACGACGCAGTCAGGTTTTTGAGATGATTAATGATCTTATTTGGAACAAAAAAAGAAAAACTGTTACAACAGTCGGGGCCTAGAATGGGTCCCAAGAAGGTCCTAAGAACCCAAATGATTTACACTAAACGTATTTGTAACAACTTGTCGCACCTAACAAAACCGTGAATGTTCCCAGCACCCGTTCCAACTAACTTTCATACAAAAAGCGACGCACTACCGCATCGAAGTCGAGCAATAAATCCCGCAACTTGATCCCGGGTGTTTTGCGACAGAATTAATTTGTTCAATCCGACTTCTGAGTCGCGGCTTAATTGATAGCCAGGGTGTGCCTGGAAACACTCGTAGAATAGCGTAATTATACCTACTTGGGTATAAATAAACATTATATCGATCTATCTTTCATGCTATTTATAGAGAGGTAGGTAAATTTGATAGACATCGACAAATCTTACATTGGGTGGATCTGTGAACATTTAGGTACTTACATCCCTTTAACCACGACTTCTACCAAACATCTTGTGGCGAAAGCTACCATCGCCCGAAAAAAAAAATTTGCCACTACAGGGCAATCCAACAGCAGATGGCGCTAATTCGACTATTCCATACAAGATTCAAATTCTCATACAATTCTACATCGCGAAAGCATAATTTGCATGTGTACTTGGGCTATATACCTACTTAAAACAAACTAAGATGGTACACCAGACATTGGTCCCCGAGTCAATACCACCCAGCTGGGCGGTAGATCTTCCCTTTTTCATGGGGAAACTTTCTACACCCCATTTAACCATAAATAACAATCGTTCTACGACTAAGTACTTATTCGAAATTCTTCAAGTACTACTGTGCTTCTAGTCTAGCTAGTCTTTAATGCGTGTATGTTGCCATACAAAATTGGGATGACAAACAGAATAACATATGAAATTGAAACGTGGCCACTTACTATGTGACTGCCTAGTATAATACTTAAGTGGCTATGGAAAGATCCTCGAGTGGAGGCCGCTTACGGAGCAATCGCGACAGGCCAACAACCTGGTGAAGATCAGAATTCCTTGATTAACCTTCTTTTTTTTTTTTTTTATGTGATAGGTAGCAGCGAGCAGGCGGATCACCTGATGGTAAGCAATTGCCGCCGCCCATGGACACATGCAACACCAGTGGAGTTACAAGTGTGCTGCCAACCTTTTGTCCCTTCCCCCCCGATGGGCCTCCGGTACCCTCACTCACTCAGCGAAAAACATCACAAACAGTTTTTCTTCTTCATCAGCATTATTTATTCATTTGGAGGTGTTTTCGAGAGGCATATGCCCAACGGTGCTCTCCAGAACACTTCCACTCGACTCGGTCGTGAGTTTTCCTGGCCCCTAAGTTGCCTGCGTGACTTCGTAGTTCATCTGATCATCTGGCTGGTGGTATGCCTCCGCTTCTCTGGTCGTGGTCTCCAAGCTAAAACGCTAAAGCGTGGAGAACCATAGGGGAGGCCTATGCCCATTTGTGGGCGTAACTAGATAGGTAGATACTATACAGCAGCTGTGTACAATTTAGACATTTTTGTCGTAGGAAGCTAACTTTTTTGTGTTCGTGCTTTTTTTTATGTGATAGTTAGCAGACGAGCAGGCGGATCACCTGATGGTAAGCAATTGCCGCCGCCCATGGACACATGCAACACCAGTGGAGTTACAAGTGTGCTGCCAACCTTTTGTCCCTTCCCCCCCGATGGGCCTCCGGTACCCTCACTCACTCAGCGAAAAACAAAACAGTTTTCTTCTTCATCAGCATTATTTATTCATTTGGAGGTGTCTTCGAGAGGCATATGCCCAACGGTGCTCTCCAGAACACTTCCACTCGACTCGGTCGTGAGTTTTCCTGGCCCCTAAGTTGCCTGCGTGACTTCGTAGTTCATCTGATCATCTGGCTGGTGGTATGCCTCCGCTTCTCTTGCCCAAGCGTGGTCTCCAAGCTAAAACGCTAAAGCGTGGAGAACCATAGGGGAGGCCTATGCCCATTTGTGGGCGTAACTAGATAGGTAGATACTATACAGCAGCTGTGTACAATTTAGACATTTTTGTCGTAGGAAGCTAACTTATTTGTGTTCGTGCTTTTTTTTATGTGATAGTTAGCAGACGAGCAGGCGGATCACCTGATGGTAAGCAATTGCCGCCGCCCATGGACACATGCAACACCAGTGGAGTTACAAGTGCGCTGCTAACCTTTTATCCCCTTCCCCCCGATGGGCCTCCGGTACCCTCACTCACTCGGCGAAACACAGCACAGGAGCTGCTTCACGGCGGTTTTCTGTGAGCTGTGCTGAGTATACTGAGATAGTAATTTACTGTGTTGGTTTCTCCCAACCTCCAAATAGTTCACTTAGCGTCCTACAAATGGCTTATAAATCCAAATCTTGTTAACAGTCCAAGTTGTTCGCTCTCACTTCCTAATTAGATCCTGTTAATTATGAGCTGATTACGCGCTGCCCACGCGCCGAACTTTTCTAATAACCACCATCAAAACTTGTAATGGTGGTGGGGAAATAACCAATTTAGCGAAACCTGTTGGACAGGGCCGGCGTCGGTGATAGCGCTAGGCTT
Organism: Cnaphalocrocis medinalis; assembly: GCA_014851415.1. Taxonomy (NCBI): domain Eukaryota; kingdom Metazoa; phylum Arthropoda; class Insecta; order Lepidoptera; family Crambidae; genus Cnaphalocrocis; species Cnaphalocrocis medinalis. Next base: position 15,038,849 of record CM026277.1, on the reverse strand, counting down.
TTGAGTCAAATCATTTATTAATTCTTAGAAAATGGTTACAATTTTGATCTATATTTAACACAACACAAGTGCAAGTAAGTAGCTTCTTCTACGGAGTCAGGTCAATGTATGAGATGTTGTAAGAATTTATTTATTTTAATTTATGGCCCGCCCTCACTTCGTTTCGGAACTTAATACTGCTAATAGTTTCAATTTCTCCATTCTCTGACTCGCTATTTTGTTTTCTGTGCTGTGATTGTTGCGATTAGTCAATGAATATTGTTCTTTTGATATTTGGCAATGATCTACACCCAGCGTGTCGATGCATCTGCCTCCCTTACTAATTAAAATGCTGCCAACCGTCACCTGGCAGTTTTTTTTAATGAAGTAAGTAGGTACTATAAAAATGAAACCTTGTCAATTTAGTACATGTTGGTGAGTGGAACTCTTACCCGAAACAATAAATACTACGGGATATGTATTCTCTGTACAATCACGATTATAATATAACATACCTACGTGAAAAAAAAATGTCTTTTTCTTATAATTTTCCGAAATCCGGCCCTGGAGTCTTGTTTAGAGACGATTTATTCCAAGATAAAAGCGATTTACTCAGTAATGACAAAAGATTATATCTTCAAATTACTTTTCGTGATGAACTTTATGAAATTAGTTATTTACGTCGTAAAGTTATCTAGATGAGTAAAGTTATTTGTGGATTATCTAATCGCGATCATCGTTTTGTAGTACCTGAACGACCTTAGATTACATAGCTACCTAACTAAATAAAAAAAATATATGTGATAGGTTGCAGGCAAATCACGTTTTTTTTTTATACTAGAGGCGGCAAACGAGCAAGTGGGTCACCTGCTGGTAAGTAATCACCGCCGCCCATGAACATCTGCGAGATCAGAGAGGTCGCTGATGCGTTGCCGGCCTTTTAAGAAGGAGTACGCTCGTTTCTTGAAGGTCCCTAAGTCATAGCCGTCAGGAAATACTGCCGCAGCTAAACTATTCCACAAGACTGAGGTTCGCGGGAGAAAATTCCTCGAAAAACGCACAGTGCTAGATCGCCAACCATCAAGATGATGAGGATGGAATGACAGCCGCTTGCGTGTGGTTCGATGTAAGAATTCAGCCGCAGGAAGTAGATCCAAACAATTCCTCGGAGCACTCCCCATGATAGATGCGGTAAAGAATACATAGCGAAGCTATATCTCGCCGCAGAGCCAGTGGATCAAGCTGACTGGAGAGACTCAGGTCAGCGACAATTCGAGCAGCCCTACGTTGTATACGGTCAAAAGGAAGAAGTTGGTACTGAGGTGCTCCAGCCCAGAGATGGGAGCAGTATGGACCCTGAAAGAAGGACGAAAATTTCCATCTAATGGAAACCCGCTGGACGCCGACAGCGGGGTAGGCCCAAGAAGCGATGGGCTGATGACCTCAACAGCTTTACCCGCGATTGGCCGCAAATAGCATTGGATAGAGAAAGGTGGTGGAATTTGGGGGAGGCGTTTGCCCAGCAGTGGGACAGAATAATACTGTCTTTATTGTACTGTTTTTTTTTGGTTACAAAAAGAAAAATACGCAGACGCTGCTAGCACAGCGATCCAAAGTGAAGAGCCTCCATCTGGGTCGTTCGATGTGTTTCACATTCACACTAGATTTCATAGTCTTTGGAAAAATAACTCATTACATTTTATCATAAATAAATCTTACTGAAAAACCATCTTCGAAAAACGTCTCTTCCTCATTATGCCCCGTTACTTATATAGGCTACGGTATGATGAGGTGGGGTTATATAAAAGCTACCATGTCATTTGGTATGTGAAAGGTATAGGTATACTGCCTCGGAACATATTTTCAAGAAAATTGGAACAAAGCCAGCAGCATTCTGCAATCTCTTTGAGATCACTATGATTCGTCGGTGCGTCTTTTCGTAGGTTCTTTAAAGGACAATCTAAAGAATGCCAGTAAGGTATTTTTATTATTTTATTTGTAGGTTCGTTTCCGAGTGGACACTGCGACCGAATAGATCTATTGTACCCACTGCTCTCTCTAAAGATCGTCGCCAGTAAGGTATGTTATTCAAACAGTATACCTACATAACCAAAAATTGCATAGGCTTGTATTGCAGGTCGACTCTTATGCCAGGACTATAAGGTTCATATTTGAATGAGGTTGTATAACTTATTAGTGCACGTGTCTGTAGAGCCAAGAACGTTTTACTTAAATGTATTGTTTTTTTTTAAATGTAATTATGTAACAAATGCGTCAAACAAAAGGTTTTCTCTTGTGCTATGGAAACCAAAAACAACGTAGGTACCACAAACACCCAGATCCAGCACAACTGTCTGTTTAATCAACAGATAACATTTTTGTTTTCATTTGATAGGTGGCAGATGAGAAGTCGTGTTTTCGGTTTACCTATAAGCCTTGACGTGGAGTATGAGTGATTTATCTAAAAATATGTAAACATTATAAAAAAAACAATATAAAAAACAGGTTCCACAACAACGTAAATGACAAATCGCGAATGGCCTCATAAAGGGTCAATTTTGCTCCATTAAAAACCGTCTGCGAAAAATAAATACTTAATATGAGTTGCAATTTGTCCCCAAAGTACGAGTGTAACAACTGTAATGTGTACACCTGTGATCCGCAGATAAATTATTCAGATTTTCCTGGCGAACCCAGCCCACTGAGCTGCTAAACAGATTAATTTACCTTCTGTGTTGTGAGACCGCGATCCGGGTCGCTTTGTCGTCTGCTCTAAACGAAACGGAATTCACGAGTTTCACGAGCAAATCTATGTTTCCATCAGTTTCACACGTGCATAGGCGAAACCAGGTTTTAGTTGGGGAGGGGGGAGGGACGTACAATATGAAATATACAGATCCATAGTCATGGATACATAATTCGAAATTTTCGTACATTCGTTACTCGTATTATGGATATTAAGTGGGTCACAATAATCGCAATCTATACCATTTATAAAGAGGTTAATTCTATAGACATTGACAAACCTTATACAAACCGAAAAGTCTAATTATATACATGGTTACATCAGCAGTATTGTAGATAAATAAATAGGTTACTATTGGCGTAAATCTTCTATCTTCTATCTATACTATTTATAAAGAGATAACTTCTATGAACAACGACACGACTTATAGGTAAACCGAAAACACGAAACGCTTGCGCGATGTAATTGAGCACAGCGCCATCTATTGGTTCATTTCTGAATTACGTCTCGAAGCGAAGTGAGGGCGGGCCACTAGTTTTTATATAAAAAGACATGAATATTCCCTATTGCTACACTGCGTGTTGTTATGACTGTGTGCATAACGTGCATAGCAAAGGGTGCGTCTCTAAGGTGAGGTGGAGGTAGAGTTTTCAATCCCGGATTGTAGAATTTTATCGATTTTATCTAAATTTTATTACTACCAATATTTAGGTTACAAAATTATTATTGCCGAATATTTTTTTGAGTTGAAGATGTAAAAATGATGTTGTCTCCGTCATAAAGTTGATTTAGAAAGAGCAAGAAAGGTGATTAAGTAGCTTCTTAAGTTAGACGGATTTTTTAGTTTGGTGGGTGGGGTGAATCCCGTATAATCGATTACCATCAGGGTATCCGTCTGCTCGTCTGCTACTTATCACAAAATAAAACTGAGTATGATCCAAAGGCCTTTTCGATTTCCTAGATGTTCATGGGCAGCTGCAGCGGTGATAATTACCAGGTGACCCGCTTGTTTTTTAAGAATAGAGAGAAATTTGGACGACGCATCCTCAGTCCTATTGGTAGGTATGTGATGATGTGGCCGAGACTGAAACGTGCCTGTCTATTTAGTAACAGTATTCACTCTTCTCTGGAAAACGTTCAAATCGTAGAGTTCAGAGAACACTTCAGCCTGCAAAGAACTCCACTCATTAGACGTACACAACAGAAATGTACTTTCGTATGCTAATTTTCCAAATCCCGGGATAAAAATTTGCAGCATATTTTTTCTAATCCCGGGAAAAAAATCCCAGGTTTGAATAAGTAATTATGGAGCAATTTTTTATCCCGGTCCCATCCCAAGGTCCAAAGATATTTTAATCTTTTCGAATCCCGCGATGAAAAATCCCGGCTTTCCAAATCCCGCGATCACGTGACACAAGGGCCGGTAGCCCTACCTGCAGGGACCGCGGCTTCAGACGTGTTCAGACGAGTCCTGCTCAGAAGGTTGCTTGTAAGAATGCGATTTTCTTCTGAACAACTTTAATAACTTCGCATATACATAAATAATAATTATTTTATGATTAATTATAAAATATGTCTTCAGGAGCTATAATTTTTTATTCAATTGCCTAGATTTCGACTGATTTTAGTTCGACATCCGATTTCCGCACTTTTTAATGGAGACTATCGCGTATGAAAAATCTGCTAGATGGCGTACTGTTAGACTGAAGTCCAACTTAAGACCCGGGATAAAAATTGCTCCATAATTTTTCAAATCCCGCGATGAAAAATCCCGGCTTTTCAAATCCCGCGATGAAAAATCCCGGCTTTTCAAATCCCGGGATGAAAAATCCCGGCTTTTCAAATCCCGCGATCACGTGACACAAGGGCCGGTAGCCCTACCTGCAGTGTCAATGTCTCGCGGCGTCAAAGGGCCGGGACCGCGGCTTCAGACGTGTTCAGACGCTCTCATTAGTACCGAGTGCTGCTCAGGAGGTTGCTTGTATGAATGCGATTTTCTTTGAAGAACTTTAATAACTTCGCATACACATACTATGGGAGAGCCACGCTTCGGCATGAATGGGCCGGCTCGACCAAAGTGATATTACTGCCTCACAGAAAACCGGCGTGAAGCAGCCCCTGTGCTGTATTTGGCCGAGTGAGTGAGGGTACCGGAGGCCCAACCGGGGGGGGGGGGGGGGATAAAAGGTTGGCAGCGCACTTGTAACTCTACTGGTGTTGCAGGTGTCTATGAGCGGCGGCATTGCTTACCATCAGGTGATCCGCCTGCTTGTCTGCTACCTATCACATAAAAAAAAAACAATTATTGTATGATCAATTATAAAATATAGAGGTATTTTTGATTCATTCGCCTTGAGGCGGGCACAGGATTTCGATTGATTCTAAGTTTGACATTCGAATTTCAGCAATTTTTAATCACTCGACCGCAACGAGTGACTTGTCACTCATCCACTTGTTGCTAGTCGACTCCAAGCAAACGATGGATTAAACTGAAATTATTTTTTTTTAATTTTGAACATTCTAAACGAATGATACAAAATACGGACAAACGGCATCATTAAACTTGTAAGACGAATGTGATATAGGTGCTAGAACGTCACATAAAAGCGACCGTACTCCTTTTTAAAAGGTCGGCAGCGCACTTGCGACTCGTAAGGTGTTGCAGGTGTCCATGGGCGGCGGTAATCGCTTACCATCAGGTGATCTGAATGTTCGTCTGCCACCATCGTATAAAAAAAACGTCGCATGTGACATCGCTATGTTCCAAGAGTGAATAAAAAATAGAGCTCTTGATTCTAATACAAAGAAAGTTATAATTTCTAGGGTAATTTTTAACCCATCGTCTTTGGAGCTGTCAATAGTCAAAATGACAATTTTGACTCGTCCATAAAGCCCTTAGTGCCCTTAGTATGGATTACTACTACCCTACTCAAAGGTAAAGCCCGGAGCGAGACACGCCATAGATAGGGTTTGAGTAAGTACGTACCAATTTTGAAACCTAGATTTGGTAAATCCACATTTTCTTCTAAATCTTACCTAGATTTATACAAAATTCGTTTTAGATTTATATTATTGGAATTTATATGTAACCTATTGACACTTTCACCTGAACATGTAATCCCGGTTGAGTCCACAGCTGTGGCTCTGGAGCCCGGGGTGAGCTTAGACCGTGGAAGGAGGTTCGAATACGATTCCTACGATTATTACAGCATATATGAACCTTCTTACTATTTAATTATAAGCCTGTATAGCCCACTACCGGACAAAGGCCTCCTCAACCACATTCCAAAGTTTTCGGACAAGAGCCACGGTAAGGCAGTCTTTTAAGCACCTAGGCGTCAAATTCGTCCCTCCATTGCCGCATGGTCTCAAGCCAATATTAGGACAAAATAATATGTATTTTGTGGCGGTGCCCATCCTAAAACCTGTGGCCATCAAATGTAGCTAAAACGATTCTGACTATTTTAACATTCATTAAAAAAAACTAATTGGTTCATCTGTTCGGGAGCTACGATATACAAACTTATAAGACCTCGTCGTTTTTGCATTGGGGGTTAAAAACTAACAAGTTTAGAAAAACTAGCTAAAATACTAGTAAAATATTTTCGCGTTGCATTATAACTATAAATTATTAAAACGGGAATTAACGCGACGTTTATTTTTAAGTACATTGTATGTTTACTGCTTGACGTTTCGGCTACGTTGCAGCAGTCTAGCCGTGGTCACAATCGAACTTATGTTACCTACTTAAAAATAAACATTCGCGTTAATTCCCGTTTTAACATTTTTTAGAAAAACTCTTGCAAAGAATTCGTGTCTCGTAAATAGTACACGTTATTCACAATCGGATAAAGGTATCACAGTGATTGCTTTATAAGATACGTCGACCCGATAGATCTCTCGGTATGAATGACGTCACACAATAAGAAAGTGACGTCATACTGACAAACGATGGTGGAACTAATAAAACGGGCCGTCACGGCCGCATGGATGGGCGGTGTTGCCAGTATGTTACACTTGTAACTTTTATAATAAGTGTCAGGTGATGGATATTCCCCCACAAGGTGGACTGACGACATAGTGATGGTCGAATTCCTTGGAAGCGGGTGGCACAAGACCGACCTGTGTGGAGAACATTTGGGGAGGCCTATGTCCAGCAGTGTACGTCTATTGGCTGAAATGATGATGGATATTGGGAATCTGGGTCATCGAGTTGATGGTAGATGGAGTAAAACTATAACATAAGTACTGGGGGCTACGGGGAACGAAGAGAAGGTAAAGGGAATACCTGGGATGATGACATAAACAGGGAAGGAATAACTGGATGAGGCTAGCACAACCCCGTTGCACAAGACCTTTGAGAGTGGCGAGGACTAGAGGAGTATCAAAACAGTTAATGATGATGATGTACGAAAGGCAGTTCAGTAAAAAGGACATGCATATTATTCGAAACAGGAGGTCATCGATTCAAATCCGTAGGTATGTATAGCTCTGGATTTCAAATCGAATAGTTCCTTAAACTCTTAAACTATTAAAACGTTTAACCATGATCTAGTTTCCTTTGCTGAATGGTTGAGAAGGTCAGGCGGCTGATGCTTCATTGTAAGTCATAAGGTACAAATGGTCTACGCGTACCATACTCTACCTGGGCTCGAAACCGACAGTCAAATGATTCGCTGATAATGATATGATGATGATCAAGTGTGTAATTTTTCTTTTAAGAGGTTCTTGTAGATAAACTAAGGTAATATTGGCAACACACTGCCCACATTATTCCCCCAGTATAGGTACCGGAGCGATATGAAAAAACTTTATTGTTTCCCTTCACCCACATGCGGCCTAATACCTCGGTGAGTGACGACAGGACAGGTGGGTACTTGCGGTACAAAATATATCATAGTGTACAGATAGTAGAAAACTTTTTAGAGAAATGTGAAGGTTGCTAAAGCCGTGTACAGGGGCGTCTTTCCCTTAGGTGCAGGGTGTGCGTTGCACACGGGCGCCGCGGTCCTAGGGGCGCCGAGCGCCCCGGTCCTAGGGGAGCCGCGCGCCCCGGTCCTAGGGGCGCCGGGCGCCGCTCGCAACGGAGCCCCACTCGGCGCGCGCCCGCGCTGGCCGGCCGCCGCGCTTTGATAACCAACGTAAAAAGAACTCCAGTTTGCATACATTTTCTGTAGCACCTGGAGCTCTTCTTATATTTGTCGTATTACAGCAAAGCAAGGCGCGCCACGTGTAAATCCGGGGGATCACCACGATATCACCGGTCGGGGTCAGTCCCCACTTTACCTTACGTGGAGTCTCCGAACCGCAAGACCACGGGACTTCCCACGAAAGTGGGTCGCTCCCTGTTTGCTTAGGGTCCTTAACGGAGACTTTTTTTCTCCCCCCTTTACTTGGGGCGCGTCTGGGCGCTGCCCCCACATTACATGTGGGGGACTTTTGCGCAGATCGCGCCAAGTCCCGCAATCCAGCGGTAAGCGGCAGCTTCCTGCCTCCCTGTCTTCCCCCTGCCTCCGCATCCAGCGGAGGTGCTCGTGTGGCTGGGATTTCAGGGCCTTACTGGTAAGCCTGCGGGCTCTCTTTCCCTTCCCTGTCCTGCAAACAGCAGGGTACGGGTCTGCGAGGGAGCCCTGCAGGGATCTGCTGGTAGCGCCTGCGTCGCAACCCAGCGGCGTGGGCGTCCATCCGGGGGGATTTTCGGTAGGCCGTGGGAGCGGCCCTGGGGGCGTATACGCCCCGTAGTTGGGGAGGTGGTTCGCCCTTTCACGTATTCCGCCACCGTGCCTGGATCTGCCGGGAAAAGTCGGAGAGGTTTTAGTGGGTATGCCTCTGGACGGTCTCTGATTAGCAGAGACCCAACCCAAAGGAGAGCCCCACACTACTCGTCGGTCTCCCAACCGACGGGTGTGCATAAGGCGGCGCCGACCACCGGCGCCGACGTCTGCCCATTGCACATCGGGCAGGCGGCATTTCCTCTTCGTGACCAAAAAAAAGAGCACTTCAAGTCAAGAGAACAATCAAGAGCAGGGCAGGTATTCAAAACCGAACTAAACTTCAAATTTAAACTACAAACAATAGAAAAATTTGACAGTACTTATATGGTAAGTTGATGTGCTGTTAGAGCTGCAGCATCGAAAGTCGCTTAACACGTTAGTACTATGTCAAAGTAATATTGTGTCCGTATCCCTTGGTAAAACTAGGCTTTAGCCAGTTACTTTGACATAGTACTAAAGTGTTAAGCGACTTTCGAAGCTGACTGACTTCTTCTGCTTCTTCAGCAGCATGTATTTGCCCACTGCAGAGCATATGCCTCTCCAATTTCCCTCCACTTCCTTCTGTTGTGGGTCTTCCTGGACCACGCTGCCCCAGCTTGAGCCTTGATGTCGTCGGACCATCTGGCAGTTTGTCCGCCAACACTCCTCTTTCCGTCTCTTGGTCTTCATTCAAGAACATCCTTGCTCCACCTCCCAACTCCCCTTCTGCATACATGGCCTGCCCATGCCCACTTTAGTTTAGCGGCTCGGTACCCTACATCTACCACTTTTGTGCGTTCCCGGATGATGGTGTTGCGCACTTTGTCCCGTAAGGATATACCGAGCATGATACGTTCCATGGCTCTCTGTGCTACTTTGAGTCTACGTATCAGCGTAGCGGTGAGCGGCCAGGTTTCGCAAGCATATGTCATTGTCGGCAGCACACATTGGTTTTGTGGTAGTGTCTTTGATTTGAATACACTGCCCAGAAAGCCGCCCATGACAATTGAACCCGACGGGTGATCTCTGTTTTGAATGGGTTCTTTCCCAGCGTTATCCGTTGTCCCAGGTACACATATTCATTCACTATCTCAAGTTCGTGGCCTTCTAATGCTATGGAAGTTGGTATAATTTAACCTTGGTCTTGTCCATATTCATTTTTAGGCCTACTTTGAGAGACGCGTGATATAGCTGCTCCATCATTGTCTGCAGTTCTGACGGCGATTCGGACAGAATCACTATATCGTCCGCGTATCGGAGGTGATTAAGGTACATGCCGTTGATGTTGATTCCCGTCCCAGTCCAGTGTCTTAAAGACATCTTCCAGCGCACTGTTAAAGAGTTTAGGCGAAATGACATCCCCTTGTCGGACACCTTTCTGGATCGGGATTGGATTCGTGTTTTCCCTCAGCTGGATGGTCATCGTGGCTGACTTATAAAGATTTTTCAGGATGTGGATGTTTCGTCTATTCGACATCTTTTCAGCGAGGCAGTAACCGCCCAATGTTCTACCGAGTCGAACGCTTTCTCGTAATCAACATATGCCAGATATAATGGTTTGTTGTATTCATGGGCCTTCTGTCTGTGTTATCGGTTGTTCCAAACCCCTTGCGGAAACCGGCTTGTTCTCTGGGTTGATATTGGTCGAGCCTACCGCTTAGTCTTGTTGTGATCACTCTAGAGAAGACTTTGTATACTTGGCTTAGCAGTGATATAGGGCGATAGTTTTTCAACAAGGTATTGTCACCCCTTTTATGAAAAAGTACTACTAAGCTTCGTGTCCATTCCGTGGGAACTACTCCAGTAAATAAAACCTCATTGAACAACAGTCTCAGTTCTTTAATGACCACCGAGCCACCGGCCTTCAGCAACTCTACTGCTATACCATCTTCTCCTGGGGCTTTGTTCTTTTTGAGCCTTTTCAGAGCCTGACGTATCTCATAACTGCTGAATTCCGGTATGTTCGTAGTGGGGCCCATTGCTCTCGAGGATCACCAGTCAATGGCTTGGGGAGTTTAGATCGGTATAGATTACCATAATATTCTTCCGTAATCTCTCTCATATCATTGATATTCGAGGTTGCAGGTTGTTGAGTGGTTCGTCTCAGCTTATTAGGCAGGTTAGTCGCGGATGTTCTTTGAAAAACCTTAAATCCTTTGTTGTTTTCTATAATATTTTGGATTTCCTTTAATGTCTTCTTGCGCTGGTCCCGCTTTAGCTCTTTACCGATCTTTTTGTTGAGTTCGCGGTGTTTTGTAGTATGAAACTCCTCGTCCTTAATATTTCGGCGCTGGACCATTAAAGATTTTATATGATCTGGTAGATCAGACTATAGTTTTGGGACTTTTGAGAATCCTTTGGCTGCGGTTTCAGTGATGATGTTAACGAACTGGGTGTACTTCGTCTGGACATCGTTTTCGAAGTTTTGACCGCGCGCTTGCTAGGGGGCGCTAGGGCAATGTTTGCACACGGGCGCCACATGAGCTAGAGACGGCCCTGGCCGTGTACTAACGCGCAACGTAGCGAATACAAACCTTTGATACAAACATGAATATTCCGGCACTCTACTAACGGAAATTGAACACTACTTTTATTTTAAACTAGTGGCCGCCCTCAACTTCGTTCGGGACCGTAATTCAGAAATGAACAATAGATGGCGCTGTGTCTAATACATCGCGCAACGTTTCGTGTTTTCTGTTTACCTATAAGCCTTGTCGTTGTCTATAGAAGTTATCTCTTTATAATTAGTATAGAAGATGTAAGATTGTAGTAGGTATATGTAAGATGGATTTAATAGATATCGCGTAAAAACCACTCCCAAAGGAGCCACCCATGACAATTGGACTTCATAACTGTTGTGCGCAACAACTGAACGAGCATTGCCAGATCCATGATTTGTTAATTTCTTGGACATAAGTAGAGTTTATTACATGAGTTTACCATTCAAAATCTCTCTGAACACGTATCTCGGAAAATAAATCCTGGGACTTGTAATAAATTACCAAATTCCGAGACCCTATTCCTTACTGAGCCTCATCATGGCCCAAAAATAAAGTGCCCAAGGACGCCTGGAAAAGAAATGTACAAAATACCCTCGCTCCCGAATTACCAGAACCGTAAGTAGGTAGCTAACAGGCGGGCCACATGCGACCTAATAAGTTTTGCGATAAATAACAGCTCTCTCAAATCTGCCCGGCAAATACTTAATACGAATTGAAGGGGGCGTAAATTGTTCTTTATAGCAACAACATACAGATGAAATTTGAGCACCGGGACGGACATTTTCTGGAGTGGTTATTTTCGATTTTGTTTTGGTTTTTCCTACGACCGTTTCTATGTCTGGAAATAAAATGTCAGATCCATCTGCGATGAGAGCATACCTCCACCGGGTATACTTTAGGTCATACAAAAAGCATTCGTTGGGACCGTCCAGGTTTCATTGATAGAGTAGGGCGAGAAGTAATTCCGTAATATTCAATAGACGGACTGGCGGCTGAAAACTGCCTTACCTATGCCTTTAAAGTCTGTATGTGACTGCTACATCTTGTAGGTATACTTAACTCATCAGCGACGTACTTAAACACTACTGTAGCGCTCTTGAGCGCAAAGCTTTTAGGCATATATCATTTTGGTCTACAATCTTGTGTGCTAAATAATAAATAAAGTCATCATCATCAGCCTGTTGCAGTCCTCTGTTATTGGACATAGGCCTCTCCTAATGTTCGGCACTCTGATTGTTTATTTGCTGCTCGCGTCACCTCTTGCCAGTCATCTTCCACAGATCGTCACTCCATATTCTGGCCTGTGGGAGTCCTCCATGGACACATTCAATCCAACATAATTATTTGATACAATTTTAATGATTAATTAATCGCCTACGTCCAATTTTACGGACCGTATGTTTCCCATCATTACCAGCACCTATTTACTTGTCACTCAAAACGTAATTTATTTGTAAAATAAATTGTAACCTGCCGCGCTCGCCAGTAAAATTGTAATCTAAACCACCCCTCACTCAATTATACTCGAATTATCATCGTCATTCGTTAGCAGAAATATCAGGCTTTTAAAAAAGGTGGAAAAAATATGGACCCAGGATGGAACTGCCTACAATCCTTAAGGGGACATTTACATTGGTCGTTGAGTAAGTCGGTCCACCCGTGCATGCTGATTATCATAAGGGAACCTTTAGGTACGTTTTTGATAGTTTCTTAAACTGGATACTGGTAAGCGTGATCCAATTGTTCTGGTATTTTATGGTAGGTGTAAAAACCAGATGGTAGTCGCTTCATTGTAATTATCACACATCAAGTCTAGGGTCATGATCTAAGTGTGGGGCTAAAACAGGGCAATGAGAGTAATAGGTAATAGGAGTCACCCATCCATGGCAAAGTACATGCGAGAGAAGCTTGAGTGGCACCTCTCTCCCTTCTCGCAGGCCCTTTCGCGAAGCCTGTAGGCCTACAACGAAAACATCCTGTAACAAACTAATTTGAAGTTAAGCACTATTTAAGTACAAACTTTGACATTTGAAGTATTACTCAACTCTCAAAGTTTGTACTTAAATAGGTAGTGCTTAACTTCAAATTCTCAATTCAGTGTGTGTGTGCCTGTGAAAGGGCGATCCTTCAGGAACGGCTCGTTGACACAGTATTATGTTTTCTTTTAGGTGATAGGTGGCAGACGAGCAGACAGATCACCTGATGTTGAGCGATCGCCGCCGCCCATAGATACCCTTAACACCAGTAGAGTCACAACCTTTAACCTCCTTTCCCCCCAATTGGGCCTTCGGTAACACGAATCTTACTTACTCGACATAGAACTGCGCTGCTTCACGCCAGTCTTCTGTGAGGCCGTGGTATCACTCTATGTTGATGATGTTTGAATTTTTGAAAAATGTATTGTTTTTTATAATACCACTTTGAACACTAGTCCTTTTATAGCCCTCACGTAACTCGCTCCTCTGTAACAAACTCTTTCCAGCCGCAGGCGCAAGTTTAAAAAGAATACTTGTCACGAACGATCACGTTTTGCCTTCAAGCAACTCGGGACGATCGCACGTTTTATTTCGTGAAATATGTTACCTAGTGATGCGACTTAAATTTGAGTTGCTCGTAACTCGAGTGACTGAGTGTCATCGGAAAAATAAATAGGTTATTCGATTCGCGACGAAAAAAAATCAACCAGACTTACAAATGGAAACTACAAAAGAAAACTTACTTATTGCTGCCGCCCATAGAGACTTGCAACACCGGTAGAGTCACAAGTGCGCTACCAACCTTTAACCCCATTTCCCCGCAATTGGGCCTCCAGTACCCTCACACACTCATCGAAGCCAGCCTTTCGAATGTCATCATCTCATCTTGTCGCAGGGCATCCAACACGACGCTTACCGAGTCGCGGTCTGCACTCAAGGACTTTACGGCTCCAACGGCTGTAAGTTTGGCGGCTAATATGACCAGCCCACTGCCACTTCAGTTTGATAATTCGGTGGGCTATGTCGGTGACTCTGGTTGCTTGCATCACTATAAAAAAGTCGACAAATTTGAGGCGCGGCGTTATTTATCGCTAAACTTATTAGGTCGCATTTGGCTGGCTGAGTCACTTCTACTCGGAGCTATATAAACCGTAGTAAGTAGCTTAAGACTTGTATTTTTGGTATGAGAATCAACGAGCGAACCAAATAAAAATAAAATATTACTCATTTCAGTATATTATAGCATCCATAATATTTGTACAGAGCTTTTTTATGTCATAATAAATTCACACAACACCTCATATTTGACCTGATTCCGTCCTAAATAGCTTAAGCACTTCTGTTACAGATATCGCATCCAGACACTGAACAAACACAAGAGTTCATCACACAAATGTTTGTCCGGGCTGACATCAAACCCACGTCCTCTGGCGTATGAGGCAGTGTCACTACCAAATGCGTTTTCCGGCCAGCTCGTTTACATTCTTCATTCATTCAGTTATACTCTTCATTTTGATGACACCGTCAAAACTGTTGATTGCTACACTACATTTTTGAATCTGAGATTTAATTAATAATGGCGTATCCAATTTTTCACGTAGGTAGGTTGAGTCAGCCATTTGGAATCTGTAAATAAGGGTCAATTCTGTGAAACCAAAGTTCAGTCCACACCTTTGTACTTTTATGTCCGTAGTTACTCCGATGCGGTCACATAATAACCCCTATTGTACGTTTTACTATCTCCTTTATTCAAAAAGCAATACCATTCTGACATTTATCCTGCAAACTTTTGCATTTATGGGTCATTAAAATAACCCTTAGGGCGCGTCTAGGTCAAGCAAATACATCGCGCTGTATTTATCTGATCGAACAACTGTTTGTCCGGGTTGAGGATCGAACCCACGACCTTTGGTGTATGAGACAGGGTCACAATCAAATGCGAAAAAATTGTAGCGCTAAACCTTTTAACACTAGTAAGAGGTGAAAGTACGTCTCTCCTACCTACTAAGAGAGGTACTTTCATCTCTTATCAAACAGCCTGTGTATAATTTTATAGTTGCCAAAAACAAATGGAAAGAGGAAACTGATCGCAAAGAAGAAATTGATTTGGGCTGAACATATATCCCGAATGGCAATGACCAGAAACGGAGATGACGTCAGAGCATGTAAAGATACAAGAGGGATACGAAGGACACCATACCGGTGATTTGATGATAACCTACGAGACGCGGGATATGGCTGTAGAAGTATATATCAGACACAAGAGTGAGTAAGAGTACCGGAGGCCCAATTGGGGATAAAATACGGGCAACGCACTTGTGACTCCACAGGTGTTGCGAGTGTCTATGAGCGGGGGCAATCGCTTACCATGTGGTGATCTGTCTGCTCGTCTGCCACTTTTTTTACTCGTAAATTTAGTCTAAATTGCGCAATTTAGTCTTCATTGCGCCACTGCTGGGCGCCTCCAAATCTATCCATTGATCTCTATCCTCTGCCAACCGTGGCCAATCAACCTGCTACCTATCACAATAAAAAAATTAACACCGTCAATCAAGACAAAATAAATTGGAAGTGACCTATATACAGGGCAAAATAGGATTGCTGCTTTTAATGATGATGATGAATACTAATAATTAAGAAATATAAATGACTGCCAAGAATAGTATAGTACTTAGTCAGAGATAATGAACCAGTTCGGGTTGCTGAGCCAGCGGAGTAAATAAAAAATATCAGCTTAGATCTTCCCAACCCAGCACCCACGGCAATATTTCACCAAGATTTGAAAAATAAACTAATAACCCCATTAAGCTGGACAGCTTTCCACGAATATATCTATATCTATTTACCCCAAATCCACCTGTCACGCCTAAACAAGAGTGATGCGAGGTTGCCCTCGTTTGTGGGCCGATTTTCATCATAATATAAATCTAGCCAGTACGAGGGAAGCTAGTAAATAAATACTAAATTTTACTAAAGAAACAGGCTAGGCAATTAATTAAACGTCATCGATCCAAGTTATTTACCTAGCTTTTGTTTGATCACATGTCATGGTTGAACATCATTCAGCCTGTTAGCATCACTGGCGTAGCGGCCTGAAGGCCATTTTGCCGCCGTATTTTCTTCCTCGCCCCAAAATGACGCCTAGATTTTGCCAACCTCGAAACCTTAAAAGCGCCGCCACACAAACACCAGTGCAGTGACGAAAAAGAAAGAAAATTTGCCGCCTCCTCAAAAGTGACGCCCGGGGCGGTCCGCAACCACTACTACGCTACACCACTGGTTAGTATAATGGCTAGGCTATCTATTGATTGGCTGATAAAGCCAGCCAGTTGGCTGTGACTTATTATATCGAACGTGCGAATCAGTGTATCGTCCCCCGCTGAACAGTACTATGTAAAGCTACTGCCTTTGCTAACCTTGTTCCTATCAAACAATTTTATCACCCTTAGGGTTAAACGGGGTGCATTTTTTGACCTACCTGTAATGGAACGTGCGTGTCAACAAAAAGGTTTTGAGCGCAAAGTTCTTTGTGTGACGTATTGTGAGGGGTCACTAACGGTCATAAAATGTAGGAGACAGACTGACAGCTATCGTTTATCGAATGTTCGTTCATGCTCGTATGATCAGTGGTACGGCACCAGCTATTGTATTGCTGGTATTGATAATAGAATGTCTACTACATCATAACCTTCACATACTGAAATATGACGAACAATCTTCGATTATCTCTAGTCATCTTCAAGTCTCTAGATACACATTTCGACACTGAAGGCGTTAGAAAGATGGTAACTTAGTTCTTGATAACGCTACTAAATGGGAGGTAGTTTCGAGTACTACATAGTTACATTTTCTCTCTACTACTCTACCTTAGGGGTAAGGAAAAACGTCGTAGGCAAACCTGGACATTTCTGATAGTCACCAAGATTAGTAAGCTTCAAGAGCTTACTAACTCTCAGAATTAAAGGCGATTCCTTACGTCATAAAGCACGATAAACATCAGTCCTGTCATTTTAACTCTGGCAGGGCTCACAACTCTGACATCAGGGCTTAACACCACACGATAAGAAGATTGTTTAGTTATTTTAAATATCGTCTTAGAAACCAATTAAAAATCCACAGTTTCCAAAGTACATGGATAATCTTCCGAACACCCGCGATAAAACCTGCCAAGGAGTTTGCAACTACGAAACTTTCGACTCAGCGGTGTTTTATGGACCTCTCCCTTTACAATCAGGGTTGTCAAAAAAAACTTGAATATTTAACGTCGTAAGACCCAAAAACCTTTTAAAAGGCATAAAGCAATTGATTTTCTATTGTGTCTGCTGTATGGGCCTTACGACGTTAAATTAAAGACTAGTCTTTTGTTTCATCTCGTATCTATCGTTCTCCTCCTTGATTGATCTCAACATAATTATGTCCTTAAAATTTTGTGGTTTTAATCCCGAAGCCCTCATTTTGTAGGTAACACGAATAAAGCCCTGGTAAAGCCCATGGTAAACCATGTTAGATCATTTAAACGATTACCTGGTATATATGTTTTTTATATGGAGGCAGCTGGATTTATTTATTTTCCTTATTTTGAAGATCTATATGCCCTAAGCCTTTATTCCTGTTATCGAAATATTATGAGTGCTTCGGAATTAAAACGAGGTGTTTGATTTCCGGTTGTCTCCACTCCATAGTTATTTTGAAGCCCGGGGTAACCGCGGACTATGATTCAGGATTCGGGAAGTCTAGTAATTACAATGAAATGACTGCCATCTGATCTTTGTAACCCTAAGACAGGAGAACCAGACCAACTGGATCAAGCGTGGTGACCAAGCCTAATCCCATCGTAGTAGCGCTGACTAGATTTTGTGATGGAGAACTTTCTTTGCCCTGCAATGGGACAGTACGTCATGATTTTTTTTATATCATAGGTAGCAGACGAGCAGGCGGATCACCTTATGGTAAGCAATTGCCGCCGCCCATAGATACCTGCAACACCAGTGGGGTCACAAGTGCGCTGCCAACCTTTTATCCCCTTCCCCCCGCCCGGTGGGCCTCCGGTACCCTCACTCACTCGGAGAGCACAGGAGCTGCTTCACGCCGGTTTTCTGTGTGGCAGTGTCACTCCGGTCGAGCCGGCCCATTCATGCCGAAGCGTGGCTCTCGCACAATTACTATACTTTACTCGCCCTGTGCCCTACTTTTGCCAACCCTGCAACAAGACAGCCTTCGTTAGGCCCTTCGAGCTCGGTTTATTCTCGTTATTTATGGGCCCTGTGTTTGTATTAAAATGCAAAATCTTGAGCACACTCATATTCACCAGCGTCTTTGAGCAATCTAGTCCTCTTTACTTCCCTTTACCTCGTCTTTACCCTTGTTAGATAGTAAATTACATCATGAATATAGGCTAATCTTGTTATGTGGGTATATCGGTAGATATTCGAAAATTTTTGTCCATTGTTGTTAATTATGTTATATTACTTTTTATTTTACTCGTTACATATGTTTAAGTTTTGGCATTAACAGAACTGGAGTATTAAGAATAACCCGATGTAATTGCAATAAGAATTTAGCACTTTCGTAGCGACTTTCGTCAAAAATTTTGTAGCTCATTTTACAAGATGGCCGAGTCCTTGTTGGCTTTGAAAAAATTTCCAAAGTCATTGGACTAATGTTGTACAGATTGGTTAGTAGAATACGTGGTTAAAGTGCAAACCTATTCATTTAGTGACACTTCTAATTTAATGTTCTTTGTATTCAACCTCATTTAATTTTAATTCTTCATTCAGTATAATCTAATATCAATTTAATCTTATTGCCAACTTAATTTAATTGTTATGTTATGTAATTTAATTAGTTTAATATTCATCTAATTTTTATGCAAATGTATGTAATATAACTTAGTAAGTAGCGAATTTATACATATTTTGACCATGCTGTGTATGCTATTTTAGGATTACTGTCTAGCTTATTAATTTTTAATTTGAATGTGATGACTTCATTGACTGTGATCTGTTTGCATACCTTACTTAAATAAATAAATAAAATAAATAAAAGTATTATTTTACTTTATTGTAATTATTTAGATAGATAGATATATCGGTCTTTAAAGATGAGAGACCTACGTGTTTTTTTTAACGCAGGACAGGTACCTCATTGACAGAATTCATTGATTTCTTTATATTTTTATTATTCATGAATCGACTTAATTTAACAAGATTCATAATAAGAGTAGGTACCTACCTATTACCTAATATTAAAAGGTAGAAATCGTGAAATCTTGAATTTTCCGTAATCTGCGACATCAGGCGAACAAAATTTGATTAATCTAATAATTTCCGTGTTTGGCGAGCGTAAAATTTTAGGAAATTTATTTAAGGACACTTTTTGATGGGACGGAGGCATATCTTTAAATTCATTCTTTTGTTAAAATATTTTTCTGCGGTTTTGCTCCCGAACTTAAAACTAGCGGCCCTGGTCGATATTTGGATAAGTTACTGCCCTTTTTAGGACAGATTATGATAGTGTTAAATGGATGATGGTTATAATATAGTAATTATAACTTATTGATTTATATTTTCCAATATAACACTATTCGATTCAGATTTGTTTGAAGTAGGTACGTATCAAACTAATCGAATTATTTTGGACAGCTCACTATAATAAAAAAAGTCAAATGTGGCCTTTAACTCTATGTTCTAAGCCCACAATACATATTTTGCGTTTAAAGTGCGACCAAAATCATAACAAATATTCATATATAAATTATATAATTCTTCTCAGTTTATTATTACCTAAGACTCGAAATATTTAAATATTCTATGACAATCATTATTTTTATGAAATGTTAATAATATACTTGACTTACGTTTCTATCTTAATTTCAAGGTAATTATTTATTCAAGATGCTAAGAAAGCAATTTTGTTAATCTTTTAAATCAAGTCGTATAGCTGAAGATTTCCCTCGATACGAAATTCTGAGGGCATTAATAATTTCCATGTTCATAAGAGCCAAAGATTGCTCAGGCATACAAGTACTTAAGTATTGATTTTTACGAGCTTAGCTTAATTATTAAGCATTAGTTAGATCAAGAGGTTAAGATTTTTTTTTACATAATACACTCTTAAAAACCATCAAGCAAGACACACTAAAAACTATTAGGTACTTACCAGCGTAGGTAATTAAAAATACTTATTCATTAACAAAATAATAAGGAAATATGAAAGGAATGCCAAAATGTAAATTTCAAAATGTTGCTAAAAAAGAAGTAGCAAACGATATGATTCCCAAATTTAAAAAAAAGTCTTTAAGTATTCATTTGAGAGTGAAAGCGTAAACGTCTAAATTATATAAGACAAACATTATAGGTAGGTACTGAATTACTTTCCATAATATGTAGGTACATGTATTCTATTATTATGCAATAAAGAATATAAACTATAAGTATATAAACTATTAGTATATAGATACAAGTCACATTCTCCAATATAATACAGGTTAGGTAGATACCTAACTTAACTTTCGTCGCCCGTCCGTACTTCCGAAACTTTGTCGAGTGGAAGTGACGTCTCTAAATTAGGATTGATTCGATGATAGCTCCCCTGTTTTAATTAAAACGAAAGTTATTGTCGGACGGACAGATGATCCGACGACATTCTCGTGACGTCGACAGCTGATGTGATGTAAGGTAATGTTTGAATCATGTTGTAGGTATTTGAGGAAATGTGTCAGCTGATGCCTGGAGGTTTGAAGTTAATTAATTCTTAACTGTGGGAGAGCCATGCTTCGGCATGAATGGGCCGGCTCGACCGGAGTGATACCACTGCCTCACAGAAAACCGGCGTGAAGCATCTCCTGTGCTGTGTTTCGCCGAGTGAGTGAGGATACCGGAGGCCCATCGGGGGGGAAGGGGATAAAAGGTTAGCAGCGCACTTGTGACTCCACTGCTGTTGCATGTGTCCATGGGCGGCGGCAATTGCTTACCATCAGGTGATCCGCCTGCTCGTCTGCTACCTATCACATAAAAAAAAATTAAGCTGTGCCATCCGTGTGTTTCAAATCAGTTACGTTAAGTAAAAGTGGAGTTCGGACGTGTAGAGTTAAAAACTTGGCTGAACATGAAATGATAACATTTTGATTTGAAAGTGTGAGTACCTACAATATGGTTAGCTCGGCTTGGCCACTTTTCATATGAAAATGTTTTTGGTAGAATCTAAAATACATATCTAGGTATTTTAGATTCTCTCGAGGGTACTCGACCGTAACGCGTTTGGTAAAGCATGATTTACAATTAAAATTAAGGTTTCTAAAAGATTGTAGTTTTTACTTTATTAAGGTACCTACTACAATGAAATGCCATATTAATACCTAATTGTAGTATTTTTAATTTTGTTATCACGTGGAGCACTCTCCACTTGTCTCGTTTATATTTTCTCGTGTTTTTATTAAATAATACGTGAGTAATTTGTTTGTATTTTTTTTATGTGATTGGTAGCAGACGAGCAGGCGGATCACCTGATGGTAAGCAATTGCCGCCGCCCATGGACACCTGCAACACCAGTGGAGTCACAAGTGCGCTGCTAACCTTTTATCCCCTTCCCCCCGATGGGCCTCCGGTACCCTCACTCTCTCGGCGAAATACAGCACAGGGGCTGCTTCACGCCGGTTTTCTGTATAATAATAATATGTTTTGGTGTGTCCAAATTCATAAATATATTTTCTTTCTTTCTAAAGCCAGATTTTTCATTACAAGCGGCTTCAACTGAATCCGTAGAGCAATAAAACACTAATTCCTGGCATTTTATTGCGTCAATGTGGCTTATAGACTTTGACTGGTTTCTTTGGAGGGCAGTAGACCGAAACGCATCGGCTGTTGAAATTCAAAGGTTTTAAATTTATATTTAGTGGAGTTAAGGGTACTAATTGGTGTTATTTATGTGATATTACCTAATATAATATTTTTTCAATTACCATTATCGTATATGTATAACAGGATTTTGTCTCGAATGAGAAGTCATGTGAACAAATTGCTTTGACCTAAAAGTCTTAAAACTTGCGACTTCGTTAAGAGTAGGGTCGATGAAATGCATACTGTTGAGCGACTGTAACTGACTTCGATAGCTGACGTACACAACTTTATTAAAAATATTAATTGACATTGACGTATCATAGAAGAGAAGATAGAGCCTTTTAAGAAAAATATCTTTGGACTTTGGTGTTATCCTCTTAATAATTATAATAATCAATTCATACAGCATCTCATTCATACACTATATTGACATGATTCTGTACTAATTAGGTAGTTTAAGTGTTAAATAATAAAGAATATCAGACAACAGAGGAATTACAAAATATTATACTTAAATAAAACTTGTTTGGGACATTGCATTAATATTGGATTAGAATGTAACGCAAAAAATCATCGAAATACTTAGAAACTTTAATCCCAAATAGGTATAGAAATAAAATACCTCAACAAGACGAATAAATAGTTTCACGTGCAAATACTTACCACCATTCTTAAGGAACTATCTCCGATCTTTACATAGCTGAAACTTTTTAAAGGGGCTATACGAATGAAACTAGCGCCGCCAACCTATTTACACTGATTGTGGCGAAAATACTATATTTTTTAAGAAAGCAAAACATTAAAGACTTAGATAAAAGTAAATTGAATTTTTCAAGATGCAAATACAATATATAAAACACGCGACAAGTAACAATAATGTCAATTATTGCTAAAAGTGGCCGTTTTTAGCAATAATTAACTTTATTGTTACTTGTCGCGTGTTAGAAATATTGTATTGCATCTTGAAAAATCCAATTTACTTGGATCTAAGTCTGTAATGTTTTATTTTCTTTAAAAAAACATATTTTAGCCACAATCCGTGTAAATAGGTTGGCGGCGCTAGTTTCATTCGTATAGCCCCTTAAGGGCCTTCACAACGAGTCCGTGAAAGGCACTTTTACAGAAAGGAATGTTGTTTGCCCTGAGCAAACCTTTTACCTCGAGGTACGTAAGGAGTTGTATGTCAAAGGTTAAAGGATGCAAGGAAGTACTCGGATGGAGGTCAAGAGACGGAAAGAGGAGTGTTGGCGGACAACTGATGGTGTGATGACATTAAGGCTCAAGAGGTAGTGTAGTCCAGGAGGATGGATGACAGAAAAAAATATAAATTCACACAACACCTCATATATTGAGGTCCTGACTATATGTCCGTACTAAGTAGATGAAGCGTGTAAAAATATTTATGAAAAAAAAATATGTTACAGATATGAGACAACAGAGAAGACACAAATAAAATACTTTACTTTATTATTATACATATAAGTATAATACCCAGACACTGAAAAAACATAAGTGTTCATCACACGAATGCTTGTCCAGGGTGGAAGAACCCACAACCTTCGGCATATGATGAGGCAGAGTGACTACCAAATGCGCCATCCGGCCAGTCGTGAAAAGTTGAGAGAAATTGGAGAAGAAGAGGAAAAATACCAAAGGATCAAATTCGACACTGGCCCGTACTCCCGCCACACGCGAGAATGGCCCCGATGATGATGATAATCGGCCCATTGCACCATAAAACAAAACGAGGGCATTTCCTTTCCGTCATCAAAACAAAAAAAACCCTATTATACTTAATTAAAAATGAAAAATATTCGAATTATTTTTTCTGTAACATAATTTTATTTAATTTGTGATTATGTATTTCATTTCAAAGGAATTTCGGGAGGAAAATCGTAAAATTTTCCTTAATTTGATATGGAAATTGTAACAAGATGGCGATGCCCTTTCCTCATATTAAAAATAATTATTTTTATAACATTTTTATCTGTCGGACGATCTTGAATGAAATCCTACCGTTAGCTAATTGTCCGTATTTTTTCCATCCAAAAATTATCTCAAAGGTGTTTTCCCACAAAAAGTGCTCACTTAGGCCCTCTCTGAAAATCCTGTCGAATAAAACCTTCAACTACAAAGGCGCCGCCAACGTAAAGTGGATACACATCCGATGTGTTTGTCGTAAGTTTAATCGCCGTTGGGAAGTTCTCGCGGTATCGGTTTCATTTGATAGTAATGTAGGTAATATTTTCGGTAATATTGGTCTCACACGCCCCGTTTCATCAAGTAGTTTAAGTACCGGTCGGTGAACTCGGGGCCCTGAAATCAGGTAATTCCGAGTCAAGCAAAAAGTGTGTTTCAAATTTTTCGAACATAGCTCGGATTTGTGGCAGACAATCATGGTGATTAAGCCTAATCCCATTATAGTAGTTAGACTTTAAAATTTGTATACAGGGTGTATCTGTGAACATTCACATCCCTTTAACCACGTGTTCTACCAACCATTCCGAACAACATTTGTTCTATGACTTTTGAAAATTCGCATAAAAATTTTTCATCTTTCCATACAAAGTTGGTCACGTGACTTGGCCATGTTGTATGGGGAGTCGAAACATTTTTCGAAGAATTTGGAAAAGTTGCTGAACAAATGTTTTGTTCAGAATGGTTGATAGAACACGTGGTTAAAGGGATGTAAATGTTCACAGATACACCCTGTATAGACCTTAAAAAATTAAGTATCTTTCATCTTTAGGTAGCTTACATCAGTGAGTAGAAGAAAAAAAGTTGTGGGTAGTTGAAAAGGAGGAGTGCGTAGGTTCGAATCACTAGCTTGTCTGGAAATAATCTCGTCGAATCTTATGATTGATCAGATCTGCTTGCTTTCAGCTGAAGCACTTATCATGTTTTCCACATATTTATGCCTAAAAATATAACTGAAAGAATAATGTAAGGTGACACAACACGCGCGGTGCCTGAGGGATGTAAGAAGATATATCGATTGAAAGTATCGATTGTTTTTCTATATTCTATCAATTAATTCTTTGAACGCCATGGGGGTCACCGGTGGCCGGCAAACAATAATTTTTTATTGTGTCTAGAAATGTGGCAGTCAAAGGCATAAATACACTAAGTACGTTAAATCGATTTATGTAAGTTTCCAATGGCTAACGGGAAACGTGCACTTAAGTACTCTTTTCTAATAACTTAAAAAGTATTTAAGTAAGTATTTATCGGGCGATTTGTTAGCTCGTTAAGTTTGTCGTCTTTAGTATAAAAAAAGTTAACAGGTATTTCATTTTAACGTGTAAAACGGGGAAAATATACGGGTACTTACCGATTATCGATTTTCTATAGCCATCCCTAAAACATACGACATTTCCCGACCTATCGAGCTATCGATTACAACGAACGCGCCGCGGTGAGGGATGGCGCGTCAACTCGATTACAAAGAAGCATTATTTAACATTGGTAGATGTCCCAGTGGGACACACGGGGTTACGTCACTAGCGCGCCTGCTACGTTTTTATTAGGGTTCCGTAGCCAAAAGGCAAAAAATGGAACCCTTATAGATTTGTCAAGTCTGTCTGTCAGTCCGTGCACCGTCCGTTTGTTCGTCCGTATGTCACAGCCATTTATTTCGAAATTATTCGAGGTACATAACTGTTGACACTTGGTAGGTAAGTAAGTAAGTAAGCATTTATTGACCACAAAAAACGAAGAAGAAAAGATACACAAATTACCAGAACAGTAAATATGACATAGTGCTAAATACATAACATCCTACTTGATCATATTTAATTTGAGGTAGATCGCGGTATATATCGGTAATGTCGTCTTAACCAAAGATTTAATCTTTGGTCTTAACCCTAATAGAAGCAATATACCCTTTTTTTAAAGTTTACAAGGTCGTATCTGCTCAGAAACACCATTGCTGGTAGCTGGCTCCACACTTTTGCGACTGTTCCACTCGTTTTATCCAGCGTAGGTACAGACTGCCACACATCAATGTATACAAATCTGTCAAATTTCTTTAATCAATTCCTAACTCTATGTCAAACACGTTTGGTTCAATATCACCTGAGGAATTTTGACATATTGTGGTAACCTGATGTGTGGTTGTCTGTACTTTTAAGTATTCTGTGCCAGCGTGTTGAAATGTTAAACCTGCCCGTATGTTTCCGCCGCTAGACAATATGAAAGTTTGAAAGGTGCCTACAAATTTTGATTCTTCTGATTCTCAACGCATATTCAGCACTTTACGAACTCAATTATGTTTGCGAATATTTTATGTATTTTAGTGGCGAAGTTTCGTTGTTATTTGACTTTTGTAAGCGCAAAAGTTTCGAAGTGACAGCTGTAATTAATTCAATTAGTGGTTCAGTCACAAAATAATTAAACACAGAACTGAGGGCTTAACATAAAATTTTTAAAGAAATCGTAGCGTGTACCTATCGTATCGTAAACAATTTGTATGAATTTAAGAGCTCCTTATATCGTACCTAAACGTACTACTCGACCAAAACAATTAGGCGCATGACAGGAGTGCGGTCACCGCGCCCCGTACCCCGCTCTTCGTCCCGCACATCCCGTAGTGACGCGCAATAATTACTTTTTTCGGAACATTGTTGCCGTTGTCATTAGTATAACTTGATTAGATGTATCTTCTTAACATAAAATATGTATTGGAATCCAAATTGAACATAATAAATAACGAATAGAAGTAGTAAGTATAAGATTATTTTAAAATAATTCAAATTATTAATGTATGTTTAAATATAAGTACTTATTTATTAAATACATTTTAGCAATGATATACTAGATATTCAGAAGCGGTAACAATGCATCGGCGAAGTCGGATACTTTCTCTGAGCGTTGGTACCTATATGTCTGCGCGGGACTTTTGTTATAATTTAGTTGTTTTCGTT
Organism: Cnaphalocrocis medinalis; assembly: GCA_014851415.1. Lineage (NCBI taxonomy): Eukaryota > Metazoa > Arthropoda > Insecta > Lepidoptera > Crambidae > Cnaphalocrocis > Cnaphalocrocis medinalis. The sequence continues at coordinate 15,012,135 of CM026277.1, read as the reverse complement.
ATATTGTTGGTTTTTGTTATTAATTACTAAGTATTCAACCCTTAAAACTACTATGAGTACTTACTCATAGTAGTTTTCTCCCATCACTATTCCTCAAGCCGCCATGTTCAGAATGCGCCTAATTGTTTTGGTTGAGTAGTAAACAAATGTCAAAATAAAATAAATCCTCAAACCGATATTCGGATACGGCGCGGCGGCCAATCGTAACGATCAGCCACGTACGCAGGCTATATCTTCTTGTATACTATTTATAAAGAGGTTAAATTTTACACACATCGACAAACCTCATATACCTACTAATTAATAAAGCAAAACACTAGCGCGATGCATTCGACGCCTAGCGCCATCTATTGGTACGGGGTGGAACTAATGTTCCGAAACGAAGTGAGGGCGGGTCACTAGTTATCCATACTATCCATACTAATATTATAAATGCGAAAGTAACTCTGTCTGTCTGTCTGTCTGTTACTCTTTCACGCCAAAACTACTGAACGGATTTAAATGAAATTTGGTATACAGATAATCTAGACCCTGAGAAAGGACATAGGCTACTTTTTATTGCTAAAAGGGGGTTGTAAGGGGTTGAAAGGGGGGTAAAAGTTACTTTTCCACGCGGACGAAGTCGCGGGCGGCCGCTAGTTACCAATATAGTGCTCAAGTGTGTGCGCAAACACATGTACACTCTCTTTTCCCGTACCTTTTTTGGTTCGATGGAACACCAGTGTGACACAACCGAAGAGAGATCGGGCGCAGAACCAGTAGCGCTACCATGAGTTGACATCGAAAACTGACATAACGTAAACTATTGCTCTGTCACTTTCAAATGCATCACAGTGAAAGAGACAAAGCGATAGTCTTCGATAGTCTTCGATAGCGAGGATAGTATTTCAAACTCATGGTATTGCTTTCCGAGGCAAGGGGGTACAAGACCGCCAACTTCCAGACTTCGAGCTGACACTGAGAACTAAACAGTTTTCTGTTACCAGGTACAAATTGACCTGACTCGGGGATCGAACCCGGGACCCCAAGCGCAGCCGCATAATGAGTAATGAGTGCAGTTACGTCAACGCGCTCACTTGTAAACCAAGGGACATAATATTTTTATGTTTTTAAACTTTCGCGTTGCATTGTACAAATACTGCATATAAACGGGACTAAACGCGACGAAAATTAACAAGTACATTCTAGCACTTACTGCTTGACGTTTCGACTGCGTTACAACAGCCGTGGTCACAAGCGAACTCAAGAAGCGAAGAGTTCGCTTGAGAATGTACTTATTAATTTTCGTCGCGTTTAGTCCCGTTTATATAAAGTATTTGCATAATATTTTTGTCATACACTTTAAAAACATCCAAATCTATAGCTCTCTCTGACGTTGTCTATTTCTAGAATAGTCACTACTTTTCTTTCACTACAATTTTCTTCAAACACGCAAATTGAATTCTCGTAGTAAGTAAAAGGAATAAATAAATCCTTCGTGGAATAAAGTACAACATTTATTCAGACTGGCAGGAGGTGGCGCAGGAGCGACCTAAAGATGTTCTTGTTATCGGAGACCAAGGCGTAATATTATATAGCCAAGGTTCATTTTGCGTTGGATATTTTTGACTAAGTATTGGTACGGCGTCGTTTTGCCCCATTTGATCTATTTTTCACACTTTCATTTTTTATGTGATAGGAGGCAAACGAGCAGACGGGTCACCTGATGGTAGATTACCGCCGCATACAGACACCTGCAACACCAGTAGACAGCGCAGAGTCACAAGTGCGCCGCCAACCTTTAACCCCCTTTCCCCACAATTTGGCCTCCAGTACCTTCTCTATTCGGCAAAACACGGCGCAGGCGCTGCTTCACGCCGGTCTTCTGTGAGGCCGTGGTATCAAGCCGGTCGAGCCGACCCATTCATGCCGAAACGTGTGTCTCCCACGGTTAATATTTGGAGATCATAATTGACTGGCCGGATGGTGCATTTGGACCCTAACTTATGCGACAAAGGTCGTGGATTCGATCCCCATATTGGACAAACACTGAGTGATATATCGATTCAAGTATTCTATTTGTGTTTCCTCTGTTGTCTGATATCTGTAACACAAGTACTTAAAGTTACTTAGTACGGAGTTAGTTCTGTGAGATGTTCTGTAAAGTAATATTATTAAAAAACTTTACCTTTTTGACCGGCAGATGTAGCCACTTTGCTTCTGTTTGATAAAAGATTAAGCCACGCTTTACGGTCTGTCGAGCAGGCTCATGAAAAATTTAAACCGATTTATAATTCAGCCGAACGCACGGGGAGGGGAAAAATTGGGGGTATTTACACCTGTAGGGTATTTTTCCCACAAATTAGGGAGATTTTAGAGGTGATTGAAGTAATTTATACACATCCATAGTACTTAGTTTAGTAAAAACAGTAAACTATAACACTTGGAAGAAAATATGGTGTTGGGAGAGCAAGCGAATTGACCATATCCTTTTGTTGCCTACATCTTTTTGGCAAAGCAGTTGAATAGTTTAAAATGGGTCAAAGGACTAAATAGAATAAAACGTTTTTATAATATAGGCAATTTTTGGTTACAATATTTGGTGAACTTATATAAATAAAATAATTGTAAATTTTTTACCTTGGCTTGACATGCTCCCGCGTGTCTAGATTTTACAAACTATTTTCCAATTTTAAACACTTTTAGGGATTTTTGAAATATTTGTTGAAACACTTGAAAAATTATGCTCATAAGGTTACGAGGGTAACATCGATGAATATTGCATGACTCCCGAATAAGTGAGATAGATTTCTGTGAGCACAATATGTGGGTAATTACGCCGGGATTACGGGATGCGGGATTACGGGATCGGAATGAGGAGCAATCTTGGCCGTGCATCTGTTTCCAAGAATGAGGGCTTTGCTTGATTCTAATTGCGTTTATGAGGTTGATGTAGAGATATAGCCATGACGATTAGATGTATTATTATGCTTATAATTATAGGAATATGAATCAGAACCTTGTTTTAGTTTTAAGTTATTACTATGCATGATATAAATATGCATATGCTGGTAGTGAGCCTTTTTAAATCCATATCCATACTATTTAAAATGAGTTAAAATATAATAAATCTTGTTGAAACTTGGTAAGTATGTGTATTTTGTGAATTTACACTAAGATTTTTCAAACAAACAAGATTTTTTTTTACTACGTCTTAAAACGTAAACCTGAATTAACTTTAAGATTACATTTAACCAGCTCAGATATAGAAATAAATAAATGCTGAAACCTAATCAAATAATGGGCGAATCCGAAACGCACTTGGCCGCTTATTATTTTATCTTTCATGAAAAGTCTAAAGAGAGTTACGAATTTCAAAAAACGTTTGATTAAAAGTTGTTCTTTAAAACAATAGACAGAATATAAAAGTACTTATAACAGAAATAAATACAATAAGTCAGCGTAATATAAGAACTGATTAACTATTTACAAAAAACTCATCAAGTATAGATGAAAGTTCAAAGAATATTTTTCTTGTCTTTGTTTTTAATTTTATAATAAGTAATACTAAAACATCAATATAGTGATAAAATTGTGTTAAAAATGTAATTATTATCATTTTATCATTTGATATGGGTCACTTTAATGAGTTTTGCAATACATTTTCCTTAAACAGGGTTTATCTGTGAACCTTTATATCCCTTTAACCACGTGTTCTACCAACCATTTTGAACAATGAATTCTACGAGTTTTCGAAATTTATCGAAAAATATTTTAACTCCTTGGGGAATATTGTATGGACAATATTTGTAAATTATGCGTTCTAGCAATAATTTTATTTCTAACATTCTACGTATTATTTTTGTCTCTATAGACCAGTAAGTTAACTGAGCGTGACTCACCTAAGGAAAACTTTTTAATTCGGAACTCGCTTTTCCTTTCCCCTCTTGCTGTCAAGAAGAATGAAGGGGCTTAAAATATTGTTGGTATCATTATTCTATTTTTGTTTTATTTACATTTTTAGCATGATTTTGTACGTGGGAGACGTGTCAACGAGTCAACGAGTGCTACGCTTGGCCCATTAGAGTGGAATGACACCAAGGCCTTACAGAAACCACATGTTTCGCCGAGTGATCAGAAGTCCAAGTGGTCAACACATTTTATTACTCAACTGGAGCTGGATATTCATGCTCATTATTCATCGCTTACCATCAGTGGATTCGTCTGTTCCTCTGCCATCCAACACCTTAAAAAAACAACAATTCTAGATATAATAGTATTTTTATAGGTTTTATCAAAACTTATATACTAGCTATCAGCCATTAGAAATGAAATGGTAAATGCATTTTATTTTCAACTAGAGCAGCCCGCACTCAGTTTCATTTAGGACTCGGCGCAAAAGATGGCGCTGTGTGTCGATTATATCGCGCAAGCCTTTCGCGGTTACGTTTTACCTATATAATTTAGCCTCTTCGTTGTCTTTAGGAGTTACCTACCTCTTTATAAATAGTATAGAGTAAAAGATAGTGATAGTGTGATTTATTTGTGGACGTAATTTTGTTATTAGTTCCAATATCTACCAACAGATGGCGTTGGGCGTTAATTGCATCGCGTTATTGTTTCGACTTTACGGTTAACCTTTGAGTTTTGTAGTTGCCTATAAATAAGTTACCTCTTTTTAAAGGTGTGTGTGTGTCGTGTATGCTAAAAAAATAAGTATTTTTATCCTTATCTCTATGTAAAAGAGGCTCGAAAATTCTCATTTTAGGGGGAAAAACAAAGACGACAATTAAGTAATGTAAGAGACTCTTAAGGCAGGTGCTCACGGAAGATGTAAAACATTTTACAGGCCAGCTGCGCATCTCATAAAATTGTTTATGTCTAAGTATACCTAACTTGATGAAGATACTTGCGGGGAGATACGCTGGTAATGAGTTCATATCCTAAAAAGTAGGTTTAAGTTGTATGAATATTAAAGTATGGCTCAGCTTTTTTAGTTTTTATTTTAAGGTAGGTGGCAGACGAGCAGACGGATCACCTGATGGTAAGCGATTGGCACCGTCCATTGATAACTGCTACATCAGTAGAGTCACGTTCCCCCCTTTTCCCTCAATTGGGCCTCTAGTAAATGAGGGTCATTTACTCAACGAAACATAGCGCAGGCTCAGCTTTGCGCTGGGCTTCTGTGAGGCCGTGGTGTCACTCTGATCGAGCCGGCCCATTCATGCCGAAGCGTGGCTTTTATTACTTATTCTAGTGTTTTGTTTTATCTTGCGTTATGTCAATTGTCTGTCGCATATGTGTTGTGGTGTCCAAATGAATAAATGTATTTTCTTTCTTTCTTTTCTTTCTTTCTAATAAGAAAACACTTGTGCGATGTAATCAACGCCCAGCGCCATCTATTGTAATTTGTTGAAACGAATGTTCTGAAACAAAATGACGGTTCACAATAAAAATGAGCTCTTCCCAATATAATCAACAACGCAAGCAGACCATGGTAACTCAGTCCATATTTAATTTAATCCAATATCGCCATCTCTTCCACTTAGTTAGTTCCAATCCTCATCTTGGTATATGAAAATCTGCATGCATTGCTGCTCCACTGCACCTTGGTACAACGCCTTTAGAACCTCTCTGGTCTTTATACATCGTTCCTAAGGCGTACAGCATAAAGATTAAAATCGCGCTTATTGCAATACGAGCAATAATCCCACCTATGTACGTAAACGTCATAAGCTTTTACATTTTATGTGGACTTTAAGTCGAATACCACAAGGTTTAAAATTGCACTCGTTTGTGTGATTAGTGTGTTGTACACATGTAGGTATATTGTGTACCTATTGCATTATTTCGATGCCGAAATTGGAAATCAGTGATAGAGTTCGCAATATGAACTCACGGCTAATACGATGGGGTGGGGATATTTTGTGGAGCAGTTTTCGGGACAAAATCGAAATCAATCGAAATCAGATTAATAAATAATATTACTCCACTTGGAGTACAAAAAAGGAGTTTTCGGGAATTCAAATTCGGCAGTAGGTATCTAAGTATAAGCAGCTCCACATTATTTCCTACCGACAATAAACACTAGGTATATTTAAGTAAACCTTTTCTTTTCGTTATAATCTAGCAGTGATCTATGTGCCACCTTGATCGATCGATATTTAACAAATTATATTATTAGTCTGAGGTTTTACGATACATTCTGTCACATCAACTTAGTATTTAATTATAAAAAAATATCGACTTGGTATATAATTATAAACCTTAGTGGTTTTCTGTGCTAAGTTAAATACTATTATGTGTTATTTAAGTTTTTAAGTGATAATAAAGAGAAAAAAAAACATGAGTGTCATAATGTGCTGTCACATGTGTGTGACAATCACAGACTTTATATACCTAGATAAAGTCTTTGGTGACAGTATGTTTCACATGTGTGATAGATGCTTGATTGTTCAGTATACGTGAGGGAGGGGCACACTCGACGTTGAGTATACTTATATGTAAGTAAATAAGTCTGTTGGTCTTTTACGCAAAAACTATTGAATGATTTTTATATAAAATTTCTCAATAATATAATATAATAAACAGGCTAAAATTTATGAGGATAAATTCTATATTATTCAATATAAAACGACAACTACTATACCTATCACATATATACTATACATATACGTATCTGAAACTATGCAGCGTTATTAGTACGAAATTCGTGAATCGTGCCCACGGCGTGACCTAATGCACAGTTTAAGCCCAGCCCAGTATTGTTAATACTCAATACTCAATAATTTATTGCGTTCCATAAGGTACAAATAGTAAGGTGGTAACATTTTTATTTTATATACACTCTTATGGACCCTGTTAGGGCACAACAAACATTTAGGAGAGAGGAAGCGAGTCTTGAATCACTAAATTTATATTTAATTAATGTATTAAATGTAATTAAATGTTGTTGTCATACACATGTCCCGGTAACTCAGACAGCGCGGCGTTGTCACTCGAATGTTTAGCAAGCGCAGGGCAAACTCGACGTTGAGCTTATACCAATTATTTGTAATCTGTGCCCAGGACGTACCGCAACGTACAGTTTTAACTCAGTCCACTAGTGTTGTCCCACAGATGGCCACGATGGCGCAGTGGCTAAGGCGCTCGAAGCGCGAAAGGTCCCGGGTTCGATTCCCGGTCAAGCCAATTTAGGAAACTACATTTTCTAAATTTTCTTGAGTCTGGGTGTTCTGGGTTGACACCCCCAGTTGATTATCGTCACCTGGTACTCACAGTACAGGGGTTGCCCTAGTTTGACACCAGGTTGATTGGTGTGATTGTCTGGCTGGTTATTTATTATAGATGTGATAGAGATGTCCCGGGACTAGCTTCCGAAACATGTCTGTCACATGTGGCATGTGGCGGTGTTGACGCTCAAATTTGCAGCAAGGGTTTACCTTGCGCTTGCTGAACATTCGAGTGACGTTGAACGTATACAAACTGTTCGTAATTTGTGCCCACGGCGTGTCCTATATCACAGTTTCTGCCCAGCTCTAGTGTTGTCACACACATGCGACACACATGTCCCGGGAACTTGGAATGCATAGTCGCTCGGATGTTTAGCAAGCGCAGGGCAAACTCGACGTTGAGCTAATACGAACTATAATTTCGTCATTTGTACCCATGGTGTGTCCTAATACACAGTTTCTACCCAGCCCAGTAGTGTTGTCACACACATGTCCCGGGAACTTGGAAGGCATAGTCGCTCGGATGTTTAGCAAGCGCAGGGCAAACTCGACGTTAAGCTAATACGAACTATGATTTCGTCATTTGTACCCATTGTGTGTCTTAATACACAGTTTCTACCCAGCCCAGTAGTGTTGTCACACACATGTCCCGGGAACTTGGAAGGCATAGTCGCTCGGATGTTTAGCAAGCGCAGGGCAAACTCGACGGTGAGCTAATACGAACTATAATTTCGTCATTTGTACCCATTGAGTGTCTTAATACACAGTTTCTACCCAGCCCAGTAGTGTTGTCAGTTGTCACACACATGTCCCGGGAACTTGGAAGGCATAGTCGCTCGGATGTTTAGCAAGCGCAGGACAAACTCAACGTTGAGCTAATACGAACTATAATTTCGTCATTCGTACCCATGGTGTGTCCTAATACACAGTTTCTACCCAGCCCAGTAGTGTTGTCACACACATGTCCCGGGAACTTGGAAGGCATAGTCGCTCGGATGTTTAGCAAGCGCAGGGCAAACTCGACGGTGAGCTAATACGAACTATTCGTGAATCGTACCCACACGCCGTGACCTGTTTCGTACTTCTGCTGCAAATGCATCGCTTAGTTGGAGCCTAGTACACTACTAATTGCAAATCCGTACGGTATATGTCACCAAATAACTACGAAGCCTGTTAAATTCGTGATTTCATGTTTTTCATAATAAGCTCGAATATCTAACTTGGTAAAAATAGTATAGATATAGAAGATAGAAGACTCTTTTAAATTAAATAGTATAGAAGTTAAAGAGTACTCTACAGTTTTTTTTTGGCTAGAGGCGACATTCATGCAAGGTGGTCACCTGAAGATAATGGGAATCTTAGCACAAAGCATTAATACCGCTTTGTGCGTTTAACATTACTGAATGGGTGCAATCGTCTCAATTTACGGGGTAATCGAAATGTTCCCCAGTTTCAAGTTGAATGACTCCAGTTCCGATCGCCTACACCCAAAGCTATTTTACTTCGAAGTACGAGCGGCAAATCGACTTACCACTGCACACAGCGTAACGTGAAGTTACCCTTGGGCTTAGGACCATCCTTATCTCTGGGACACAAGTGCTATATTGCACTGCACGGCCGTAACTCGACTTGCCAGTACACTCGTAGCCATTATTTCACTCGACTATAAGAGAAAATTATCGAGAACGATCGCTATACGGGACAATCGACTGAAATATTCGGAATGCCTTATCAGGAACGCTAAGGAGCTGTCGAATCATAACCAAATGAGACAAATTTTATACAGGTCTTGAAATTACTTCAACGGTACTTTTTTATGTGATAGGTGGCAGACGAGCAGACGGATGACCTGCCGATTACACCTGCAACACCAGTACAGACACAAGTGCGCTGCCAACCTTTAACCCCGTTTCCCCTTAATTGGGCGACCTGTACCCCCCTGTACACTCACTCGACGAAACACAGCGCAAGCTCTGTTTCACGCCGGTCTCTGTGAGGCCGTGGTATCACTCCGGTCGGGCCAGCCCATTCATTTCGAAGCGTGGCTCTCCCACGGTAAAATATTTACTAATGGCCTGCATTTGCCATCGTTGAGTTTGGCGGCTTAATTTTGTAAGACCCGGACATGATTTGTTTTTTCAAAGTGTTCATCACAGAACTCTTTGTCCAGAATGAATGGGGTAAACTTTGACATAGATATAGGTAAGCCATCGGGACAGATTTTATAACCGATGTAATAATTTTTCATAATCCGTATCCGTGTGAGCCACCCCTACTTATTATTCTTTCCGATGGTCATCCCCGCCTCTTGTCTTGTCCTTACATTAGAAATTCATGCTTCCATTTAACAAGGGCTGTCACCAGACCCGCGCAGTCAGCTATCGCATTCAAAGCCTGTTTTGAGGGATGTGTTAATTTGTCCCACTTGACGCTGCGGACTAGAACAAAAAGTGCGAGCCGTTACAACAAAAAGGTTATTAGTGTGCGATGTGTCAATGTTGTCCAATGACATTCCACCTACAATGGACATAGCGCGCCATACAATAACCAAGCGCGAAGATGGCACATGCTCCAAATTTCACCTTATTATGCTTCAACTAATCTGTGTATACACTGCTGTTTACAAACCTGCATGTGTAAACATCTTGACAGTTAAAGCAGTAATGTATAACTACGTGTCAATCGAAGCTGCATAAGGTGATTTACGGAAAAGTTCAGAGCAAGGAATACACGGAGTCGCAACGCTTATTATTTATTTCATCTACTATAGGTATTTTATCGGTTTGCGTGCACTCATTTGAATTTAATTATATTTTTATACTAGCGGCCGCCCGCGACTCCGTCCGCGTGGAAAAGTAACTTTTTACCCCCCTTTCAACCCCTTACAACCCCCTTTTTGCAATAAAAAGTAGCCTATGTCCTTTCTCAGGGTCTAGATTATCTGTATACCAAATTTCATGTAAATCCGTTGAGTAGTTTTGGCGTGAAAGAGTAGCAGACAGACAGACAGACAGACAGACAGAGTTACTTTCGCATTTATAATATTATTAGTATAATTAGTATATTAGTATTAGTATTAGTATATTAGTATATTAGTATTAGTATATTAGTATGGAGTATGGATGTATATACAGGCTGTATCTGTGAACGTTTACATCCCTTTAGCCACGTGTTCTACCAACCATTCTCAACAACATTTGTGCTATGACTTTTGAAAATTCGCATAAAAAATTTTCATCTTTCCATACAAAGTCGGTCACATGACTTGGTCGTTTTGTATGGGGAGTCAAAAAATTTTTCGAAGAATTTGGAAAAGTTGTTGAACAAATGTTGAAATGTCAGAATGGTTGATAGAACACGTGGTTAAAGGGATGTAAATGTTCACAGATACACCCTGTATAGGTAAATAAAATAAAATTACTTTTTTTGTGCGTAATAATTTTATTTTAATGATATCAATGGGAAAAACTGGAACCTGAAAACTTTCCATTACAACTAACTTGCGCCACTTCTCTCTCATAATCTCATGGAAGTAGGTAGTGGAAAGCTAAAAAAACAGCTATCGTAAATTAGTTAGTAACCTGCCATAATCTCGCTCGGGTGAAAAAAACTAATAAAAGAGCGACTCCATAGTTATCATTGACACACGACTAATCAAAAGTATGCCTAGGCATAATTTTCAAGTTCCGTTTACAAGGCGCAGATGCGAAGTCCATTGTAGGTGGAATGTCATTGATGTTGTCCCACTTTTTAATGAATTCGTCCCGAATGTTTTCTAATATTACCCAAAATGTGCGCTAGTGATAAAATAATTTGGCAAAAATTATTATTAGTTTATTATTATATTTACATTTCCAATACATGGTCATGAAACTTAACTCGTTCATTAGTTGCTTGCATATTGTTTCAGCTTAATGATTATGTGGTGTCTTTTACGTAGACTAAAGTCAGAGTAGTTCATCATTCTCTCATCTTAAAAACTTCGATCACTACTATCGAAATGTCATTAGAAAGAAAGAAAATACATTTATTAATTTGGACACCAAAACATGTAATATGTACCTACCGCTATTACCTCGGTAATTTTAAATCCCTCCTCCTCCTGTAGTCGTAATCCTCATTACTGAGGGTCGTGATTCCTCCCGTGAGGGCTAAATTTTTCCTTTATAATGGTCCTCCATCTACTTCTATCTTTTGCAACCTTAAAGACATCGTGCAGGTTAATGTCCAGCATCGAGTTTACTTGGTCCGATAATGTCATTGAATAACTACGACCACCTCTCCTTCCATCTACCTTGCCAATGACCATTAGCTGTTCCAGATTATGTCCATCTTTCCACGCTATAAATCCCTAATCCTTCGTAATTTACATCAGAATCTTTAAATACTAACTTCAAATAGAGGAGGAGATCTAAGCTTCCATCACGAGTAATCGCCAAATTCGCAGATTCTAATGCCAATTTCTGAGGTATACCTATATATGGGTTAGAAGACTGCTATAGTACTGACATTTTTATAAGAATGGCCCTTTTCCTTGCGGTAAAAGAAGTCCAGAAATCAGATGCAATAAAAGCACGTGTTACAAAGCGGTCAAAGTGGGACAATTGTATACAGGGACAGCGTGACAATCGTCCCACCCCTCGCTGTTATTGAGGCAGAGTCAGCTATTTCACACCCTAATTCGTGCCATTTATTTCGTCTCGCGAAAACAAATCTCAACTGTGAGAAAAATGTTGGTTGAGATGATAAATAGCGATATTCAGGGTTCTTGGTTCTGCTGTGGAGATATAGTTTATATTGTCGATCGTTTGCGCGTGTTCATATGTTATACAATTGTTTGTTTGTAGGGATATTCCTGGAGGATATCCTTCAACCGATTCAGTTACGGTGGTTGATTTTAACGCAGGATATCTAGAAGACTAGAATATATCCTGCTCAAGTGTGTACGAACTCATATTTCTGTGGGACACCAAAGTGATACGGGATCATGCATAAGACTAACTGCTTAACGGTAAAAGACCGCCAAATTCCAGACTTCGCCGACTCAAGTAAAAATATTGGCCTGACTCGGGGATCGAGCCCGGAACCCAAAGCGCAACCAAAAGCCACACGCCAGATCACATAAAAATTACACACAGAAGTTAGACTTTGACCTGATTTTGAACTTAGAAGAGTTCGTTGACATATGCTAGGGTTGTTGCCCGGCATGAGTACATAGCGCGCGGCCTCTACCACAGACCTCGACAGTTCGACAATCTTATGTCATAAGTTAGGATTAATGTGGTCGAAAAGGCATTTTTGCCCGTTAGTGCGCATGCGTGAGTACATGACATATTTTTAGCTCTTAGTGGGCAGTCAGCCTTCTGTGTCAATATGTATTTTGTGGCCAGATATTGATTGTCGGTTAGCTAGAAGCTTGAGTGATTTTAAAGGACACTTGGAAAACTTCTGAGTCCACTGGTGTTACGGGTGTCTATAGTCGGCAGCAATCACTTACAATCACCTATCATGTAAATAGTTTTATTTCCATTGAGAAGTATCTATTAAAACTTAAATTTTGTGACTCGGATTCAAACCAGACCTTCTGTATGGAGTGGAAACCGAATACTTGTCCACTGAACGTGACCGAGCTACCATCGCTCTAGTTGACAATGACAAAGTTGACCTCAAATCCTTTTGATACGTAAAACCCGCACGCGACCCGCTAATTCAAGTAAAAACTTAGCCAACTAGCAAAAGCCATAAATTCCTATAACAAGTGCGAGAATTACGTGAAGCATAAATCAAAGCGTGTAAAACACACGCTTTGCGAGTAGTTCCCGTTCCATTCCACGCAGATTTATTGACCCGTGGAATGGAAAAGTTTCATGATGAATAGACTATGTTTTTCTTTCACCTCTGACATTAGCAACTGAGTTTGGGGATGCATTGGTAGATCAGCGGATAAGTTTTGCCTTCTAAACACGCAGCTACGAATTTTAGCTCTGACACTGAACACGATAGGAAAAACTATTGTTTGCATATGTATACGGTAACAATAATAATAATTTAGGAAATTGACGTGTATGTTATATTTTTAGTTTGTTAATAGGTAGGTTTTCGATGTGATTTGTGTCTCAAACTTTACATTTGTGTTATTGTTTCAGCTCAACGTCCACTGCTGGATATAGGCCGCTCCCAAAGTTCTCCACACAGATCGGTCCTGTATCACCAGCATCCAAGGGACTCCCACAACCTTCACCAAACCACCACTCCACTTATAGGGCAATGGAGAGGGCTATACATACTCGGAATCTCCTTGCGTGATCTTGTCAGAAATGATGAGATCCGCAGGAGATCGTCCGCAGACATAATTGCGTGGCTGAAGTGGCAATGGGCAGGGGACATTGCGAGGAGAACAGACGGCTGTTGGAGTGGAAAGGTCCTTGAGTGGAGGCCGCGTACAGGAGGTCGCAGCCGTGGCAGGCCCCCCACAAGGTTGACCAACGATCTTTTTCTTTTAATACGCCATAAATCACGGTACTTGAGTCCGACTCGCACTTGCCCGTTGTTGTTATAAATAAATTTGCTCTTTACACCTTTTCATAGCTTGATTTTCAGGAGGTCGATGCTTGACTGCTTATTACAAACCGTACACTGTCAACTTCCCCCATAAAAAACTCGTAACTTTTTATGTATACAAGGAAAAAACCAAAGTTTAAGGTTGTTTTGCTAGCTAATAACATTGTAATGCAGAGTAAAAAAAATACACCAAAATGACAGTAGGTTAAACAGCCTGCGGTGGTTAGAACCCTTCTTTTCTCGAGTAAATAATGCACTTAAAAATATCATTGAAGGGTTCAGGTGGGACTCGAACCCACAACTTTCCTTAAACCGCACGGCATCTTTCCCATATGTACATTCTTCCTTTCTCGATTTAGACTGTTTTCTAACTCGTTGGTGCGAGTTGTTGTCCAAACAGTAAGAGTTACATAAACTGACTATACGTCCCGATTTGAACGAGATTGTCCCGTATCTTTATTCAATTTAAGTCCATACAGAACATTTATGAATGTAAAATATTATGTAGGTAAGCTACGTATTTCAGTCATCTGTTCCGTTGTCTCGAAACAAAGCGCCGAAAAGCAAAAAAAAGGACACAAGGTATCACCGATGTCAAACCACTTGTACTATTTAGACTGTGACTGTACAAGGATGAATATCATTTGCTTCGTATCATACATATTACATGAGTTCGAATGTCTTTCTCAGGCAGGCATGTTTAAGTATATCCACCCTCATTTGTTCATATCATGGGTAACGAAGTATGTGTGTTTGATCTCACTATTTGTTACATGAATTAAGTTAGAGAACGTATTTATACTACATCTATTTTTGCTCCACTATCTCTAGTCATGTTAAGAGGTGTATTCTAACTAAAAAAAAACATAGTCATCACACCTTGGCCATGGGAAAGCTACGCTTCAGCATGAAGCATGAATGGGCCGGTTTGACAGGAGTGATCTGAGACTTGACATGAAGCTGCGCCTGCTCTGTGTTTTGACAATATGAGTTTTTGTTTTTTTTTTTTTGTCGGTCGGTCAGTTCTGTCAACCTACTTGTGTGGTTTTATACAGATTCACCGGACTTGTGGGGAGCGGAAGGCTCGCACCCTAGGACAAATGAGTGAAGTGCACCACAGTTTCCAATAGGGGGGATGGGCAGTTTTAAGGGTTGGGAGCGCACATGGATGCCTATGGTCGGCGGTGATCGCTTACCATTTTGCGATCCGTCTGCTCGTCTGCCAGTTGTGACATAATCATAAACTATCAACTAATTGTAAGTGCTTATTAGATCCACAATTTTGACCATCTATCTGAAACGTTTTCGGTGAGTGAACAGTGAGAAATATGTACACATTGCTTTGAAAAAAAAAAAACCGAAGTATGAAAGGAGCACATTGTTATCCACTGATCAACTATCACTCTACATTTGTTATTTTCTATCTTTTGTCAAAGACGTAAGTAGTTTCGATGAGATACTCCTAACAGTAGGATCCTGAGTAGCTAGCCAATTATTTAATACTGATTGAAAGAACTTCAGAACGCGAACGTTTCAAAGATATACCTCTTTTATGAAAAGCAATAACATTGTTAGGAGGACAGAATGTATCTTTGAATAATTAAAAAAATGCAGACGAAACTATTCACTGTACAACTTAACAACGTCTTTGGAATAATAAATATACTAAAAATATAGAAAAAGAAAACAGTTATTGAGCAAAGCATCAAAGCGTTATTTTAAAAGTTATATTATTCAGACTCTTGTTCAATGACTACTAGTAAAATTCAAAAGGTTTATTAAAAGTTAGAAAGTTAAGTTAATGGAGGAATGAAGTTGATAACAGTGTAAGAGCCACGCTTCGGCATGAAAGGGCAGGCTCGACCGGAGTAATGCCACGTCGTCACAGAAAACCGGCGTAAAAGCATGCATGCCCTGTGTTTTGCTGCGTGAGTGAGGGTACCGGAGGCCCAATCCAGGGGAAGGGGGGTTAAAGGTTGGCAGAACACTTGTGACTACTGTGAACAAGAGTGTGGTGTTACAGGTGTCCTATGGGCGGCGGTAATCGCTTACCATCAGGTGATCTGTCTGCTCGTCTACCACCTATCACATAAAAAAAGTATACACATAAATCTATAAATTGCAAATTAAAAACATCCCCGACTCTCATTTTCTGACGGCGGCCATCTTGGATCGATTTTCATCCAACATAGCTAAGAACACTCTCCCTTTATTCATCTTTCAAACAAAAAAAACAGTTCATTTGTTTGGGAGTTACGATGCCATAGACAGACACACAGACAGACACACACACACACACACATTCACGTCAAACTTATAACACCCCGTCGTTTTTGTGTCGGGGGTTAAAAACGCTAGTCTACAACCGAAACTTCGAGGAAATTGTTAGGGCAATAAAAATGTAAAGTGACTTTTCATTTACGTGACAAGCTCTACGGCTAATTCTATACGCTCATGTATTTTTCATGGTGATGAATAATGTCGGCAATGTCGGCATTATCTGCCAATTTGAGGGCTCAAGACGTACTTTGCATGTTCCGACCTTTTCAGGTTTTTGAGTTAATGAATTGTAAGCGGGTTGATTGGAGTTGGTTTGAATGTCTGGGACCTTTTACATGAATGAATGTATTGAACTTTCTACGAAATAGTACAAAAGTTGAATAAAATTGTGACAATAACCGGCGCGGAGACGCGCCGGGAGATAGGCCTATCTGAGTTGCTGATTCGTCTCTGTAGAGGCGCGACGGTCGCTCGCCGCCGCTGCGCGGGAACTTTTAAATGTGGAACAAACTTGTGTTAACAACCAGTCAGTGATTCCGGGGTCTTGGGTGCAAATCCCGAGTCGAGCAAAAAGTATGTTTTGAATTTTTCGAACATAGCTCGGATTTGTGATCACCAATCCGCATTAGGCAAGCGTGGTGATTAAGCCTAATCCCAGGTAGCGATGACTTGATTTCTATGATGGAGGCATTTGCCCTGCAGTGGGACAGTATTGGAATTAGGTAAATTTAAGAGATGTTGTAAGAATTTGAATATAAATCCACAAGAGGTACAGCTCCATCGTTGTATGTACGTAGGAACTAGGTACTGTCTTTCACCTTTTCCCAAACAAGATTCATATTTAATCCAAGCTTTGTAAGGCGCGAAAACATATCTCATCTCATTTTTGTATATTTTCCTTGTAAACATCAGTAGGTACATTAGATAAACTTGAATCATGACCCACCTTAAGGTAAATTTTCTTCTGTCATTCTATACCTACAAGTAGGTTGGAATTAGCTTGAACATAGCAGTGCGTGGTCTAGTGACAGAACCCCATTTTCATTTTATTAGACGCTGACAAGGCTATGGCGGCTTACTAGAGATCTGTCAACGGACACACGACGTCTTTTTTTTTTAATTATAATATAATATTTTCTTCGCATTTAAAAGAGTTTGAGTCATGGACTTCTTTTTAAATTCAAATTAAGACTTGTGACTATCGCTGTTGCAGGTATCTATGGGCAGCAGCAATCGCTTACCATCAAGTGATTCGTACGCTCGTCTGCCGTCTATCACATAAAAAAGACTGGCTTGTCTAAAACATGTCTAGTGCAGTGGTAATAAAGGGTTAACTTGCAGATCTCTGACAAGTTATGACGCATTTTTGCATCTTTAAAACGTAAAAATGCAACATGCATGACAGCGAAGAAAAGTTTACTACATTTATGAGTACAAAGGAAAGATATTATAGGCAAAGTGGATCATGATTCAGGTTTGTCGACAGTACAATATACTCGTGAATAACTAAAGACTTGTGATGGGGATTATCTTTCTCGCTTCAACGTAGTGTTGCCAGGTACTCGTATAATAAATACATAATGAAAGACATTACCGACGCGTGTAACTATTCAATGATGAAAAAGTTATCTATTTTATGTAGGCCAAAAGGATGCCTTATGTCATTGGTCTGGTTTCACTGAAGCACAAACTAAATAGACACATCAATGGGGAATCATTCTCATCGAGATGTCATTAGCTTGTGGAACTCTTTAAATCCATATTCCTCCGAAATAGAGATCAGAATCTATAAATACTTATGCTTCATTTTAAAAAGAAGAGGCCTAAGGTCTGTATACGAAATAGTAGGTAAGTTATAAGATTCTTATGACAATTTTGGAGGTATATGGGTGTGAAGACTGCCACGGTAAGTATTAATTTAATTTTATTACAATGACCCTGGGATGGTCGCAAAAAAGCCAACTACCATACTCCATACTTAATATTATAAATGCGAAAGTAACTCTGTCTGTCTGTCTGTCTGTCTGTCTGTCTGTTACTCTTTCACGCCAAAACTACTGAACGGATTTAAATGAAATTTGGTATACAGATAATCTAGACCCTGAGAAAGGACATAGGCTACTTTTATTGTGAAAAGGGGGTTGTAAGGGGTTGAAAGGGGGGTAAAAAGTTACTTTTCCACGCGGACGAAGTCGCGGGCGGCCGCTAGTATAAATAATTAACAATTATAAAATAAAAAAATCTTTATTTTGAACAAAAGAGACAAATTAACGAATAATGCTATCCGTTATAAAATTGTGTAAGTATAGCAGACTACAACGCCTTTCTCCTTTAGCTACCTATAAGGAGAAAGGGAAGGTAAATCTACATTTACAGTTCAATTCCAATAAAACTTCAATTAAGGAAAGGACATTCATATTAACATATTTTTTTAAGATCATGCGGATGGAAATTCTTACCCCTTGTTAATTCGCTGTATTATTCCGCTAACCCAAGGTTGTTTGGAAGAGATCGCTATTTGCGATAAAACAGTCGAGATTGAATTTTTGACCATGGCATTAAGTTCTCTAACCTTTTGTGCAATACTCTTTATTGCACAAAATGTTACTAGAATGTATCTATCTATCTATCTTAGCAAACCGTACGCTCAGTTATAGAAATACCAAGTAAGTCTTAACACCCTGTAATTAGAAATTACGGTAATAACATACAATTCTGCGGCGAGAATTCGAAAACTCCATCACTCAATTCCGCTCTTAATTTCCCCAGCCGTGCTTAGCGTTTGGGACCATTTTCCCTCAGCAACATTTCGCAGAACCAAATTAATTCTGGTTAGTTGGCGTGTACCTGATAATTAAGCCGACCAATTCCAAAAGCCGAAATATGGAAGTTCTGACGAGAACCGGTATCGTTAATTTAAACTTAACGGTTTTAAAACTAAACCGTCGGAGGGTCGTTAAGGGTGAGTTTTCAACTTTGACTCATATAATTGCCTTAATTATGGCTGATGAATGACCGAGATGTAGGTATGGAAATAAAAAACATAGACTTTATAACCACCCGAAATTCGAGGTCAACCGTATTCACAGAGTAACTTATAATGACCGTATTCGGCCCGGTTACATGGCAAAGAATAGCTTTTCGGAACATAGTTTTGCTATATTCGTTGTAGTTCAAATGTTTGACAGTAGATGGCGCTGGGTGTCGATTACACCGCACCAGTGTTTTGTATTTCCAGGTTACATTATAAGCCTTGTAGTTTTCTACATAAGTTATCTTTTTATAAAAAAAGTATAGCCTGATTTATGTGCAAATGTGACCTTGTGAGTGACGCAATAGCGTCAAGCAAGTAACGGCTGCTAATGGCTTCGTTCCCTTGAAATTCAGTTTGCCACTAAAAATTTACAGATAGCGGCTAGCTTGATAAATAAGGAAACATATAAATGAGTAATTTTAAGGGTATAAAACAAAGTTTGAGTGAAGATCGCCGCCATTGTAACTGAAATCGTAAGCTCTTCTTTTGCTTACCATCTTGCTAATGGTAAAGTGTTCTACTTAACTACAAAAAAAGAAAAAGACTACAATCAACTTCATACTACAAAAGAGTCACAAACAGACGTCGACACAGCTTTTGTTACATTAAAAGCTCAGAAAAACCTTCGCAAGTTGTTAATTCACAATCTGCAATTCAAAAGTAGTTTTAAAAAATGATTCACTCGTTTCCAAGTTTGCTAGCGCCAAAATCAATACGTTGATTGAAAAATATGAAATGGAATTGTAGAATAACCGCGTTAAGGGGTGATTCATACGTATAACAAATAATAAACATTAAAAATTATTATTAAAAAAAACAAAATACCCGACTGCACATTAAAAAAAGAGTAAAACAAGCCCACAACAAATTTACTGATATAATTTATAAATGTTGATGGAAAGCATCGCAGGCGGGGAACCAACAGAGGCTTATTTATAGTCATTTCGGTTGTGCCACCATTTAGCAGAATTTTCGTTGGTGGCGGTCAAGGTGGTTCCCCGCCTGCGATGCTTTCCATCAACATTTATAAATTATATTCAGTAAATTTGTTGTGGGCTTGTTTTACTCTTTTTTTTAGTGTGCAGTCGGGTATTTGTTTTTTTTAATAATAATTTTTTTATTTATACTTTTTAGCTGTTTTTATTTAACCGAAATGTTGTAGATGTAGAAGACTATGGTATATGTAAGTACCATTTTAAATTATTTCGACGAGAAATTTAGACAAAATATATTATTATGTCTTTATCCCGTGGGACTTTTAGGATAAAATGTATCCTATGACACTCCCGTAATCAAGACAAATCTAACGATACTTCATACATCAAAAATCCATCAAGCCGTTTTAGGCTACAGGAGGTCACAAAGGAAAAGACATACATACATACTTACATACACTCGAAATACATTACCCTCCTTCTTTGCAGTCGGGTAAAAAATACATATTATACATACACCCAGACACTGAACAAACACAAGTATTCATCGCACGATATTTGTCCAAGGTGGGGATCGAACCCACGACCTTTGGCGTATGCGGCAGAGTCACTACCAAATGTGCTATCGCCACGTCCTCACAGAAAACCGGCGTGAAGCAGTGCATGCGCTGTGTTTCGCTGCGTGAGTGAGGGTACCGGAGGCCCAATCCAGTGGAAAGGGGGTTAAAAGGTAAACACCACTGCCGTTTCAGGTACCGGGCGGCGGTGGTAATCGCTTACCATCAGCGATAAAGACCGCCGAAGTTGTACATTTTCTGGATTGCCTAGTATGTACAGACAGCCGCACATCAGGTTACTACAATCTGTCAAATTTCTTCAATCGAACCTCACCTTTATGTCAAACGTGTTTGGTTCAATATCAACTGAGGGAATTTGACAGATTGTAGTAACCTGATGTACGGACAGCCGTACATAAGTTGGGTTTGCAGTAACGTAACCTTTCTATCACATAAAAAAGTATCCATCCCTAATATTCTTTCTTGGTTGGTTCTAAGGTTAGTATGAGAGTTTGTTGTGAAACAACCCTAAGCGAAGGCAAATAATACAAAACGTATTTTATAGGCGACATCGCAACATAGCACTACGCTCGTAGCTCGCAGTTTAATATGAAATATGTTTGATTTTAAAATTCTGTGTGACTTCGTCTTCAATTATATTTAGTCAGATGCGCCGGAATTTTATATCGTAAAGCAATAAGGCAGTTTCAATAGAAAGTTCCATCATGTTAGGAATTAATATTGCTGACTCAAACTCGAAATTGAGCCTTTTTTTTATGTGGTAGGTAGCAGGCGAGCAGGCGGATCACCTGATGGTAAGCAATTGCCGCCGCCCATGGACACTTGCAACACCAGTGGAGTTACAAGTGCGCTGCCAACCTTTTATCCCCTTCCCCCCCGAGTGGGC
Source organism: Cnaphalocrocis medinalis (assembly GCA_014851415.1). Lineage (NCBI taxonomy): Eukaryota > Metazoa > Arthropoda > Insecta > Lepidoptera > Crambidae > Cnaphalocrocis > Cnaphalocrocis medinalis. Next base: position 14,990,650 of record CM026277.1, on the reverse strand, counting down.
CTCCGGTACCCCACTCACTCGGCGAAACACAGCACAGGGGCTGCTTCACGCCGGCAGTGGTATCACTCCGGTAGAGCCGGCCCATTCACGCCGAAGCGTGGCTCTCCCACAGTTAATGTAATGCCTTGTTTTTGTTAGACATAATTGAGACATTCGAATGCAACAACGTTGTTTTTGATGAAACATGTTTCCTCACGATGTTTTCCCTCACCGCCGAGCTAATGGTGGAAATATGCACTTAATATTTGAAAAATCTAGAATACCTCCGCGCTACCATCGTTCACAGGTTGGACTTTGGTTTGATAATAATAAACGTATGGAGCTCGGGGCTCGGGTTTGTGATCACCAATTCGCCAATTACCAATTAGGCAAGCGTGGGATTAAGCTTAATCCCATCCTTTGATGGAGGCCTTTGCCCTTTAGTGGGACAGTATTAAGCTGATACTTAACTTTATTGCCACAGATCAATAAGAGAACAAGTTAGCATTGTCTTTTTGGAAGTTCTCTACTTATTTTTTTTATTTACTGAACTTCTCACGCATTGTAAAAATCATCGTATAACCTATAAAAAGGTTTTATTTCAAACTAGTGGCCCGCCCTCACTTCGCTTCGGGACCGTAATTCAGAAATGAACCAATAGATGGCGCTGTGTCCAATTACATCGCGCAAGCGTTTCGTGTTTTCGGTTTACCTATAAGCCTTGTCGTTGTCTATACAAGTTATCTCTTTATAAATAGTATAGAAGATATAGATATTCGGATAGACAATCGGATCGCGTGCGAACGATACCCGGGCCAAACAATGTACTCGTAGACCCAGGCGAAGACGTCGTTCGTGTACAAAACGTAGACGTAAACATTCCACTAGGTATTGAGTCTGCTTGTCTAGACTAATGGTGGGTACATATTTTTATTTGTGTTTCCTCTGTTGTCTGATATCTGTAACACAAGTTACACAAGTGCTTAAGCTACTTAGTATGGAATCTGGTCATATATTATTATGACGTGCTGTGTGAATTTATTGAATCATATTTAAAGTAGGTACGGAAAATGTACGGTGTCCAAATGACTCCACTTACCGAATTAGATATAAGAGTTGTGCGTACATATTGTGCGGCTGAATTCTTACACCGAACCACACGGAAGCGGCTGTCATTCCATCCTCATCATCTTGATGGTTGGCGATCTAGCACTGTGCGTTTTTCGAGGAATTTTCTTCCGCGAACCTCAATCTTGGTGGAATAGTTTAGCTGCGGCAGTATTTCCTGACGGCTATGACTTGGGGACCTTCAGAACGAGTGTACTCCTTTTTAAAAGGCCGGCAACGCATCAGCGACCTCTCTGATCTCGCAGATGTTCATGCGCAGCGGTGATTACTTACCAGAGGGTTGCCCGCTTGCTTGTTTGCCGCCTCTAGTATTAAAATATATATATTACGAGTATACTTACTACGTCCCCTTTTCCCGGTTCGATACCCGATCTGATTTGTATTTAACTACCTACATTTTATTTTACTGATTAGTTTACATAATAGTGTTAATAGACAGTAAAATATTCCACTGCATAAAAAGCGACTATATTCTATGGATGCACGCAATGTTCCATACGATTTCCCAACGGGGTAAAAACGAACTTTTTAAATTGGCTTGCGTCTGCATGTGGGATGCAACCAAAAGGCATCTGATATTCATTGTTCAAGGTATATCCAAAAAGCCCGTAACCAATGGTTACCGGATAACAATGAGAAATTCGGACAATGATTTTAATACATAAACGGTTTTTACCCGCCATTAATTGTTGTAAAAAGTTCAATTTGGAGTAATAAATAGTAGCTTAACTAAGGCCACTTGGCAAATTTTTATCTCTGAATCTGAAATCCATCAAATCATTTATACAGCGCGTGTCAAACATCTGTTCTCAAAATCTGTCAAAATGTACAGGTTGTAGGCATGCCTACTTACAGGATGTATCTGTAAACGTTTATATCCCTTTAACCACGTATTCTACCATACCGTGCCACTCACAACAACTTTTTGTTCTATGAGCTTTCGAAATTCATCGAAGTTTTTTCGACTCCCCATACAAAATGATCATGTCACGTGACTGACATTGTGTAATTTTTTTTTTATCCGAATTTTAATGTCATGGAAGAAAATGTTGTTCAGAATGATTTGTAGAACACCTGGTTAAAGGGATGTAAGTACCTAAATGTTCTAGATACATCCTGTAATTACACAAATGACCTCAAAAAACTGTTGTACAAACCTTATCACTGCCACGACTGAAAAGATTTCCCCTAATTTAAAGCGTCTCTTATCCATTTCACGACAATTTTCATAATGTTATTTAAACAAAACTCATCGCTTGTACACTTAAGTGAATTTTAAAAAGATTTTGCCAAGCCGCAATAGCGTTAGCCCAATGAAAAATGATTTCTTTTGAAGGGACCTTTCAAGGAAGTACTGTGAGTGCGCACTTCCGTAATTAATATTTCCTCAGTCTGCTTTTGGTCTCTGGTTTTTGTTTGGTTGGGTTTTAAAGGGATTGTTAAAATACTGAGAAGGGCCATCGGTTTCATTAAAGCGATTTAGCCTCGAACACTCAACGCTTAAAGGCTTCAAGACCATGAAGGGTTTCAGCATATTATCATTCACATTTATTTTCATACTAGCGGCCGCCCTCGACATCGTACGCGTGGAGTTAATGTGATAGGTAGCAGACGAGCAGGCGGATCACCTGATGGTAAGCAATTGCCGCCGCTCATGGACACTTGCAACACCAGTGGAGTTACAAGTGCGCTGCTAACCTTTTATCCCCTTCCCCCCTGGGTGGGCCTCCGGTACCCTCACTCACTCGGCGAAACAAAGCACAGGGGCTGCTTCACGCCGGTTTTCTGTGAGGCAGTGGTATCACTCCGGTCGAGCCGGCCCATTCATGCCGAAGCGTGGCTCTCCCACAGTTAAAATTTATTGGCACTTACCGTCATTTTTGTATAATCCACACAACATATTTAAATAAATTGTAGCCATTGTATAAATTGTGTTATTCTGATGTACTTATAAGCTATATTATAATAAAGTTTCATAAAAAACCACACGGCAGTTTTTGCGTGAAAGAGGAACAAACAACTTTATGTATTAAATAGCTATAAGCCGCTTCATCTTTACATTGCGAAACAGGCCCTTAATCTTAATTTTTTTACCGTAATCTCTTGGTTAATCTCGCCCGGATATGCTTACATCAGATCTGTGCGAAAAGTGACACGATAACCCATCAATCACCGGGTTTGACGGACCCCAAATCCCCGATAGCGGGTCCGAGAGACCAAGGAGCAGAGTAAACAAAGAGCCTACAACGAAACTGAGTTCACGACCGACATTCATTCCCGTTCCTTTCACTCGCACTCTACATCTCTATTGTTTGGATGCGACAGGTATATGTATTTCCATTCGTTACAGGATGGTTTCGTTATAGACCCTCAATTTCAGCCTGTATTTGATGTTGCAAGTTGTTTGACTGCGGCACTCATTCATAAATACTGTCAAATCGATCATGCCTTTTAGAAAGAGCCTGTTCTCTAAGAAGACTGATATTTTTTCATTCTCTGGAGAGAGTGTATGGAAATTCGATATTATTTTATGAAAAAGGGCTTAACATGGAACTTTATATACTTTTGAACTTACCGTTCATACGTATAGATTAAGTAAGCCTTGAGCTCAAATATCTGTATATCTATCTTCTTCAATACTTTTTATACAGAGGTACTATCTGACACTGAGAATTTCTAAACGAGAAAAACTCAGGTACAAAATACAGTATAGGGATCGCACCGAGCCAATCATATTACGCGATACAATTGACACCCAGCGCCACCTATTGGTACCTTTTGGAATTGTTAAAGTTCCGAAATAAAGTGAAAGTTGACCTACTATGTTTAATATAAAAGGGATGTTATCGTAAACTCTTGAATTACACTCGTAAAAGTTACTCATTAGTTAGACCTGTATCGTAAAGTTACTCATTAGCTACGACTGCGAGCGATATCGTATTCATACAGTAAAAATATAGTCAGTAGAAAGACATGGCTAAATTAGACACATGACATCAAAAAATAAACTTAGAGTTATGGATAAAATATAAAATAAAAAGTATGTTCAACATCAGTTCGAGGCCCAAATGGGGGGGAGGGGTGAAGGGGGTTTATAGGTTGGCAGTGCACTTGTGACCCCACTGGTGTTGGGTAACTTTTGGGTTCATAAATTGTAAAATCTTGGTCTTCCTAATTAAACAAAAATAAATAAATGAATAAGGTTAAAGCTGTTAAGATCACAAGTAGGTATGTGAATTTATTTATAAACATTTTCATCTATTTAAATCTTTTGGCAACAGTTCTGAACAGCTTTTGTTCTCTGTCAAAAATTTAACCTCCCCTATTTTGTGTCCTAGTAAAAAAAATAATGAGTTTCCAAAAGTCATAGAACAACAAATGTTGTTTAGATTTTTTTGCAGAAATCAAAAAGATGGCAACTGTTTTTAATTTTGTCTAAAGTTGTAAACATAATTAACCTGTAGGCCTAACATGCGTACCGCGACAAAATTTTGTCGACTCTCGTTCACGAGATCGCATCCTTCTATCCCGCTCATCGCTCAGTCAGGTGAGCGAGAAGCAACTTGCGCCGACACAATACGAGTGTCGACAAACTATCTCGCGGCGCGCATGTTAGCCCAGCATAAACTAAGAATTATAAAGAGGTTCGTAGTTGCTTTGCTGCTTTTCATAAGTCCCACTGGCAAAATTTGCACTGTGGTATTTATAAATAAAATATCACTGAATAGATCGCTCTCTTGATCGAGGGAATTTCTTAATTAACTTAGAACCAAAGTGTTCAGGATCGCTAACTAAGGGTCGGACTTTTAGATTGGTTTTTCCTAAAGAAACTTCGGAAAGGGCCGTTGTTTTCTTTGGATCTTCTTTGTTGGAAATGTGATTTGGGTTGTTAGAAAAATCATGCCTTTGAAATTGTCGGCCAGTTTAACCCTGGGCTGTTTTTTAAAGATTTTTTTGTTTTTTTTTATTAATAGGTGTTTAATTGGTTTACTTAGTTGATAAAATAAAATAGGGTAACCTATGTGTTTATTGAGTATTCCCAGTGTAACCAGTGTTTAGTGATTATCCGAATTAAGAAGGTTTTAACATACAATGTTAACTTATTTTCAAAGGAGTACTTTTAACATTTTGCACACATGCGTGGTGCAACCTGGATCGAATTCACAACCTTTGGGGTATAGGCAGGCTAAATCTGCCATTGAGGCCAGTCAGTCATATTCTGTAAACAGTCTTACCATCAGGTGAGCCGTCTGCTCGTTTGTCCGCTATAATGTAAAAAAAAGAAAATTTTACCACGAAACCCTAATTTCTCAGTTGTTGCAGTCAACTCCAAAAATATGTATACACTTTAGGACCTTGTCACAAAACTTAAGATAAGAAGGAACGACCTCAACTTTCTTAGTGTATTGTGACAAGGTCCTAAAGTGTATACATATTTTTGGAGTTGACTGTAACAAATTCATCAAGCTTATCCAGACTATTTGCATGCTCACAACTCGAAAAAGGTAACGGTAAAGGAAAAGGTAACAAAAACCACTAAATTCTTCGCAACCATTCGAAAAAGTTACAAAACGGACGGAGAAACAATCCCTTTGTTGACAGAAAAGGGTAATGTAAAATGAATTCATAATTCAGTTTGTGGAGTTATCTCGTGGCTGTAGTTTGCTCCAAAGTAAACAGGCATAGTAAGTTGGATATAGCTGACACTGATATTGAAATGTTTGTCAATCTACAACCTACACTAATATTTACTAATATCTCGTGCTGTTAGAAGAAGGCTATGCGAGTGGGTTATAAAAAAAACTTATGTAATTATTACCACTTGTTGAGACTTACTACCATTTGTTTTGTCTTTGATCTTTCTAGATAACAAACTCTTGATTATATAAGTCACTACTTAAGCCAATATGGATGTATAGCTTTTTTTTCTGTGTTAGGTGGCAGACAAGCAGACGGTTCACCTGATGGTAAGCAATGGCCGCCGCCCACTTGTGACTCTACTGGTGTTGCAGGTGTCTATACAACTGCAACACCAATAGAGTCACAAGTGCGCTGCCAACCTTTAACCCCTTTCTCCCAATTGGGCCTGCAGTGCCCTATCGCACTCCACGAAACAGCGCAGGCGCAGCTTCACGCCCGTCTTCTGTGAGGCCGTGATCACTCCGGTCGAGCCAGCCTATTCATGCCGAAGCGTGTCTCTCACGGTAGAACAAAGCATACAACTATGGGGAAGAGCTGCCAGTGACTTTAATATAGCAATGATACTTCGGCTACAAAATATTCTTCGTGCCATATCCAGCGTCTCTTAGGTTCGTAACAAACTCTGAAATCCACAAAAACCTACAGATGAACGCAGTCAAGGAGGAAATAAACTGCCAAAAATACCATGATAGCCTTTGGCTACACCCTAATGGCCTCGCAGTAACATTGAAAATACCAAAACAACCCTTATCGTCTGAAAGCGTTTCACAACACATTTTTGGCCTATCTATAAGTTAAAAGAGCTAAAGCGGCTTATTAGGAGTTGATGTAAACTTTTACATTAACACTTTACGAGTATATAGTTATTATAGGCAGGCGTAATAGTGTAAAAACAGACCAAGCGAAAATAGTCCTTAAGACGCCAATTCATATTCCGCCTGTAGTACCTCATCTCCATATAAATCTGCTTCCGTTATGATAATTACCTTATTATTTCCGTGAAACATATTTTTCTTTCTACAAAATATTAAAACGTCGATTTCCATTATTATCTACGAGGCGTCAAACGGGGAGTGTGGGCAATTAGAGATATGACAGTATCCAGGAAATTTCGATATTTATATTTTTACTTAAAAAATATTTTATTGTATGTATTAAGAGATTTTAAAAAATTTCGCTATTTTCTTTCTTGCAGTGACGCAGGAAATTTACATGATCATAGCTTTAATAAATGTACGAATATACCTGGAGATGTATATCCAAACACAACACCGTTTTGAACCATGGGAGAGTCATGCTTCGGCATGAATGGCTCGACCGGAACGATACAGTCTCAATGAAGACCGGCGTGAATCAGTAGGTACTCAATCGGGGGGTAAAGAGGTTAAGGTTGGCAGCGCACTTGTGACTCCATTGGGTATTGCGGGTGCGGATGAGCGGCGCCAATCGCTTACCAGGTATCAGGTGATCTGTTAGCTTAACTGCCACCTATTACATAAAAACACTTTATGAATGTAAAAATAGTCGTTGTCTTTTTATGCAATCTCTCCACGACACGACTTTATTTGGGGCCGGCTTAAAATATATTTATCTTCTCGTCACGTAACAAGTCAAATATTTTTCTTGAATTAGTTTGTTGAATAATCGTCGATTTTTTACAATCGATTATAATTTTACCTCTCTAGACTGTACTTGGCAAAAGTTTGCGATAATTGTAGCAATTTCGACGACAAAGTTTTGAAGTATTTGGCAAAGTTATTCGACTTGCGAATTTCTATGAATATTCGTTGTTTGTGTTTTCGCTAATGACTTATTTTAAAGAATGCCCGTGGTAAATGTTTTGTTAAATATAAGTACTTAGCTTTGATTTTGAAGTCTAAAACCTTGATGTTACACAAACCACTAGACCAAAAACGGGGCGTTGCATAAAGTGAGCGTAGTGATTAAGCCTAATCCTATCATAGCAGCGATGACTTGGTTTCTATGATGGCGGCCTTTGCCTAGCAGTGGGATAGTATATAAATAAATACATGCGCCAGACAATCATACCAATCAACCTGGTCTCAAACTAGGGCAATTCCTGCATGAGTACCAGGTGACGAGAATTAACTTGGGGCGTCAACCCAGAACACTAAGACCCAAGAAAATTTAGGAAATGTAGTTTCCCGGGACCTTTCGCGCTTCGGGCGAACACCTTAGCCACTGAGCCATCGAGGCTGCCTAAATATAGAAAGAAAGAAAGAAAGAAAATACATTTATTGACCATCACAAAATACAAAATATAACACATACAGTGAGAATGAATATACAAGGGGAAAGAACTTAAGTATGTAATTAGGTAGTAGATAGATGTTTGTGTGAGGTCAATCAGGTCCCGATAAGTATAGGCTGGTACTTTGCTTCATTGGGCATTGCATAATATGCCTGAGTTATACACTTTGCCGTCAACATACGGCATTATGAGCCCTCATGAATTCACAACTTGTAAATAAAATTAGAGGAGCTCAACCACCAACCCGTATTTAAACTGGGCTCATATTCAGTTAAAATGCAGTTTGTTTTTTCAAATTAAAATTCTACCAAGCGTCATTTGGATTCAACCACGTGGGTTCTGTAGAATAAAATTAGCTGTAATAATAACTTTGTTATTGTAGAGTTATTTCAAAATTGCTAAGTGAATTTTTACGGTTTTCCAAAATGTGTTTGTTCTCAAACACGATTGACATGTCGTTCGAATCATGTTTTTCTAAAAGTGCCCATAAAGATCTAATTCTTAATTATGTACCTACTTCAAAAAACAGGGGATACTTTTATATACCGCTTTGGATTTTTTTCTTTAATATTCCTCATAGTTATGAAATAAAATATTTAGCTGTGACTATAAATAGACAGAGCAATGATAGCTCAGTGTATAAAAACACGATTCCATGTGGGAGGTCGTGGTTGTAATCCAAGCATGCACCTCTAGATTATTTAAATTTATGTGCATGTTTCTACCATTAGCTCGGCGGCGAGTGAAAACAAAAACCGTGAGGGAAAAAATCTGTACGATTCGTAAAGTTTCTAAAACGTGTAACCATGATTCATTTTGTTGGTTCAATGTTAAAGGGTTGCGATGGGAAGGCGTCAGTAGCTTAATTTTAAGCAAGAGACTCATCAAATCCTGCGTCATGGTCCAAGCGTTCCTGGAATGACCCAGCCTCCTAAGTGACTGCTTTGTAAGCGAATAGGAATAACATGCTGAGACGATGATATCGTATTGTACAGTCGAGTTCAAAAATATGTATACACTTTAGGACCTTGTCATAATACATATTTATAAGAAGGTGGAGGCCTTTTTCTTATGCATATTACTGTGACAAGGTCCTAAAGTGTATACATATTTTTGAACTCGACTGTACCATGTCTTCCTCATGAAACACAGTCAGACGTAGCACATCTTTAATGGTTACATTTCCCGCCATTTAATTACGGAACCCTAAAAGCCAACATTTATCCTTTGGACGGTAATTGTAGAACCTCTAATAGGTGTGAAACTTAAACCCCTCACATGAATTATTTAAACTGTGCGCTCACGATGACGTAACCTTTTTATGCACAAAGCGCACTTCATTGTTCCCAACGCACGCTAATTTTAAACTTTATGTCGATGGAGTAAGATATCGTATCGCGTGCAAATAAACAAGTTACTCATAAGTCTACAAAATGGATGCGCTCTTGACAAGATGGCGTCCATATTTCAACAGAATTACGCCTCATAACGAGATTAGCTCCGTTTTTCCAGAGTGGTAATAAAAATTTACGTCTGTGTATATTTCACTGGACTTATAAAGTTGAATTTTGAAAGTTTTGCCATTTTATTCTTTTGCTGTGGCTGTAATTCTGCTTTGTAGGAATTTGTTTAGATGTAAATTGCTTTGAGGGAGTGAAAAAGTTTTGTAACTTTTTCATAGATATCTAACTACAAGTTGAGAGCGCAAAACATTTCAATGTGATGTTTCGCTCGTACTAGCATTAAGTTGTTAAACTGGTTTGGACAGTATATTTAATACGAGTACTTACATTTTAGAATGTGGCAATTTTCAAATAAAGTCAACCCAGCGGAAAAACTAATTTTCATACCAAATTACTACATGTGGGCTTAGGTGGCAACTCACCCAAACATTTCAAGATTTTTCGCTGGTCACTGTTATAATAGGTTAGAACAAATATTGGTTAGGTTAGGACCTAACCAATATTTTTTCATTCAAAAGAATTTAGTCAGTATTATCATCACAAAAAGGTTAGAACAGTGAAAAGCTAAAAAAAACAAGAAATTTTTGGGTGAATTTTATTTGGGTGAGTTGCCACTTGCCACCTCTTTTGTGATGTCTGCTGCAATAAGCTAAAGATTTCGTAATATCCTTGTATTTTGATAGCACCTAACTAAAGTGAAAAATTGTGCGATACCTTCTGTTAGTAGATATTAACAAACCGAATTTGAAATTACCAATCGTATGTTTAAATCCTAATGGATATTAAAGCCTTTATTTTCCATATATTTTCAGCCCTCAAAAGTGACACTTAGGCACATGTTCCTATCTTAGTTTAGCATTAAAATTGATTGCCCTAAGGGACGGTACGACTACTAAATTAATAGACCTAAAGACGTACAAATACGGAATACTAAATTGCTTCTGCCATTCCAACAATTCCCTTGGTGGAGGCCCAAGCTCGTACTATTAAAAAAATAATCATGTGTGTTATCGTCGTAAGGCCCAGACAGAGGAAATAATAGCAAATCAATTGTTTTTGGCTTTTAAAATAATTTTGGGTCTTATGACGTATTATACGAACGTATTCACGTTCAACGTAGTATTTTTTTAATTCTTCTATCTCTACTAATTAAAAAGAGATAATTTCTACAAAGAACTCATAATATTAACCGAAAATAGTATAGGTTAACCGAAAGGACAAAACACTTGCGCAATGCACTTAACACCCAGTGCCATCTATAATATTGGTAGCGAACCACTCGTAGTATAAATTCAAACGCAACCGCTACGCCGTAGTATTCCGTAGCACTACAGCTACGACTCGCGGCTTCGTAGTCACCCGCCCTCACTTCATTTCACAAGATTCGTTTCAAGCCGTGCCAATAGATGGCGTTGAAGGTCAATTACATCGCGCAAGAGTTTCACTTTTTCGGTTTCAGGGAAGTAACTTCCTTAAAAAAAGTAAAGAAGATAAGTGGTATAGTGTCACTGTAGCAGTTTTTAAATAAGTTTTTTTAACTGTTTTCAGTAGCGCTACCATGAATTGACATCAAAAACTGACATAACGTAAACTATTGCTATGTCTCTTTCAAATGCATCACAATGAAAGAGACAAAGCGATAGTTTTCGATAGCGAGGATAGTATTTCAAACTCATGGTAGCCACTCAGTCCTGTCCTTCCTGTGTCATTCACTCAACCAAATTTATTTTATTCATGTACCTAAATGAAAACTTCCGCAATATTCTAACCTAATCCTTACCGAATGAAATGGCTACGATTTTAATTCGTCCTTTCATGTTTGGCCCAAATATTTCGTCACCTCGATCGAAAAACGGTAACATTTTCTATATCCCTTTTGCAAACAGTGAACCATTCGTTCCATCAAACGGATATTGTAAATCCTATTTGATGACGTCACAACTCAATATCGGTATTGTAAACCGGAATGAGTATGCCACGGAGGATTTGCGGCTATTCGTAAAACCCTTTTTAAATGCGATTCGATCCACGGACTCAATCTGATGAACACATTATTATTTGTGGGGTTTTGGCGGTCTTGTGGCTGGCTGAAAAATATTCATTGGGTGTGAAAAGAAACGTTTGTACATTTCACAATATTTTGTCCTTTCAAGATGGTTTAACCTACTTTTTATCCCATAAAGGGTTTGAATCGGATGAATTGAGGCCGATCTAACTTTAGCTTTATAGAAAAAAATACTTAAATATTTTAGTGGTTTAACGTCGTAAGGCCCAGATAGCAGACACAGTAGAAAATAAATTTTTGTATGCCTTTTAAATGGCTTTTGGGTCTTACGACATTAATGGAAAGGTTTAAGGCAGTGGAGGCTATTATGGGAAGCCTTTGCCCAGCAATGGGACAATACGAGCTAAAAAACATTGAGAAGGCCCATTACACCCCTTAAAAAGTTTAAGGTTTTTTTCTGAAGTCTAGATTACCAACTCGACTATTTTCCAAATTAATAGCCAAACAAGAACTTCTTAATAAATAATAGGATATTATTATAATGTCGTAAGGCCCATAAGCCTTTTAAAAGGCATAAAACAATTGATTTTCCATTGTGTCTGCTGTCTGGGCGTTACGACGATAATATAAAATATACCTACATAATATTACTTCTCATATCACGATGATATTACGACTTCGCTGACAGAAAACCTATCAAGTGCCGACTAAAGATTAATTATTGATTTGCGCGCCGCTCAATGATAAGTCAATTAGTTTTAACGAACAATAGTGAAGTTTGTGACACACTGGGAAAACGAGCAGACGGATCACCTGATGGTACGTGATTGCCGTCGCTAATAACTGCAATTACTAGTGGAGTCACAAGTGCATTTGTAATCCCTTTTCCCCGCGATTGGGGCTGCAGTAGTCACACTCACTCATCAAAGCTGCTTCACGCCGGTCTCCTGTGGTATCACTCGGGTCGAGCCAATGCGCAGCTCTCCCAAGGTTGTAGATGCATATAGATGGCCATAGATTTGAACATCATCATCATCATTTAGATTTAGATATCCAACCATCACCCTCTACAAGGAACTGGATATCCTGACAGTGAGACAAACCTTCGTGCTGCAAACGGTGCTAAAACAACATGCCGAACTATATTACGATAAATATCTGAATATAGCGAAACGGAGAAAAGGCAAAGTGTGTCAGGTGCCAACATTACTTACCACCCATTCCCAACATTTCTTCTGCTTCCTCGGACCTTACCTTTACAATAAAATCAACGCGATCCTTGAAATCTATCCTCTAACTAAATCCCACACAAAGAAAACTTTAGCAAGATGGCTCAAAACACTTAATTACGATGAAACAGAAAATCTACTGCGTCCTATCATCTAAAAGTCAATGCAAAATATTTAAAACTAAATAAAATTATATTCCGATTGGTTGAAATAATTAAACCTACTTTAAATATTTATGTACATACTTAATCATAATACGGGAATTATTATCAAAATATTATAATTTAAAGGCAATAAAATTCAATTCAATAAATTTCAACATTAGGTTATTCTAGTAATAATAAATGCATCAAATTAATTGTAGTTTAGTGACAAGCAATTATATATACATATATTATTATTATTAGTTATCTAAGTATTATCTTAGTAGTATATTAGTCAGTCTAAGTCCTATAAATTAAATATCCAATGAAATCCGCATTAATTTAATTTATTTATTCAATTATTATTAACAATACTATTTACTAACGTCGAACACAACTTCACTCTCACTACACTCATCTCACTCACAACACCTGTGTAATTAGAAACTTAAGGCCTGGAGGTGGAGCACTGGCGACCTGTACCACGGGTTTGCATAAACCTATCGCAGGCACCAGTCTCTCTCTCAAGGGGTAATTTTAAGTATTTCTTCAAAATTGTATTGTAGGTATAGTCGTAATTTAAGTATTTCTTCCAAATTGTATTGCCAGTTTGTTACCTTGATTGAGAGAAAATAAAGATTTTTATTATTTTTTTTTTTATTTATTTTTATCATTTCAGCCAATAGACGTCCACTGCTGGACATAGGCCTCCCCCTAAAGTTCTCCACACAGATCGGTCCTGTGCCACCCACATCCAAGGGTCTCCCGCGACCTTCACCAGATCGTCGGTCCACCTGGTGGGAGGCCTGCCACGGCTGCGGCCTCCTGCGCGTGGCCTCCACTCAAGGACCTTTCCACCCCAACGGCCGTCTGTTCTCCTCGCAATGTGCCCTGCCCATTGCCACTTCAGCCACGCAATTCTTTAGGTTATGTCCGTGACCTTAGATCTCCTGCGGATCTCATCATTTCTGAGACGATCACGCAAGGAGTTTCCGAGCGTAGCCCTCTCCATTGCCCTCTCAGTGACTGAGTGATTTGAACATTTGTTGTGATTTTTAATGAGGAGTCGAAATAAATTACGACGATTTTCAAAATCTTAAAGAACAAATTTAAATGCTCACGATGTACCGAAATGTTTGAAGATACAGCCTGTAGAATATCACACGAGACAACTATTTGAAAAAACAATAGACACTACATTTCAGACTAATTACTTAGGGACTAAAAGCTTTTTTCTAGTACAAAGAAAATTTAATTGGCATCTATGTGTAGAACTTAAAATCTTATTAGTTATACTTTTTGATGTTGGTATTAGAAAATTGGTATTTATTGATCAGTTAATAATTGATTAAATGTATACATACTTAGTTGTAATGTTATTATACTCGTAATATTGGTAGTTAAGGGGATCGTTGTCATAGCCGCGCTTCGGTATAAGTAAATGGGCCGGATGAACCGAAATGATACAACTGAATGAACCGGGCCTCACAAATATCTATGTAAAGCAGCACAGTGTTTCCTCCAGTGAGTGTTGGAGGCCCAATCCAGAACGATACTTAAATGGGTGCTCTCACTTGGCACCCATTTAAGTATCGTTTGTTTTAACTATTAACTCAACTAAAAAAAAAAACTTGGCTCACATACTAATTGTGGGAGAGCCATGCTTCGGCATGTGGCATGAATGACCGGAGTGATACCACTGCCTCACAGAAAACCGGCTTGAAGCAGCTCCTGTGCTGTGTTTCGCCGAGTGAGTGAGGGTACCGGAGGCCCATTGGGGGGGAAGGGGATAAAAGGTTAGCAGCGCACTTGTTGCATGTGTTCATGGGCGGCGGCAATTGCTTACCATCAGGTGATCCACCTGCTCGTCTGCTACCTATCACATAAAAAAAAAACATTTCACATATTTACGTTTTTCATGGGTTTGAATATTGATGTTCCACTATTTCTTTGATTTACATGTATTTATCAACCAACGAGATAAATTCAAGGGCATCCGTTCTTAGGTTCTGGGTGATCTATAAAGGCCGCGAGTTAAATAAATCAAAGGAATACCAAGCGTTACGCCAGGAGACGATCAGTATTCAAAGAGCAAGATTCCCACAAAATGTTATTCTATTGAATTATACTTTGCGAGAGTATTAAAAGGAAAATATGCTTAGCTCGTGTTTGATGTTTACGGTTTCGAAGGTTAATAGATTTTGGTTGGCACAAGACTATAAGTAATTAAAAACTTTTATAAACATGTTAGAATCAATTTCCCAGTGAGTAAAATTTTATAAACTCAAGTGCTAGGGTATTTTGAAAAGGTAAGGTGAAGGGTTTTGTTTCACGCGTGCCATTATTACAAAATAATTACACACAGAAAGTAGGCTGCCCACTAAGAGCTAAAAACGTGTCATGTACTCACGCATGCGCACTAACGGGGAAATACGCCTTTTCGACCACATTAATCCTAGCCTATGACATAAGATTGTCGAACTGTCGAGGTCTGTGGTAGAGGCGGCGCGCTTATGTACTCATGCCGGGCAACAACCCTAGCATATGTCAACGAACTCTTCTAAATTCAAAATCAGGCTAAGTCTACCTTCTGTGTGTAATTATTTTGTGCCATTACGTTCAAATTTAGAACTCAAAAGTTAACACGATTTGCAAACATTATACTTACGAGTACAGTATAGCGTGGTATAGCTTTAAGAAAAAATAGTTATCTATGACTAAGTTTTTTTTTTTTATATTTGCCACGAGAACAAGTTTTATTCATCATACATAATAAAACCTACAACCAAAAATATCCCTTCTATTTACCAAATATCCTTTGCCAAAAGTTGTCTGGTAGAAATCTCTTTACGCGATAAGATTTACCGCCGACATTGTCCTTAATTTCTGTAATGTCTACTTCTTAAATTTTGTGCTATGAAGTAGGTATATCTAATTTACTTTGAAGAATGAAACAAGAGCGTTGATAATGTAGTGCCCCCCCCCCCCCCCTCTCTGAGAAAAAAAAGGAGGATAATAAAAGGAATATCTCCTTTTATAGTCACTTCGTTAGTGACAGTGGAAAGGCAAATTAATCCTATGGAGAAGGTAGTTCATTAACTTGCAAAGTTTTGCATATGAAGACGCGTAGCCGACACGTGGAGAACTAACTTTTAATGAATAACCCATCCTGCGAATGCGGCGAGGGTTAGGGCTGCCGCGATAATGATGCAGCCGAAACTGTTCACAACTTTGTTCCGCAGTCGTGGCAGGCCTCCCACCAGGTGGACCGACGATCTGGTAATGGTCGCGGGAGTCCATTGGATGCGGGTGGCACAGGACCGATCTGTGTGGAGAACTTTTGGGGAGGCCTATGTCCAGCAGTGGACGTCTTTTGGCTGAAATGATGATGATGATAATGATGCAGACCTTACCGGTAGATACCTACATAGCTGGTAAGTCAGCAGTACGCCGTGAGGCAGGTACTGGTGATCGCGGAAAATTGATGCACCACGTTTTTTTTTATGTGATAGGTAGCAGGCGAGAAGGCGGATCACCTGATGGTAAGCAATTGCCGCCGCCCATGGACATTTGCAACACCAGTGGAGTGATAAGTGCGCTGCCAACCTTTTATCCTACTAGCATAATAAACTCATTTGACATCAAGCGCGAAGCTTTAACCGTTGGAGAGCCATGCTTCAGAATGAATGGGCCGGCTCGACCGGAGTGATACCACGGCCTCACAGAAGGCCGGCGTGAAGCAGCGCCAGCGCTGTGTTCGCCGAGTGAGTGAGGGTACCGGAGGCCCAAGGGGGGAAAGGGGGTTAAAGGTTGGCAGCGCACTTGTGACTCAACTGGCGTTGCAACTGTCTATGGGCGGCGGTAATCCCTTGCCATCAGGTGACCCGTCTGCTCGTCTGCCACCTATCACATAAAAAAAAATGTCGCATCGCTTAAAAGAAGACCCAGCTATGCCATACCATGGCTACACACTAAAGTATTAGACAACCCTAAGAAAAGTTCTTTCAAGTATAGAATTCTGCTCATTAGAGCACCACATCGAATGGGATATTCTTTATAATGCAAAACTTACATGTTGTTTGTTACGACTTGCACATTTTTTACGTAAGAGGTAGCAGACGAGCAGACGGATCACCTGATGGTAAGCTATTGCCGCCGCCCATAGACACCTGCAACAATAGTAGAGTCACAAGTGTGCTGCCAACCTGGAACGTCCTTTGATCCTGATCGATTGTGGGTTAAAATATTATTTTTGATGAAATCAATCTTTATATCTCTCAGAACTGAGAGTCTGGTAATTCTTATTTCCCTTGGTCGAAAAGGGTATTTTCCTAAAATAATGTGAATATGAAATCAAACATTAT
This sequence comes from Cnaphalocrocis medinalis, assembly GCA_014851415.1. Lineage (NCBI taxonomy): Eukaryota > Metazoa > Arthropoda > Insecta > Lepidoptera > Crambidae > Cnaphalocrocis > Cnaphalocrocis medinalis. Next base: position 14,973,366 of record CM026277.1, on the reverse strand, counting down.
CCAAATACTCCGATCAAATCCTAAAACGCACAAAGTGTAAAACATCCGTTTGGTGCAAAACAAATATTCCCTAACCTTCCCATGACCAAGTCCAATGGACCTCTGTTTCTCAAGGTCCTTCAGACCCCATAAATTTTTATCTAGCGCATCACATTATACAAATAATCGATAATAACTGGGAGTCCTCTTGTGACCACAGACGTTGTATTGCGGTCTAAACATCAAGCAGAAAGTACTTAATAAGTAAAAAAAAAAGTATCAGCTTGTATACCGCAGGGCAAAGGCCTCCATCATAGAAATCAAGTCATCGCTACTATGATGGGATAGGCTTAATCACCATGTTTACCCAATGCGGATTGGTAATGCAAACGCGAGCTGTTCTAAAAATTCGTATCGTACTTTTTGCTCGACTCGGGAATCGAATCCGGGACCCCTAGATCACGGCCAGGTACTTAAACCACTAGACTAACGGGACGACTTTAAATATGATCCCGTTTAGTCCCGTTTTTACAACATTATTACGATTAAATTTCATGCAAAATCCTCTTGAATTTTATCTCATAGCTTAGCTACAGCTCTCTAGGGGTCTGCTTAACCTGGACGTAAGTAATTTAAGGGTTGAATCGATGTTATTCCAACAGCGGTTTTTGATGACCCTTGGTCGTGCCTGTTGCCAGAAATCATTCAGTTTTCATGTTTTCCATACATTATGCATACGGGGTGAGGTAATCGTGTTTATACGCCGGTGGTATACATAGGAAGGGTATGTAGATGTTTTGGAATCATGATTTATGTATACAAGGTGCCTGTTCCTTGTATTGGCCCTTTTGCCTTATGCTTTGCAAAGACAGTTACTTACTTTGAATAATCACTTTAGAAAAATATCTAAATTATTACAATGTAAGCAAATATACTTTCGTAATCGAAACATAACGATTTTACATTTTATCGATATAACTAGTTCTACCAATCTTTCGTATTTGATGTTTTTGTGTAATGTGAAATGTGTTGTGAGCAATAAATGTTTTCTTACTCAACACTAGTTTAAATAATATTAAGTGACAGGAAACGCATCAGAACCAAGATGGCGACCAAACAGAAAGGACGCGATGAGGCGAAGGAGGCCATTGTTGTGTCGGTCTCCTCAATACAACGATGACACAAGACATAACTAGGTTAGTGGCGCCGAAGATATATCTTTATTACATTGTAAAGTAAACTCTTACTCCAGCTAGACTAGTATGGATTTAGATGATAGGAAACGAACCTGCGCTGTCCGAGAGTAACTAATGAGAAACGACGATTTTAGGCCTCTGACACAACTATATTTCTTTAGTCGAACGTTACAGATAATTTATTCTTACGACTTTTGATATCTTGTTCTTGAAATAAATGAATAATCTCTTGTTGAGTGTCTGTTGTTTACTCATGAAGTGCACAAGACAATACATTGACTCGCGTGTTAGATGTCATAGACAGCTGATCAATGCATCATTAAGGAGGCGCGATACATCATTCCTCCACCCTTAATTTGAATTCCTGGCGAGACAAAACAATAATCTACCTACAAATAGCTACTTTTGGCATTGATCAGCTATACAGCTGTACTATAAATGTAGACATAATACATCATATTATCTACTGTCGGAAGTCTAGTTGGACGTAAGCAGTGTCCATAAGCTGGCATCTTCACTTTCCCACGCTTTATTCTCTTCGCTGTCTCTTAGCAGGGTGGGGTCCTAAGTCTATGGTATTATCATAAGTGATTGCAAACAAGCCAATAAGCAGTCACGTAGTGTATCGCACAAACAGGCGTAATCAGCGATGCGCTCGCGCCCCCATTAGCCGGGCATTGTGATTGCACCTCGTGTACCTACATTAATGTAGCTATGTATGTGTTGCGTACACTAGCGACTATCTTGGTAATGATGAGCAGACGGATCATCTGATGGTAAGCGATTGCCGCCGCACATCGACACCTGCAACACCAGTAGAGTCACATGTGCGCTAACAACCTTTAACCTTTCCCCCTAATTGGGCCTCCGATACCCTCACTTACGTCATAAGCAGTGTCCTGATAGCGTCTTCTCTTTCCCACGCTTGTGGGGAGGGGATAAAAGGTTGGCGGCGCACTTGTAACTCCACTGGTGATGCAGGTGTCCATGGGCGGCGGCAATTGCTTATCATCAGGTGATCTGTCTGCTCTACTGCCACCTATCACATAAAAAACACTTATGAATGTAAAAAAAGTACGGTACACAATATGTGTTGTTGACTATATAAGTTATTTTGCATTCTCTCCACGACACGACACTGCTCGTCTGTTACCTATCACATAAAAAAAAACTGCTGTAGATTATTATTATCATTAACAAATTTCAGTCGACAGTGTGCGTTTCAGAGTGTTTACACCTCGTGATTTCATGAAGCCCTGTTTGTTCCGATCGGACGTGCTGCTAATGGGGAATTAGGGAACATGGTTAATTACACTAACTAACATTAACTTGATGATTACAGGCAAACTTGCAGTGTTAAGTGCAATATTTTGTACAAAAGTTAATAAATAACGCGCCAGACAATCACACCAATCAACCTGGTTTCAAACTAGGGCAACTCCTGTACTATGAGTACCAGGTGACGATAATTAACTGAAGGCGTCTACCCAGAACACCCAGACCCAAGAAAATTTAGGAAATGTAGTTTCCTAAATTGACTTGACCGGGAATCAAACCCGGGACCTTTCGCGCTTTGGGCGAATGTTTCGTAAGTACCAAATTGTTTTGTAGAAACGTTAAGCGCGATGTGTCCTTTGTCATTACTCAATAGTAATAGATGATTTAAAAACAAATTAATCTGTGCACCGAAACCCTAATCTGGAGCTTTAAAGGTTGGCAGCGCAAATGTAACATCACTATTGTTGCGAATTTCCATGTGCGGTGACAATCGCTTACCGTTAGGTGATTCGCCTGCTCACCTGCCACCAATAACCACCTATAACGTAAAAGATCGCTAGTGGAAAAAAGGTAAAATAGCAATTCGCGATGTCAGTAGGGGTATATAATATAATTTTTGATTGGTTCTCCGAATATTTTCCAAATTAAAAACTGTCCAGTAAGTATGAATTCGTCAATAAAATATCATGTTTTAAACCTCCACAAAACTCCGTTTGTAATTGCACTGCCATCGCTCAGTGGAAATATTATAACTTTTACCTATAAAAACTTCCCAACTGGAAAAAGGTGCTTATCTTTATGAGATAGTAAATCGAGATCCGAGTGCATCGTAAAACAAGACCATCGAGAACTTCTAAGGGTTATCGATTCTCGGGTCTCATGAATTTGCTATAAGTCGATCTTAAAAATGGCAAAAGTTTACTCTTTCTTAACTATCTGAGTACCTTAGGGTGTTAGTACACCAATCCTTAACGAATCATTTAATCGAGGGAGAGCCACGCTTCAGCATGAATAGGCCGGCTTGACCGGAGTGATACAACGCCCTCGCAGAAGACTGGCGTAAAGCAGCGCCTGCGCTGTGTTGCCCAATTATAGCGAAAAGGGTTAAGGTTGGCAGCGCACTTGTTACACTATTATTACTATGGGTGTTGTCAATGGGCGGCGGCAATCGCTTACCATCTGGTGATCCGTCTGCTCGTCTACCACCTATCACAAAAAAAACGATTGAATGAGATAATCGACCAACGACGATCTAAGTATTTCGACTGCTCTGCCTGGTAGCTTTAATTGATCGGATACCGTCCGGCTCACCAATCGATTGATTCTATCGATCAACGTTGATTAATAATAAGTATAATAAGTAGTACTTAGTATAAGTCTGATAATATAAATGTTGGATCGACATCGACTAATACATTTTACAATCAATTTTATTGACGATTAATGGGTTTGGTCGAAACTATCAATCGACGATAGAGGTATAATGCATGAAAAATGTAACAAATCTATTTTGAATTTATAAAAACAAAATATTTATATTAAGTTATTCAGATAAAGTACAAACAAATTCACATCTCTGACTATTATCTACGATACCTAAATAACAAACGCCGTAACTTTGGTTCAAAAAACGGTCATTAGTATTTTTTGTTAGTTTAGAAAAATATTCAAATGGTGCTTCGTTCAAAGTCAAACAATTCATTTTTAGTTCACCATCAAACACTTTGTTGAGTGCCCATTCAATGTTAGCGTTGTGGATGGTTATTTGATTAACTGGATAGTTCGCGCCAGTCCAATAAACGCCTCCAATTTAAAAAAAGATAGTCGCAGTTTTATCCATAAATTTTAAAATGTTAAACGCCAATGTTCTATTAAACTAATTGTAAAAGTGTAAAGTGTGTTCCTACTACGAAATAGGTATAAAATACTTTATCCCACTAATATTATAAACTTGAAAGTTTGTAGATAAGTATGGAAGGATGTATGTATAGATGGATGGATGTATGCCTCTTTCACGAAAAAACTACTGAATAGATTTTAATAAAACCTTACAATAATATAGCTTATTCATCAGAATAACACAATGGCTGCAATTTATAAAAATATATTGTGTGAATCGTCCAAAATACGAAGGTAAGTGTCAAGTAAGTAGGAAAACTGGGCAGAAAAAAGTAATGTACTTATCAGCCTTTATATTATCCCACTGCAGGGCAAAGGCCTCCATCATAGAAATCAAGTCATCGCTACTATGATGGGATTATGCTTAATCACCACGCTTGCCTAATGCGGATTGGTGATCACAAACCCGAGCTATGTTCGTAAAATTCGAAACATATTTTTTTTCTCGACCCGGGATTCGAACCCGGGACCTCGAGATCACGGCCCGGTACTTAAACCACTAGACCAACGGGGCGTTAACACTGTTAAACTGGGCAGAGTTGTTTATAATTATTTCGAGACCCCGGGCTCCAAAGTGCCACAACCAATAAAGATAATATCATACGCTAAAAAGCCCATATTGGTCTATATAAACAAACCCAAATGTTAACTCATATCTCAATAAAAATATTATTAATCTTTGCACCATAAATATAAAAGTAATAAAAACATCCTTCTGTTGAGCAGTAAAATTGATCTGAATGTATATTACCACCGGAAGATATATTTTCGTACCTTATTATAATTACCCACTTCAGTGTGTCACCATGAAACGAGGGGAAATGCAGGTGTCTTCAGGAAGGTGTGTGGGGTAAAACGTAGGCGATAAGCGGACTAGACATCATTATTATCTATCTTTATGTGATAAGTAGCAGAGGAGCAGACGGGTCGTGTGTGGAAGTGATTGCCACCGCCCATAGACTCTTTAAACCCTCTTTCACCTGGGCATCAGGTAATATCACTCACTCGACGAAACACAGCGCAGACGCTACTTTATGCTGGTTTTCTGTGAGCCGGCCCGTTCATGCCAAAGCGTGGCTCTCCCACGATTTTATCAACTTAACGTTTTATCCTGGCTGCGCCTCATTACGGCTTTTCTGCTTCACTCGGTCCTGGGTATCTATAGTGGTCAGTTTATTATCAGTCATCCCTCTCGACCTCAAGTGGAGTAAAACCTTATATGATAAAGGCGGTTTAAATATTTGTACTAAGCGGTTTTTATAGACTGTGCGTTATCTAATATTTTTTTCTGGGGACTGCGGGTTTTTTTCAGGCTTCTTGCAGCTCTTCTAATTTTATTACATCTTACAATTTTTTTCGTGTGAGTTGACTTGTTTATGTAATAACAGAATTCTATGAGCTTATCAATTGTACCACACATTTTAATCACTTCGCGGAATCGTAAAATTTTTATTACATATTCCCACAATAGGGTGCCTATAAAATATATTCTTCCGTAACCGCTGACTTTTATTAACGCGCTAATTTAATGATTTTTCGTACGAATCTCAATATGTTTAAGTGCGTGGTTATACTGGGTTATACAGATTTCGATTTGTGAATGAGAGAATGTGGCCATGTAAAATGCTTATCATGTTATCAAAACATCCTTTATTTTACTAAGAAGCTAGCTTTCTGGTTTACCTGCCATTAGGTGGATTACAAAAAAAATAGAATACTAGATTTTAAGTTCAACATTTACGCAAATGCCGTAGGTAGGTATTGTAAATGTAGGACCTAGATTGTACGTACAGAATACCCGAAATAAAATAATAAAAAAAACACCTCGATTCTAATGCCAGGGCTATAAGGTATATATTAGATTGAGGTCGTAAACTTATTAGTGCACATGACTGTACTAACAAAGTATTTCTCGAGCTACCCGTGATTCGTAGCAACAATCCTCGTAGCGCTGTAGCATGCTTCGTAGCGTTACAACGACTACGAAGAACGCTCTGTAGCAAGAATGTGGATATTGGAAATATCTGAACTGACAACATACTAAGTAAGGCAATAAACTATTATGAGAATCTACACCTTTACTTGTATGAGTAACATGTGTCGTATATAGGACAAGCTAATTAAAAAAATATATCTTATATTTTATTATTTTAGGGTTCTATAACACAGCAGATATATTATCTACTTCCACAGGAGATATAACAAGGCAATGGGTAGGGTACATTGCGAGGAGAACAGACGGCCGTTGGGGCGGAAAGGTCCTTGAATGGAGGCGTACTTACAGGAAGTCGCAGCCGTGGCAGGCCCCCAACAAGGCAGACCGGCGATCTAGTGAAGATTCCGGGAATTCCTTGGATGCGGGCGGCACAGGACCAATCTGTGTGGAGAACATAAGAGGAAGCCAATGCCCAGCAGTGGACGTCTGTTGGCTGAAATGATGATGATGAACCTTCAGAGGGCGATTACTCATTTGTTACTTTAAAATAACTCACATTTCAAAATAAACCCCTTTACGTGCAGTATAACCCGACCACTCCAAATCTGTCACCTAGCGGTTAAACTCTTAACACCTTTCACCCGCAATTAAGTTAACCCTAACTCGTCCGGTCTAAATGACTAATGCGACCGCGGCCTAATTGACCCCGTCCTGTTGAGGGTTAAATGCGAACCGGGAAGTTTTCATAAGAGGTTTTGGTGTTAGCTTGAAAATGTTAATTGGGTAGTTGTTGTACTGTTCTGTAGAAAAAGAAGAAAGATACCAAGTGGTTTTAAAGTGCAATTGAGTACTTAGCATAACAGGAAAAGCTCCTGCGACTCTTTTGTACGTTGTATGACAATTTTGACCTCTAAACACAGTCCAAGCAAGTTGCAAAATATAACATGTTCAAAACAATAATAATATGAACTTTATTTCTTCAGGTATTGTAACTGGTATATTAAACTTACCGGCGGAGATATCATCCCGACTACGCTGGCTTGGACACGTGGAGAGAATGGGAGAGGATCGAGCAGCCATAAAAGCCTATCTGATCTGGACGACCAATGGGGCGACGTTCTGTGGGTCGTCAGAGATACCGCTGGAGGGACGAAGTTGCCAAGGACCTCAAAGCCATCAACGTGCACGATTGGGCGAAATTGGTACAGGACTCTTAATTAGCAAACGTTTATTCGCAACGAGTCACGCTAGATCCTGTCACACTATGACTGGTTGAGAAAAATATTCGCATTGCGTAACAGCACAAAATAATTACACACAGAAAGGAGGCTGCCCACTAAGAGCTAAAAACGTGTCATAGTACTCACGCATGCGCACTAACGGGGAAATACGCCTTTTCGACTCACATTAATCCTAGCCTATGACATAAGATGTCAAACTGTCGAGGTCTGTGGTAGAGGCCGCGCGCTTATGTACTCATGCCGGGCAACAACCCTAGCATATGTCAACTGAACTCTTCTAAATTCAAAATCAGGCTGAGTCTAACTTCTGTGTGTAATTATTTTGTGGTAACAGTGTGACTCGTTGTGAATAAACCCCTAGCGAAGATCTGCCTAAGAAGGTCGTACTAGTCTAAACTTGAACTTTCTACTTTATGCTTATACATTTTAAACTCTTAAATATAATTATAATATGAAAACCCTTAAGGCTTTGCCTTTGACATCGCCGAGATAATTAAAAAGCCTTCAGTAGATAAAATAAAATTAAACGCGAACAGAACCGACGGAAAAGGATTACGGCTGCGAGTCTGGAGGCGCTGAGAGAATTCCGATATCCGACCAATTAACGGCGTCGCTGGTGCTAAGTACTTAGTGCTATAAGACTAGGGCTAAACTTGAAGACTATTTACCTACTTATATTTTTCCTTGCTTATAGACTTTAACAAGACTTTTTTGAGACAAAACCGATCGCCTAGGCATCACTAGGTGTAACACATCCCTATTGACGTATGACATTAGAAATGTCAATCCTATGTGATAGATTACTACATAATTGTTGTGGCACCTTATACACAAAATAATTATTTTGTGCCTTATACCACACAAAATTAAAGACATTAAATATAAAATGTAATGTCTGAGACTTAAATATAACCATATAGAGGCTATTCAATGAAATTGCACTAATATTTTCGGTAGCCAGGAGTTATAATACTATGGAACTCCGTCATAGTTCCTTAAGAATAAATTTCACGTCTTTATTGACAGAGTATTACTACTTACTACCAAAATCCAAGCGAAAATAACTGACATCAATAATGACAAGAAAACTTGTGTAAGTGGTATGAAGGGGTTGGATATCGAAATGCCCATCAAAGTGTCGTGTGTAAGCCCCATTGTAAATAGATCTCGATCCACTCGGACTAGTGATGTTCCAAGCAAATTAAGAAAATACCAAAAAAATAACAAAAAATAACAAAAATACTTAATAATAGTTAAAAATGATACTGCAGCAGTGCAAGGGCCTCCATAATAGAAATTAAGTTACAAACGTTAGGTGCTGCACTTCTTAGCACATTTTACTTAAAGGATTTTTTTTAAACTCTTACAGCTAAAACCCAAGATATTTAAAACGTTTCTTGTTTTACCCAGGAATCCAACCGGAAAAAAATCAAATCGAATTTGGCTTAACAACCTAAATATAAATAACAAGTGTTCATTACACTATTATTAAAATTTGTCCATGCTAGTAATCGAGCCTCCGACCATTTGGTCTGTAAGGCAGGGTCATTAATCCCCCAACGGGCCTCCTAGTAATAAGTCATTAAGCTACTTGTGGCTTAAAGGACTTTTTTGTTGAATAATACTAATGTTTTTGAGTCTGAACTTGAAGCAAATACAATCCTTTTTTGATTGCCCTCTCTTTAGCCGCATGTAATGGGGTCATTAAATAAGGGTTCATTCATACCATTTAAAAGAGGTAAATTGCATAGTCAACGTAGGTGCTTATACAGTATCATGTGTAGTTGTATCTATAAACATTTACATCCCTTAAAGCACGACTTCTACTAACCAATCTGAACCACAGTTATTCTATAACTTAAGGAAATTCGAATCGAAATAATCAACTTTTCATACAGAGTAGAAAAAAAAATGGTTGTATGTAAACCGAAAAGTCAAAACACATGCGCAATGTCATCGACTTCCAGCGCCATCTATTGGCATTAGTGTAAGTCCCAAAACGAAGCAAAGGCGGGCCACTAGTTGAGAAATATGTGCTTCTTCAGACACAAAATATAAAGACAGAATGTCCATATCAATATTTTTATTTTTGTTATGTAACAGACAAAATAAAATTTGACGTATTATAAAACTTGCTCTTTACTATTTTAGTTGCTAAACTCAGACTAATTTTACAACACTATCAAATTCCCACTCGAACCGGTAATCTATCACATACCGTTTGCGTTTACGTTCTTTCAACCTTACCCATTGGTGATAAAGTCTACTTTAGGTTAATTACAGTTGATTGGTTTAAGTGAAGCAGTATTATTGAGAAGCAGATTTAATAATAGATTTGGTTATTTTGTGGTTATTTGGTCGTTTATGATTTCTCCTTGGGAATGACAATGTACAAACAGTGCACGTCAAGCTACCCCCTCACAGTGCAAAAATAGCACTTGTGTCTCAGACAGAAGGATGGTCGAAAGTCTTACAAGGGGTAACTTCACGTGACGCTGAGTGTACAGTTATGTGCACTAATAAGTATACAACCTCATTCAACTATGAACCTTATAGTCTCGGTCGAGGAGTTTACATTTTATTGTAGGCGACTGTACAGGAAGGGTTATGGGTTGAAGTTGATTATTTGTATTGTTCCATCAATTGATCGAAAAGCAACTGTGAAACCAATCATATAAAGGTTTTGTAGTTTTACAGAATACTTACATCCACTTACTAATTTTCAACAGTGTACAGGGTGTATCTGTGAACATTTACATCCCTTTAATCACGTGGTCTACCAACCATTCTGAACAACATTTGTTCTATGACTTTTGAAAATTCGAACAAAAAAATTTCATCTTTTCATACAAAGTCGGTTACGTGACTTGGTCATTTTGTATGGGGAGTCCAAAAATTTTTTCGAAGAATTTGGAAAAGTTGTTGAACAAATGTTGTTCAGAATGGTTGATAGAATACGTGGTTAAAGGGATGTAAATGTTCACAGATACACCCTGTATATATTAAAGTTTCGGAAAAAAGTGCTGTGATATACGAACGGAAAATCAACTCTATAAAATGATTTGGTTTTTTTTTCTACCACTTATTTGGCATGGTAATTTAGTGTATACCTAGTATAATCATATCTAATTTCAGCTTTGTACTCAATGTCAAGGAAAAACTTGATAAAAATCAACCGTTTTATCAAGTTTTTCCTTATAGTAAGTATATTTCTTTAGTAGGTATTAATAGATAATACAAAGCGCGTCTTACGCGACCACGTCCTGTCAGTTGGTTGTCAACTTTGCTATCACGCCTTGATAAATCTGTGGTAGCTCAGAGCGGATAAATAGAAATACTACATAATAAACTATATTATTCTGTGCTATTACGTACTTAGGGACTGGGTGGAGTGGTTGCCACGTAGGTAAGTATAAGTATTATAATATCTTTAGGGGAACGTTTAAGTATGTGGGTACTCTGATTTTTAATAATGTAAACTCATCTGACAGATGGAAATGTCAAGTAGCCTAACCTACTTTTGACATTTACCATATGTCAAAATCGGCAAAAATATATAGATAGATATAACACATTTTTTCGCTGCCAACGAAAGTGTTTCCGAGCAGATTATCGCCATATTCGTGTCAACATGTGACTGTCCCATGATTAAAAGTATATTTTTAAAAGTTGGAGGTATTATTTTGTAGGGTAAACTAATAAGTACGGTGTAATAATTTTAAATGTATGATCACAGAAAGGGTCCCACCCAATTAAGCTTTTAATTAGAGTCGCGTTAATATCGCGTTTAGTTTCAATAATTTCATCGTTGAGCGGTCAAAGGGTTAAACTTGCTCGCCAATTAGTTTTAATAATTAATATACATTTTTCCGGCTCCTTTCCTTAAAGGCACGTATTAAGGGAGTTTATAATTAAAATGTTTAAAGGCGTATACATCGTGCATTTTTATGCTACGTCCTACAAGTAAAATGTTTGGACGTTATTTTGCTAGAAAAAAAGTTTTCTCTAACAAAGCCGCTGCTAGTAAACGCCTGCTACACCATGAGAGCCACAAGTGTGCTGCATACCTTTGGCCCACATTCCCCCTAATTGGACCTCCGGTACCCTCACTCACTCGACGTAACACAGCGCAGGCGCTGCTTCTCGCCGGTCTTCTGTGAGGCCGTGGTATTAGTCCGTTCGAGCTAAGGCGTAGCTCTCCCACGGTTAATATACCTACATTGATTTATGGCTATCCACCTGCACGTCTGCTACCTATCACATAAAAAAAATAAAAAAAAACAGTTGAGTACGAGTGTAACAGTTACCTCTTGCCCATAGGTGAGATGACCAATCACTTTACCTTATGAAAGAAAAGAGAGGCACCTAATACTAGGGGACTACGGTGCGGCGACCTCCTCGTGTGGCCTCCCCGGTAGTATTTTCTTTCTGTTTGGAACTGCTACCGGAGGGGTCTGGTGTCCCTGGGCAACGGCGGGTAGCAATTGGCTTATCGCCATATTGCTACCCGACGGCTGACAGCTGCACTTTGAGGCCCAGCCCTGTCTGGGCCGGGGCCCTGTCCGGCGCCCTGTGAGGATCTTCTCCACTTTGGGCGCACCTTGACGTGGCCCCACCGAGTGGGGCGCCTTCGGGCGCCACTCCCCACATCTTTTGTGGGGGTCTTTAGTTGCTGGTCTGCGCTGCGTCCCACAGCCAGTGGGATGCGGCAAAGGCCGGCTAACCCCACCTCTCCGCCCAGCGACCGACTGCGCAATCCAGCGTAGCCGGCCGTGGGGCTGTCTGGTGGGGCAGTTTTTTGGAAGCCAGCAGGCACTCTCCCCCACCTTTCCCTGCAGCCAGCAGGGTGTGGGTTTGTGGAGAGTTCTGCAGGAGCCCATGCCCGCGACGCCGTATCGCAATCCAGCGATGCGGGCGCCGCCCGTTGGGGCTTTGTCGGAGGGCAGTGGGAGCTGCTCTGGGGGCTTTAAGCCCCGGGAGTCGGAAAGAGGCCGTACTGGCGTGCCTTGCTGTCCATGGGTGGGTCTGCGGTGATGAGGTTCGTCCTATTTCCCGCTTTCCCACCCCGAGCCTGGATTTGCCGGGAAAAGTCGCAGAGTGTTTAGTGGGTATGCCCTTGAACGGCCTCTGATTAGCAGAGGCCCAATCCAGGGGAGAGCCCCACACTACTGGTCGTCTCCCGCGGCCGGGTGTAATAATTTTAAATGTATGATCACAGAAAGGGTCCCACCCAATTAAGCTTTTAATTAGAGTCGCGTTAATATCGCGTTTAGTTTCAATAATTTCATCGTTGAGCGGTCAAAGGGTTAAACTTGCTCGCCAATTAGTTTTAATAATTAATATACATTTTTCCGGCTCCTTTCCTTAAAGGCACGTATTAAGGGAGTTTATAATTAAAATGTTTAAAGGCGTATACATCGTGCATTTTTATGCTAGGTCTTACAAGTAAAAAGTTTGGACATTATTTTGCTGAAAACAAACGGTTTTCTCTAACAAAGCCGCTGTCAGTAAACGCCTGCTACACCATGAGAGCCACAAGTGTGCTGCATACCTTTGGCCCACATTCCCCCTAATTGGACCTCCGGTACCCTCACTCACTCGACGTAACACAGCGCAGGCGCTGCTTCACGCCGGTCTTCTGTGAGGCTGTGGTATTAGTCCGTTCGAGCTAAGGCGTAGCTCTCCCACGGTTAATATACATTGATTTATGGCTATCCACCTGCACGTCTGCTACCTATCACATAAAAAAAATTAAAAAAAAAAACCAGTTGAGTACGAGTGTAACAGTTACCTCTTGCCCATAGGTGAGATGACCAATCACTTTACCTTATGAAAGAAAAGAGAGGCACCTAATACATAGTCATGTAATAATAGGGCTTAACGCTTGACAGACCAATTTATTTCAACGATCCCCGGGTTATATTGCAGGCTAAGCCTGGGAAAGAACAGGCTAGGTAAAGCTAAATATCTATAGATGCTATAAGTAGGTAGTCTGCCAAAGAGCTATGGAGCGCAGCATGCTTGGAGTAAGTCTTATAGACCGCATTAAGAATACTACATTGCGCTCCAGAACTCAAATCACGGACGTTACCAAAACCTTTTGGGCCAGAACAGCCACAGAGTGGGAACCCAAAATCGACGGCGGCCACGAGGTAGACCGAGGAGGCGATGGCGGGATGAGCTCGACACCTATTGCGCCAACTGGACCGTTGTCGCCCAGGATCGTGAAATGTGGAGGAGGGGTAGGGAGGCCTTTGCCCAGCAGTGGGACACGACGGGCTTTTGATAATAATAATAATATAAGTAGGTAAGTATAACGTTATCATATCGATCCAAGGAAGTTGATCAACTTTCGGAAAATAGGCTCTCATCGTCTCAATAGTAGGTTAATCAGATCTCAGGTGAGTTATATTTGCTTTGTCAGTGTATAGTAATTTAGTAACAGGTTCATTACCAGAAAACGTATATGCAGGCGATTTTCAACTTACTTTTATAGTAATAGAAATTATTATTTATTCAATTTAAGTGCATCACAGAACATTTATGAATGTCAAATATTATGTAAGCTACCGCTGATTCGGAAAGTCAAATGACAGTACCTAATAGAAAAATTACCTTAAGATGTGTCATGATTCAAGTTTGTCGACTGTATATATATTCAGCTAAAGCGAACCTCCCTCTTAACATTGTGTCGTCTATATGTATTTGTTTATTTTGTTGTTTTGTTTTGTTTTAAGTAGATGGTGTTAAAACTCAATTATTAATAATATCCACAAGAGCTATTCTCGTCACACCGGTCAATTTTATTTTGTACGTGTCTCTTTAATCACTCGACGTTGGCAGAATTAAAATGTGCTCGTGATAGCACAATAGCAGCCATCTCAAAAAAAATATATATTCAGTTAAGGAATACTTCGCAGCAGATTCGATAACTGTCCACATTGTAGGTGATCAGCCACGGGAACAAAGAGTTAAAACTAATTAAATACTTACCCTTATCCTTAATAGCTGATAGTAAAATACACTGGAAGTCATCGCTCTTTAAGCGACTAAGTTCTGGTTTGATCCGGGAACTTAGAAAGGGTCTGCTAAAGCTCACTAGGCATCACGAGTACGGTTGATTAGTTTAGACTAAGTTGTTAGTTAGTATATAACTACTTGGGAAATTCTAAAAGTATGTACTTAAGATAATGAAGAATTTGACAAGCTCTGAGGTTGGCAGAGTTTTTTAATTTTAACTTGACTTTTCTATTTTTGCAGGTCTTTTGATTATAAATAAAATAAATTATTATAAAGATTTACCTATTTCTTCACACACGACATGACATTTCAACATCACAAGTCAAACATAATCATAAAATACGAAATTACGTGGACAAAAGCTTAACATCAGACAAATAGCACTGAACGATCACAGAACAAAATGCGAAAAAAAAATCAATAAGAACAAAAAGACTTTGCCTAGACCTAAAAGCCTATTAAATAAAGATTGAGTAATCAACTATGGAAACTTTTCAAGGAATTCCTTTCTTTCCAAACTTGTCCCAAAAATAAATCGGTTTTTTAGCTTCATTACTATGGAACAAGAAGATTAATTTAAGCAGGTACCTTTTAGTGTTTATTTATGGTTAAATTGAAGGTTCTGTTGGTTGAAATGAAACACTTGATTTGCCAAAACACAGGCATATAAGTAGGTAAGTATAACGTTAACATATCGATCCAAGGAAGTTGATCAACTTTCGGAAAATAGTCTCTCATCGTCTCAATAGTAGGTTAAATCAGATCTCAGGTGAGTTATATTTGCTTTGTCAGTGTATAGTAAAATAGTAACAGGTTCATTACCAGAAAACGTATATGCAGGCGATTTTCAACTTACTTTTATAGTAATAGAAATTATTATTTATTCAATTTAAGTGCATCACAGAACATTTATGAATGTCAAATATTATGTAAGCTACCGCTGATTCGGAAAGTCAAATGACAGTACCTAATAAAAAAATTACCATAAGATGAGTCATGATTCAAGTTTGTCGACTGTATATATATTCAGTTACAGCGAACCTCCCTCTTAACATTTGGTCGTCTATATGACATGTATTTGTTTATTTTGTTGTTTTGTTTTGTTTTAAGTAGATGGTGTTAAAACTCAATTATTAATAATATCCACAAGAGCTATTCTCGTCACACCGGTCAATTTTATTTTGTACGTGTCTCTTTAATCACTCGACGTTGGCAGAATTAAAATGTGCTCGTGATAGCACAATAGCAGCCATCTCAAAAAATACATACATTACATATATTCAGTTAAGGAATACTTCGCAGCAGATTCGATAACTGTCCACATTGTAGGTGATTAGCCACGGGAACAAAGAGTTAAAACTAATTAAATACTTACCCTTATCGTTGATAGCTGATAGTAAAGTACACTAGAGGTTATCGCTCTTTAAGCGACTAAGTTCTGGTTTGATCCGGGAACTTAGAAAGGGTCTGCTAAAGCTCACTAGGCATCACGAGCACGGTTGCTTAGTTTGACTAAGTTGTTAGTTAGTATAAAACTACTTGGAAATTCTAAAAGTATGGTGCTACTAAAGAATTTGACAGTCTGAGGTTGGCCGAGTTTTTTACTTTTAACTTGACTTTTTCCTATTTTTTGCAGGTCTCTTTTGATATAAATAAATAAATATTATAAAGATTTACCTATTTCTTCACACACGACATGACATCGTTCACACATCAAAGTCAAACAATCATAAATACGAACTTACGTGGACAAAGCTTAACATCAGACAACAGCACTGACCGATCACAGAAACAAAATGCGAAAAAAAAAATCTATCAGAATAAAAGACTGGTCCTTAGACCCTAAAAGCCTATTAACTAAAGATTGAGTAATCAACTATGGAACTTTTCAAGGAATTCCTTCTTTCCAAACTTGTCCCAAAAATAAATCGGTTTTTTTTTAGCTTCATTACTATGGAACAAGAAGATTAATTTAAACAGGTACCTTTTAGTGTTTATTTATGGTTAAATTGAAGGTTCTGTTGGTTGAAATGAAACACTTGATTTGCCAAAACACAGTCATATAAGTATGTACGAATCATATTACCTGGGTAAAAATTGCAATAAAACCTTTAACGTCGTAAGGCCCAGACAGTAGATACAAAGGAAAATCAATTGTTTTATGCCTTTTAAAAGAGAATAATAATAATCTTTGATCAATAAATAGAACTTAATCGAAGCAAAGCATCCATCAGTCGGTATGTTTAATAAACTGTCCCAATACTGGAACCCCAGACTTGCTATCTGAATGTTCGTTAAACATTCCAATAAATAAGTGAAATTACTCCAATTTGTATCCAAATCCAAGCTGTCTGCGACTTACGTTCACAGTAAACTTTATAGCAGTAAACTACTCTTAAGAGTAACATCTAACCGCTCAGTGTGTATCATTTAAATCTTTTAAAAAAGTAGGTAACAAATAAAAACGCAGCCTAAATTATTAGACTATATTGAATCATAGTTTTGCGTAATACCCAGAGTTAAGTATTTCATACCTTAATTAGGTATGCTAGTGTGCAATAAAAGTTTATTCTTTTTTTTATTTATCGAGTTACCACCACTTAAGGTTAGGATTTGCAACTAGGAATTCCTTGGTACTGAAAAAACGTTAATTTCCGGGAAATTGCCGGAAGTCGGACATGGGTAGATACATTATTATAATCACGTTAATTGAGATCAGCAGGTAAATCTTCAATTTGTTACATTCATCTTTATCTCAGATAGCAGAATAACTATACAAACATCGAAGTAAAAAAAAACACTTAAGATGTTACGAAGTTTGACGGGGCCCGGTGTTTCTAGGTTATTTGATATTGAACGGCATTCTGTCGACTTTATTTCGTATTTTGAATAAAGAGTTTTCCAATTCAATAAGCGCTATAATCTTTGGCTTACTGAATCGTCCTTTCCTGTGAACCAGTCAACCCCTTAAAGTCACATCGGCCATTTATAACGCAACCACATTCAATTTATTCGGCAAACGAAGTCATATCCCGCAAATCGGGGCATCAGTCGCGTAGGCCTGCGATAACAATAAATCATAGTTATGGACAGTGTTGTCATGCATACATTTTGATAACACCGTTCTCAAAAAAAGGTCGCTTGATAGACGTTTTTCCCTACATAAATGTGAAAGGAAGTTTTTGTGAATACGGCAAGAATGCGCACAGATTATGTTGTGTAAAAGTATCCTATTAGTGCCTCACTGCAGGGCAAAAGCAGTACGAATTGACATTAAATCATCGTTTATGATGGGATTGGTGTTTATCACACTTAGTTAATGCGGACTTGTTTAGTGATGACAAAATATAGATGAGTAACGAAATTAAGAAGGTATTACAAACATATATACAATTCTGATAGGTAAATGACGGTTTTTGGTAAAAATATCGAACAAGTATGTATCAGGCATAAGCACAGAGAAACAAACAGCTAAGAACTCATTTCTACTAGATCAAAGATACCCCACAATGCGGGAAACTGATTCTAATCTGGTAACCAAACAGATAGCCAGTTCAATCCTGTATTGCGGGCCGAAGCCTTTCCATTATGATGCGATGCGCCTATTACATTCATAGCCCATACATTGCCTCATATTCGCTAGATACGGATTTTCGCCTGATCCGGATTTTCATAAACCTCTAAGAGCTTCAAGGGCTCAGCGGAGTGAAAATTGTTTTTCTATTTCATCGCGCAAACTTCGCAAAAGTTTCGGTCGAATTAAAATTCTGCAGAAATGATTTTAAAAATGGTTATCGGGCTACGAAATATTCGAGCGAAAAGTTAAATTTAAAAATCGCAGTCGACGCCATTTTGAAGCGTGAATAGTTCTCATTAATTGGATTTTAAGACTGATTTTTAACTATTCGAATTTGGAATATTCAAAATTGGAATGTTAGTTAGAGGGGCTATTGAATACCTGCCGGCCAGTGTTAGCCTTAATGGGTTAAAACAACTATTTTGTCGTTTTTAATGGCATATTTTATTCAGTGACAATTGTTTAATGTAAAATATTGTCTCACCCTTTACCCTACTTAATTTTTATACTAACCTAAATTAGTAGTTTAAACTTAAGTGCGTTATTATGGGTTCAAAAAACAAATTGGTACTTTTATAGCTACGCAGGATAGATAGTCAAAGAAGGTGCATTCTGTGATTTTTTTCATACTGAAAGTCCCTTTCTATCAAATATAAATATTTGAGAGGTTAAACGCAAAATATCAATAAAATATAATCAGGATCTTCTCTGCGGTTTAACATAAAATTAAATTGCACAAACGGACAATAAAATCGAATTGTTCTGCATTGGCGTGTTTCATTAAAGACTGCGGAGAGTAAAGGCAACTCCAAATTAAACGACAATGGACTACAATAATGGAGTTTCCCTTGCGCGATGTGATGTGCATTTTTCCAACAATGAGGCGATTGCTTGGACTCCGGCTGTATAGCGGCCGCACAGCCGCCGCACACCTTCCAGATGCCTCCGCAAGGGCTGTCAATGAGCTCAAAAACATATGAACAAAAGGGTAATTTAACTTTTCTATAAACAATTCTCCTTACTGCTTTATTGCGCGATGCGAGTTAATTTTTCCAACAACAAGGCAGATTGCTCGGACTCTGGATGTGTAGGGGCCGCATAGCCGACATAGCTGCGTGATGCACTCAAAAACTGTAAAAAAGATTAATTAACTTTCTATAAACAATTGTTCCTTCATGCCTTGGTTGCCGCGACGCGGGGCTATTATTCAAATCCAATAGAGCGATCGCTCGGACTTCGGCTGTACCTATAATAGCGGCTGCACAGCCGCCGCACACCTCGCAAATGCCGACGCCCCAGGGCTACCAAGTAAGCTCAATAACATGTTTATACGTGTATCTGTAAATTTTTACAACCCTTTAACACTTTAATATTTAAATCATTTTTTTTTGTTTAATTTATTCTCTTAAATTTTTCTTCTATGTTTGATGTAAATAAACTATTATATTATGATCATGATAACTAAAAGCAATTTAAGTTTTCCACTCTCTCCCCCGGTCAGTGGGTGCAGCCAGCCCTGGCTTGAACAAAGGCGCCATTCCTCCACCGCGGGGACAATACGCCGTGCCGGCAACCAGATAATGTTTTTCATAATGTAAGCTAGTCTGGTATGGTCCTAGTATAAGCGACTACTAGTATACAGTATGGAAATGGCTTGATCAGACAAAACATACGTTTTTTTATTATCATAATCGTGATCTTTCATTCATAATGATAAATGGCTCGTCTCGCACGTTACGTCGGCCAAGGCTCAGACCGAAAACCAGCGCCGCAGCGGCTTCTAGCTGCCGTAGCAAATGCTGAGGTGTTCTTTGTTGGCTGCAAAATGTACACTAAGTATGAAATAACAATATTTCTTTGTGTTTTTTTGGCCAATAAACGCAATCTATCTATCATAGCGTTTTCGGGGTCCGCTTTTATGTAGAGACTGCTCCACTCCTCCACTCCACAATCGCACGATCTTGGGCTTCCAAAATGGACAATTTGATGTTACGCATGCTTTTATGATATCAAACCACACCATTTTGAGTTTTATATAAATATGAGCATAGGCCTCTCCATAGAATTCTTCTTCCCCCGTACAATTTAGTATTTTTATGCTAGCCGACAAACGAGCAAGCAAGTCACCTGATAATCCCCGCCGCTATGAACATCAGCGATATCTCAGATCTCTTGCCACCCTCTTAGAAAGGAGTATTCGCTCTTTTCTTCTTCATCATCATCATCAGCCTGTTGCAGTCCACTGCTGGACATAGGCCTCTCCAAATGCTCGCCACTTTGATCGATCTTCGGTTCTTCTCTTCATCAGCAGCAACCCACGCTCGTCCACTGCTGGTCATAGGTCTCCCTCAATGCATGCCACCGCTACCGATTTTTGGCCACTCTCATCCAGCTCACTCCAGCCAGCCTTCGAATGTCGTCATCCCATCTTGTAGCAGGGCGTCCAATACTACGTTTACCGAGTCGCGATCTCCACTCAAGGACTTTATGGCTCCAACGGTTGTCAGTTCTGCGGCTAATGTGACCAGCCCACTGCCACTTCCAGTTTGCTAATTCGGTGGGCTATGTTGGTGACTCTGGTTCTCTGTCGGATGACATCATTATGATGCGGTCCTTCAAAGATACTCCGAGCATCTTCTCTTGAGTTCTTCTACCAACCAAATTCCCGCTGCCACTGCGCACCCACCGCCAAACATTTCAGTGACTCGCGTTTTGCACAGTGATTCAACATTTATTTTAGGTACAATAGGAAGTTTTAGCTGGATAATGGTTTTTAGCGCTAGTTTTGTATCGACCGTGGCGCTCATTGTTGCGCATCTAAGTGCTATTGTGTCAGGAGTTGCAGTTTACTGGAGATTTACAAAAGGGGTAAGTTCCGTTAGATGGATACGTTTAGATCTGCTCTTTTGTTTTAAGAGCATTGTCCATTAAAACAGAAGGTGAAACGCTGGAGAGCCACGCTTCGGCATGAATGAGCCGGCTCGCCCGGAGTGATACTACGGCCTTACAGAAGACCGGCGTGAAGCAGCGCTTGCGCTGTTTCGTCCAGTGAGTGAAAGGGTACCGGATGCCCAATTGAGGAGAAAGTTGTTTAAAGTTTGGCAGCGTTTGAATAATTTTATTATGGCTCTACTGATGTTGCAAATGTCTATAGGCGGTGGCAGTCGTTAACCATCAGGTGATCTGCCTGTCTGCCACCTGTCACATAAAAAAGTGGAATCAAACCCATTCGGCCTCTGTTAATGTATAAAGAAACGAGTTCTAATCACGCAATCATAACATAAATAAACTTGTGCGAGTGAGAAAAGAGACTGTAAGGTAACTGTTAGCCATTCGACAGAAAGGAGGTAAGAAATGATCATACTGTACGGAGCCTACTCATTATGGTATAATTTAACTCTTGGGCATGGAAAACAGCGTTTTGCTCATTTTCGACTGTCCTCCACCCATTGTCGGGTTTATGGCGAACACAAAGGGATTTTAAGAGAGTGAACCTCAACACTTGACATCCGAGCATATATATCGGCTCGACTTACCCTCAACTCGAACTAGGCTCAAACACTTTACTTTTCATCACCCACTACGAGAAAATAAGAGGCGCCTGATAATTTTTTCTTGTGTAAATACTTATAACTAGTGAAACAACCAAATTGTATCTAATAATAAAATAGCTAACTACAACAGCTAACATTGTCACATGAAGGACATTTTTTTCTAAAATAAAACCGTATTATTGTTATTACTATAATAAAACCATGTTTTTTTTATCAATCTGTAAACTTAATTACGAAACGCGAAGCGATGACGCGTTTTTAATTTGATTTCTTTTTAATTAAGTAAGTATTACCAGCCATTCTTTATTCAAACAAAATTTTGAGTTCGATTTCTTTGGCGCTGAACATTAAGATGTTCCAAATGCAAAAAGTACACAGAAAAATAAATGCCACCTACTTATTTAAATTAAGAATTAAAAACTCATTACTGGTCGCTAAAAGTTTTTATAGAAAAACTATTGGCTGGCTACATATACAGGCGGACCAAGTCATCCTTTTTGAATAGATGGGATGAAAAAGTAATTGACTCTCGCAGATGTTTAAATTGTTTAACAACGAACAACAAGATAATTCGAAATAACATTGCTTCTATGTCGTAATAGCTAGCAAACAACAAAAAGCGCAATCTGGTATCTACGTGACGTAATTAAGTTATATGACGTCATCAGAGCGACAGATTGGATTGTCCGCAATCAATATTAGGCCGCGATTGGGTTGTGAATGTAAATTGATTCCGGCCGTACTATTGTAATTTATCACTTCATAAATCAAGGAGACCATTAAGATTGAAAATGGGATTTGTGACTCTCTGCCGATGACGAACCTTTTCTTTTATTAAAAGTTAAATGAATTATGCTATAGGGCTTTTGTGTAGGTCTCTTCGGATTTTTGATATTCCTGCGTGTGACATAATTATTATTATATAATATATAATATTATTATTATATAAGATATATTATAATTATATAAGATATAATTATTATTATATAAGATATATTATATCTTCTACACTATTTATAAAGATTAAATCTATAGACAAAGATAAGACAAACGAAAAGCTTGCGTGATATAACTGACGCCTAGCGCCATCTATTAGTACAATGTGAAACTAATATGCCCCAAAAGTACTCTTATGCGTCGAGAAAGTCATGACAACGAATTTTTGAGGATTGTTTTATAAGAAATGGGTTAATCATACGGTAGCCAATCTCTTTTAAAGCGTGGGTTATGAGCGTGGGTTGAGTATTCTATGACTTTTTTTTTATTAGACTCTAGGTTATCGCTTGATCACAATCACACCTGATGGAAAGTGACTATGAGTCTAGAATGGCATGGGTTCGTCTAGAAGGTGCCTGCATTTGCCATAAAGATGTCCAGATTATAGTGGTCGGGAAAAACAGATCTCGGCTAGGAGTTCCACTCCTTCCACGTTAGCGTCAGTGGCGCCAGATATTTCTTGACTCATCTTATACGAGTAATTCATCTTATACGAGTAAGTGAGGGCCAGCCACTGTCTATTTATAAAATGAGTTGCTGTTCGTTAGTCTCGCTTAAGCTCGAGAATGGCTGAACCAATTTGACTAATTGTAGTCTTGAAATAGTCGAGGAAGTCCTGGAAAGGTAAGTGATAGCGCAAAGTGAAGGCGGGCTATTAGATATTATTGGAAATAATGACTCCTTCAACCGATTTGGTAATAATAATCTCCTTCAAGCAAACATATTTCGGCAATTACATATTCACAGAAAACCGGCGTGAAGCAGCCCCTGTGCTGTGTTTCGCCGAGTGAGTGAGGGTACCGGAGGCCCACCCGGGGGGAAGGGGATAAAAGGTTGGCAGCGCACTTGTAACTCCACTGGTGTTGCAAGTGTCCATGAGCGGCGGCAATTGCTTACCATCAGGTGATCCGCCTGCTCGTCTGCTACCTATAACATAAAAAAAAATGGCGACTAATCTCCACGATCAACAAAGCGCAGGGTTATAATGCACAAGTGTGCGCATAGACAGAAGTCCAGCTTTCTGTGTTTACGGCTTTCTGTGTCTACGGCTTTCTGTGTGTACTGCTTTCTATGTCTACGGCTTTCTGTGTCTTCGGATTTCTGTGTCTACGGCTTTCTGTGTCTACGGCTTTCTGTGTGTACTGCTTTCTATGTCTACAGCTTCCTGTGTTTACGGCTTTCTGTGTCTACGGATTTCTGTGTCTACCGATTTCTGTGTATACGGTTGTCTGTGTCTACCGATTTCTGTGTATACGGTTGTCTGTGTCTACCGATTTCTGTGTCTACGGATTTCTGTAAAATTTGCACGACACAGACGGGACGTCATGTCTCGATTCCTGCTTGAATTGAATTCCAATATTAACTTACAATATGGAGATGGGGGATATTGAATTTATCAATAGCGTACGAGGCAGTGTGCAAGCTTAAATTAAACTTATTTGAATGCATTCAATTAGGGCATTCCTTGTTAGGGTTCCGTTGCAAAATGACAAACAACAATCCTTTTTCTGTATGAAAATCTTAACGCGGTTCACAAAATACATCTACTTACCGGTGTCAACAATAGGTATAGCTCTAATTGTTAGTTATATGTTCAAAAATAATCGAAACATACGTTTTGCTCGACCCGGGATTAGAACCCGGGACCCCGAGATCTCGGACCGGTACCACAGAATACTTAATAGTACAACCGGTACTTAAACCACTAGACCAAAAGGGGCTTTCAAGGTTTAGTATACCTAAGTATTATTATTATCTTGGCGGTTGATAGTGGTGGAGAAGGTCTAGGTGATTTGTTATGGTAATGAAAGAGTAAATTGATAAAAATTAACCTACCCTCTATTTTATTAATTTTCCCATCGTATTTTTTCACAAACCACTGTTAAATCGATTTAGTGGCTTGGTAATTGTTTAGAGGCGATGGGCGGCCTTTTCTGCCACCGGGATTTTTGCTTTATTCCTTTAGAAATATGAGAGAAAATGCTAAAGCCATTGTGGACGGACGCTGGACAGGCTGTAAACTCAATCATCCCCTGTAACTAGGGTAAACAGGCGTTAAAGGAAAAACAGGACAAATCTCGGATATTTGAGTAAAAAGCCAGACTTTCTATTTGGTTTGGTTAACTTTCTATCCTTTTTAAAAAAACTTTTTAACTAATAAAAAAATCAATTTTAATAAATGGGAAAGGGGTGGAAGTGGGAAGAGAAAATGTGTTTCTTCTTTGCGCTCTGAATGGTGAGGCTGATGCGGCAGTGGAGTGAAAAATAGCACATGGCTTAAAAAAAGGAACTATATTCTTCGTTCAGCCGGACACACCACCAAAAACCCTGCTTATGTCCGTCCGTTATCCATAGTTCTGGGAACCCTACCTGCAACGAGAACATGACAAACTATTGTACTCTTTTATCATATTTTATAGAGTTCCTTTATTTTATATTTTGTGCTATGGTGGAAAACCTGTTACCCTATTTAAGTTCGAAAAAATACAGGGTGGAAAAAATACTTGGCCCTAGAGGAAAACTACTTTAAACGCTTAAGTGAGACTCGTTTTAGATAAAGATAACATTCCTTTATTTTTTACTAGCGGCCGCCCGCGACTTCGTCCGCGTGGAAAAGTAACTTTTTACCCCCCTTTTAACCACTTACAACCCCCTTTTCGCAATAAAAAGTAGCCTATGTTCTATCATCTGTATACCAAATTTCATTTAAATCCGTTTAGTAGTTTTGGCGTGAAAGAGTAACAGACAGACAGAGTTACTTTCGCATTTATAATATTAGTTAGGATTTCTTTAGTCGAAGATTTTTTTTTCACCTTTGTGTATACTTGTACAGTAAATGTTTCTTGGAGAACAAGTACCTATTATTTATTTATTTGACTGTATCCTTTGGTGGAATAAAATCGCCATCTCTTTTTCGGCCGTCATCTATTCCTCCACACATTTATTTAGGTAGGTACATTCATACCTATCTCTTTTGGTAACATGTTCCTCCTCTCATAACAGGACCATACTAATAGAGATAAGTACTCATTCCTTATTTATCCGTGACACTAATAACAAACATTTTATTAATACTCTTAACATCACTTCAGTCCATCACGAAAGCCACCACCATAATTATAAATCTAAATTGAATTCCGATCATTAATTATATTAAACCTCATTACGTATTTCGTCATTTAGTCGGCACTCGTAGCTCTCCAACATAATGACCTACACCTAACATAATGGACTACACTCACAATAATGGACTACACTCAAAGCTGTAATCCCAACTGATTGGAACTATCACACGCAGTGCAATGGTTCAATTCCTTGGTGCAAATAGATATGGGAACAGGGCGAAGATCATCCTGTACCTATATAGAATGTTAATTAAAACGCAGTTGGGATGGGAATTGTGACAAAAATGTTACAAAGTAGCCGTGACTTTGATTCACATACGAGTACCTAGTATGCGTAAATAAAAAAAACTTTTTATCGTTCTGGTTCGTTATAGCCCACAGGACGGCAGAATGTATGTGTTGTTGTTTCAATGTATTTATAAAATGTGAAATGTTGGCCTTTTATGGAGATTATCATATAGGATTTGGGCTCGTTTCTTCAAGATTTCTATGTCACACCGGTTCGGAAAAAATCCAAGAAGTTTAAGCCCTGTGTTCTTACCTAATTCCTTTTGAAACGTGCAAAGATTTGGTTGGCAAACCAGCCTAGACGCGTGGCCTATCTAACAAAACAAACAAAAGTAAGGCTGCCAGCGTTCGCGATTAAATCATAACAGCATCTTCTACTCCTCAAAATGTAACGGTTTTTTGTGTGATCTAGAGATACCAATATAATAAAAAAAACAAATGAATAAATAAACGAGCGAATAAAATATAGTTTAGACCACAGAAGCAACATCATCTATTTCCACTTAAATGTAAGACGCCCTGTTTTCGAGAACTTCCATTGGGTACACAGTAATAATACAGTGAGAATTAATTAATACTTAATTAATTAAGAACCTGGGTAAAATAAAGCGATCCAACCTAAAACATTCCAAGAAAATCTTACATTAGATTTGTCTGAATTAAGAGGACAATTCTCTTAATCAGAATTACTTACCAGATTCGTCAGTTATAGAACTAAAGTGCAGGTGTATTCTGTCAATCAAAATTTAAAAAATTAATGGATTTCAAATAATGGATGGATAGATTTTTCAATACAAATAGGTGCCTATTCACAGTTTTATACACCATTGATTATAATAGGTGATACAGTTTTGTTTATTTTTATCGTTTATAAGTAGTCCATATTGCATACCGTGGTGGCATCATTGTCTCTGAATTCTTCTTTCCCTGTTACCTGATGTTTACACCTTTTTCATCATCATCATCGGCAATCCACACACGTCCACTGCTGGACATAGGTATCCCCTAATGCACGCCACCGCTCCCGATTTTCAGCCACTCTCATCCAGCCCACACCAGCCAGTCTTCGAATATCATCATCCCATCTTGTCGCAGGGCGTCCAACACTACGCTTACCGAGTCGCGGTCTCCACTAAAGGACTTTACACCTTTTTGTTAGGTCCTAATTATTAGGTAACATCTCTTTTTGCGTGAAAGCAGGAGCAGAATCCATCCTGTCATTCAGTGGGATATGGCAACGCGATAGAAACCGTAGAAACCATCGTTCTAGTTAGTGGAATGGTATAAGTACCCATACATAAATTTAAATATCAAGTTAAATCTTATTTGATGGCAAATGCCTATTATACAGTTGAAGAATACCTAAATGACAAGAATTTGTGGAAATGATAAACTGTTCACCTACACTGTGTTATGTATTATGAAATTTAAATTATATTTAATTCTTTAAAAATTGTATGATTATTACAAATTCGAAAAGATTAAGTTCTACTGAGTTTCTTGCTGATTCTTCTCGGTAGAAATTGACCTTCCGAATCAGCGGTAGATTATAAATTTGACATTCATAAATGTTCTGTAAAGGACTTAAATTGAATAAAGACATTTTGATTTGACTTGATCTATCCATCCGTCAGTGGTATGCAGCGAAAGTAGAAACCATCGTTCTAGTTAACCCTTAACCAGGCAACTAGACATATTTTTTTTCATTGGTTGTCAACCTTATCATAACTGCATAAAGTTCAAAATCTGGTGGTCTCATATGGTACATAGCCTGGTTAATGGTTAATCGATTTATAGAAAGTGTTTGGGAGTAGCGCCCTGATTACGCCTCACGCTACCTAATGAACGCGTATTTATTGCTGAATAAACATAAATATTTACCGTCTGATATGAAAGCAGAATCGTCGGCAGACCCTAATGAAATGTAAACAGCAATGCTTGAACGGTTCGGTGATTATTAACATCTTTATTAACCAATTTTACAGCTGGTAATTGTACAAGGTGCTTGGAAAGTTATTTAAGTGGAATAGAAGCTTGGACATCACTGGTGTAAGGCGGCCGTGGAGGGGCCCTCGTGTATTGTCGATGATGTCAATGATATCGAACTTAGAGATAGCAAGGCTTGGTTTCGAGATTTTGGTGTTTTGGGTAGTGGCAATCGGTGACCATCAGATAGTCCGTCGGCCAACTAGGTATCACATGAGAGAGAGGGAGCCTTTAAAATGTTCCACTGCATGGTAAAGGCCTCCATCATAGAAATCAACTGATCGCTACTATGATGGGAATAGGCTTAATCATCACGTTCGCCTCACCTTGTGATCACCAATCCGCTACTGATAGTAGTATAAAAAAGCATAATATGAAAGTCAGCCTGTATAAAACCTAAAGCTGTATGTATTTCTTAAACCCCGTTCTAAACGTACAGTTAGAATCAAAATCATCTTAGCATTTAAACCAAAAAATATCTGAACACCTAAAAAGACAGTATGTTAGTACCCAATACCTAATGGCGGTTTACAAGTTTTACAACAAAGGTACGTTCCCATTTTGTTTTTCGAGAACAAATGAAAGCACACCTTAAGATATTATGCTAAAAGAGAAAATTGTCAAGTGACCAGATATTTTTGGTAGCATTGAACGCCAAGATTATTTTGTTGCTGTCTATACCTAACATGAATAGCAAAGCGGAAAGAAAAGCCACTGTTGCCATGGAAACGGACAGAAACCTTAGCTTTCTGCACCAGTGGGTTTGTTATCGTTCGTCTGTAGCATCCTTTATGAAATACCGAATAGAGAGGTTTGATTTCGGAAATGTCTGAAATATCCTGGAACATTTATTGTGCATTGGCTAGCTTTCATGCTAGGTGCACGTAAAGTGTTTTGGTAGCTCAGTGGATAAGAACACGTCCTCCATACGGGGAGGTCATGGTTTCAATACGAGAATGTACCACTGTGTTTTTCAAATATGTATGTTACTGTAAAAGTTCGAACTATGGTAAATCTTAAGATTAGATTATTAATATGATTATAATGTTAAGACCGAGTTTGCATGCCAGATTCTGGTGAAATGTGGGATCAAAATCATTTTGTATCATCTTTTTATGTACCACTTTCACGCAAATAAATGATATTCTATTCTATTCTATAAGATTTAAGTGTAAGTAAATCCTAAGATTTACCAACATCAGTTGGTAAATGTACGTGATTCTGAATAATGACGATTTTTTTAAAGCTTTTACCATTCGAGTTCAGCATATGGTAGCTGGTAGATAATGGTTTTAGGAATAAAACAAAGAGTAATTCTTTATTATAAGTGGGTTATGGGACAACTTGCCCGAAAATAAATCGCCCGAGGATTTCAAGACTTTTAGCCGGCCACTGTTACGAGTATAACCTAACCTAACCAATATTTTTTCTTTTAGTAGAGTTTAGTCAGTATCATCATCACAAAAATATTGGTTAGGTTAGGTTAGAACAGTGATAGATTTGCTTTTCAACGCATTAAGGTTTCCTTAGTACATTTTTCTTCCCCCCCTAGTAGGTTTTTTTTATATTAATTGATACTATGCCCACGCTATTCACAAAATCCGATCAAGTAAGTATAGGGCTGTCAAAACAGGCATTCCGCCCGTGGGCCACAGCCGATAACTTTTTGATTAATCGTCCGGCGTCTGGCGCAGCCCTTCGCCATTATCTGCCCTTGTTACACGACCTCTGGGCACTGGCTGTCGAACTCGTAAATACACTTTGATGGCCAGTGTATACGCAGGTGATAAAAACTCCCACATTAAATTACTTTGTTTTATTATTTGGCCGTATTTTGAGACATTGTGATCCATGAGTTAGAGGGCAATTCGTCCCAAAAAAACTCGTCCCAGAATTTTCAAGATTTTTTTGCTGGTCACTGTTCTAACCTAACAATGGCTAACCTAACCAATATTTTTGTCATGATAATATATACTTTTTTTATGTTATAGGCAGCAGACGAGCGGGCGGATCACCTGATGGTAAGCAATTACCGCCGCTCATGGACACTTGCAACACCAGTGGAGTTACAAGTGCGCTGCCAACCTTTTATTCCCTTCCCCCCGGGTGGGCTTCCGGTACCCTCACTCACTCGGCGATACACAGCACAGAGGCTGCTTCATGCCGGTTTTCTGTGTTGTTTTTGTACAAAAAAAAATGCGGTGAGGCGTTGTGTGAATTTATTTATTTATATAAATTTTTAAAATACATACTCTTTCCTCGTGTCGGGAATCGAACGCCGAGATAACGGCCCGGTACCTATTTAAACTACTCGTCACTTATTAGAGTACTACAACAAAGAACTAATTACTTACAAAACATGATTCTCATTAAGTGCCTACTTAAACTCTTTTCAGGGTTAATAAAAAATTAAAAGTTGGAAGGAAACTAATTGGACGTAAAGAGTTCATAAAAGAACTTTGCTTGAAATAAAATTATCAACTTGGAACAAGCATTTTCACTTTGATAAAATGTTCATTATAGCGTTGTTTGCATATTCATTCCGTGATGGCCGGGTTTCATTGTACAGAGTAATTGTAAGAAAACTAAGAAAGTATTTACTAAATAAAGAAGGACGATATACATACTTGCTCAGTATCAGCGTAGTATAGTGTTCTACTGCAGAGCAAAGGCCCCCATCATACAAATCAAGTAATCGCTAATATGATGAGATTAGGTTTAATCACCGCATGTCCGGCCAAATTAATTAGACAGTATTCTCAACTTGTCCGCATGTTGTTGTTGTCTATGCGACTGGGGGAACCGCCCCTGTAGATGACGACAAGCCAACGAGGGGCCGCCTTCATCGTAGTCAATGCTGTAAGATAATTTCAGCAAAATGTCCGGCTATACCGGATTTCCATAGCGCTATACGGGAAAGAGCCCCGAGCAAGTACCGCTTGGCGTCTCCCACGTTTCAGTCCGTATGCCAAGAAGGCGAGAAAGACCATGGAAAGGTGGTGGGTCATGTCCGGCTTTTCCTTCTTACCACCTAACAACCCTAGACGGCGATAATCACTTACAAAAACTTGCAAAATAAGAAGCCTTTTTCTATCAGTGCAGTATAAAATAGGGAACAAAATTGGCCTGAATAAATACCGAAGCAGAAAGTTCCGATTGCTAAGTTGAAAGTTCAATACAATTTCATTATCGGAAATATTCTTTCCCGTGGAAAACCTAGGATAAAGACTGCTGATATAGCTGATTTTTTTCCCATACTAATTGGTTGACCTGGTTTTTTTCCAGTTAAATGGCTGGCATTTTCAGGTTAAAAGCTGGAGCACTAATATTACGACGCACTAATGGTTTTATTTATGGGGCACATTTCGAATCAAATAATATGTACTTAGTAGATTTAATATAAAACTGAATTGAATCCAATAAATAGATAACGAGAGTTTTTAGGCGTTAACTCATTTTTATGTCACTTTAATCGGAAATTAAATAAAAAATACAGGAGAGTTTTTTTACGTGATAGGTGAGAGGCGTGAGTTCGACTGGAATTCTACCGAATTTTTGTTTTGTATCAATTCACCTGTAAATCGTTTGACTTCAGTCAATCCAATCCAAAAGTCGGATCGTATCAGATCTGTGGATCAATCCCCTCCTGGGTGGCTTTTTCTTGGGCTTTCGACATTGATGTCGAATTACAGATTTGTATGGATGAATGTATGGAATCTCTAAATTCGAGTGCACGCGAGTCGCCTTCAGGCAACAGATCGAATGCAGGTGATTTTTTAGAAAATCGGCTCTGATTGGAGCATCCCCTGCCCAAAGCAACCGCAACAGGCTTCCCCCAAAAGCTTAACGGGAAGGCATCAAAGGATCCAAGACGGTAATAAAAATGATCATAGCCCGATCTAATACAAAGTGAGAGGAATCATATTTGATCTCTTTGATGTCAACCCCTTTTCTTTGAATACAAGTGGAGGGAAAAATTAAAGTTGCCGCTTATAACGGGTGAGGGCTCGTAACAAGAAACATTCTTGGAAAAGTCTGTTTTCTTTTTTCGAGCCTACTTGTACCTGCTAGTAGATATGGCTATATTGAGATCCGGAGTTCAAGGAATCATCCATACTAATATTATTAATGGGAAAGTGTGTCTGTCTGTCTGTATGTTTGTCTTTCTTTCACGGCAAAACGGAGCGACGAATTGACGTGGTTTTTTAATTGGAGATAGTTGAAGGGATGGAGAGTAATGTAGGTTACCATTTGCCCTTTTCTAACCCCCTTTTTAGGGAAGTGGGGGGCGCGAGTGAGGCTTCGAGCAAAAGCTAGTGCTTTTTTATATGTATGTTGTGTTAAGGCAGAAATAGCTGCCTTGAAATTCGAATTTTGGTAGATGTTGGAATCGTAACATTTGCTATTTTCTTGAGATTTCGGTTCAG
Source organism: Cnaphalocrocis medinalis (assembly GCA_014851415.1). Classification (NCBI taxonomy): domain Eukaryota; kingdom Metazoa; phylum Arthropoda; class Insecta; order Lepidoptera; family Crambidae; genus Cnaphalocrocis; species Cnaphalocrocis medinalis. The sequence goes on along the minus strand of CM026277.1, from coordinate 14,940,864 downwards.
TGGCGTAGCGCGGATCCTTGCCCCCTGGGGTCTGGCTAGAAATTATTTCTTATTAGATATTAGTATAGTAAATGTACTGTATTGACTGGCCCGACGCACTTTTTAACCATGGGAGAGCCACGCTTTGGCATAGATGGGGCGGCTTAACCGGAGTGATACCACGGCCTCACAGAAGACCGGCGTGAAGCAGTGTCTGCGCTGCGTTTCGACGAGTAAGTGTAAGTATAGTAGGCTCCATTGGGGCGAAGTCGGTTAAAGGTTGGCAGCGGACTTGTGACTCTACTGGTGTTTTAGGTGGGTCATCGTCGGCGGAAATTGCTTACCATCAGGTGATCCGTCTGTTCGTCTGCAACCTATCACATAAAAAACTCTGTCTCATACGTCAAAGATCGAGGCTTCAATTAGGCCCAATAGGTGCTTGCGGGTGTCAATGGGCCGCAGCCATCGCTTATCATCAGGTAAACCATCTCCTCGTCTGCCACCTTTCCAAAAAAAAATCTACACATACCAACCGAGATCCAGTTTGAAATTTCAGTTGGCAATTATAAGTTGGTCTGCAACCAGTTACCTACATTTTGCTTTTTACGATACAAACGGGAAATGTTTAAAGAATGCGTTTGCTAAAAATTGCATGTCCACGTTTTAAAAAAGTAAAGAAGAGAACTTGCTACATATTCCGTTTATGTATTTTTTAGTGTAACTTTGCTTTAACATAAAGGTGAAACAGTCAAAAGCTTCAATCGACTTACAATTTTTTCAGACACTTTTTGGGTGCCTACGCTTTTTAATTACCAGAATGTAATCAAAAGATCAAAGCTATATTTTTAACTCTTTTATCTACAGAGGTAAAAAAATCTAGCATTTTTTCAAAGCCTAAGTTAGTCACGCCGGGTTAAGTAAGTAATTAGGTACTTATTTGATTTTAATTTCAGCTAGATACCTTTAGGCGTACCTTCCTAAAAAAGGTTACATACGACGAAGTACATACGGAGACCATGGGAGGCCGTTTAGACCGTGAAAGAGCTACGCTTCCGTATGAATGGACTGGCACGACTGGAGTGATGGTACCACGGCTCCACAGAAGACCGGCGCCTGCCAGCGCCTGCGCTGTGTTTCGCCGAGTGAGTGAGGGTACCGGAGGCCCAATCGAGGGGAAAAGGGGTTAAAGGGTTGGCTGCGCACTTGTGACTTCACTGGTGTTCCTAGTGCTTATGGGCGACGGCATTCGCTTAAGTTTATTTTGTAGAATACTCAATTCTTCATCAAAACAAATAAAATGTGAATAAATTTATCATGAATTATTGATACAATTTTGTCAGCGCCACGGCACCAATATCGAGATCTTCCGATTTTCGATATCCAGGATTATCCCGTCTTTAGACTAAGAGACAATTAACACAAATACTTAAAAATACATATAACCAAATTGTTTCTTATAAAACTATACAAAACAGTGGATGTAGTTCTGTAGCGCTACCATGAGTTGACATCTAAAACTGACATAACGTAAACTATTGCTCTGTCTCTTTCAAATGAATCACAATGAAAGAGACAAAGCGATAGTTTTCGATAGCGAGGATAGTATTTCAAACTCATGGTAAGGCTAAAACATGGTAATAAACTAGGCGTGAAACGGCATCTGAGCAGGCCGTCAGGGTGAGGATGACAGACTCAGTAGGTACTTTGTTCTTTTGTACCTGTTAACCTCATTTGGATTTCACGGCCGCTTACCATCAGGCGGAGTGAGGCCATCTTGATTGTGCTCAATATTTAAAAAAATATTTAGGTATTTAACACAAAAAAGCGAAACACAAGCAATACAATGCAATGCAATCAACGCCTAGTGCCATGTATTGGATCAAAATGGAACTAATGTACTATATAATGTCCCGCAACAAAGCCACTAGTGATTAAACAGTTTGATTTGACGTTTGAAATGAGCAACCAATTCAAAGGTTTTTAAAAGCACATAAATGGCCAATTTCACTGCATATCATACCCGTACGTACGAGTACTACATCATAACATGACATGACGATGACGCATTTAGTAGTGACGCTGCCTCATGCTCCAACGATCGTGGTTATCGAAACTTTATGGAATTTTTATGGTGGGAATCGTCCCACCATAAAAAACAGTACACTACTAGTAAAATAAAAATAAATTCACTTTCCGTAGACATAGCTTGCGAACTGGAAAATTATTTTCGATGAAATGCAATATATTTTCCAACAGAAACGATTCATACATATGCAAACAAAGTGACGTATGTCTAGTAGAGTTCGGTATTCATCCCCTTGACTAGCCGTAACAAAGTTGTACACGTTTAGCGGTGACATTAAAGTGCTGCTGAAAACTCGATAAATTTGCTATCGATAGAGTTTGTTGTTTACTTTCTAGGGGCTGCGAACGTTGGACGGGAGTCGATTCGGTTCGTTGTCTTACTTACCAAATTGTGTTGTGTGTTAAAACCATATTAGCATTGATGACCCGTATGGTGGTGAATGCTGCGTCTGGGCCAAGGGTTGCGGGTTCGATTCCCGCACAGTACAAACATTTGTGTGCATGAACATGTTTGTTTGTATTGGTCTGGGTGTTTTCTATGTATTATAAGTATTTTATTTATTGATTTATTTAATCTTTATTGCACAAAATTTGTTACAATAGGCGAACTAATGCCCATGTATGTATTTACAAAAGAAAAGTATTATATAAGTATATATTTACAAAAGAAAAGTATTACATATACGTATATATTTGTAATTTGTAATTCCACAGTTGGTTCTGATATCTGTAACACAGGTGCTTGAGCTATCTATCTCAGAGTCAGACCAATGTATGTGATGTACTGAAATATTATATTAAGTTCTGTAATATTTTGTGAAATAAAGAGTATCTATCTTTCTTACATAGATAGAAAGATAGATACTCTTTATTTCACAAAATATTACAGACTAATATGCCCTACTATATTTTGTTATTTTTTGTTCTTTTACATCTCTTGTTTAATTGTACCTAACCTACTATTTAGGCTTTGGTGGCCAATAAATAGTATCTTATCTCATCTCATCTCATCTTATCAACCAACTTTATCGATACTCGAGTCACAACATTCCACCATTAGCTTGCACGAAGAATGTGTTCGCGTCCGGAATTCAATTTCGATTGCTGCAGACGTCGCATCACGGATGATGGGGCTCTCTTTGCACGTTGTCTCGATCCCCCTTGTCGTAAGACATCTTTTAGATTCCTTAAGATATTTCTAACTTTGTGATTTAGTGGATGCTTAAGACTGGTATACATAGATAGATAGATAGATATTCTTTATTGCACAGAAATTGCACTCATTGGTCACCCGTACAACCTTTTTTCTACGACTTTTGAAACTTTGTCGAAAAAATTTTCAGCTCCCCCTACAAACTGAACAAATCACAGACCGACTTTGTATGGAAAGTAGCAACATTATTTTTGCGAATTTCCAAAATATTATATTTTTTAATTATTGGTAGAAGACGTGGTTAAAGGGACATAACGGACGGCCGTTTTTGACGGCCTCGATGGCGCAGTGGTTAAGGTCTCAGATTAGATTCCCGGTCAAGTCAATAAAGGACAATAAACATTTTCTAAGTTTTCATGGGTTTCATGAGTGTTCTGGGTTGACGCCCCCAGTTAATTATCGTCATCTGGTACTCGTAGTACAGGGAAGCAACCCCTAGTTTGAAACCAGGTTGATTGGTGTGATTGTCTGGCGCATTTATTTTATTTTATTCTGTACATGTATGAATGTGTCATAAATCCATACTAATATTAGATATAAATGGGAAAGGGTATCTGTCTGTCTGTATGTTTGCCTTTCTTTCACGGCAAAACGGAGCGACGAATTGACGTGATTTTTTATGTGGAGATAGTTGAAGGGATGGAGAGCAACATAGGCTACTTTTTGCTCCTCTCTAGCCCCCCCATTTTATGGGGGGCGCGAGCGATGCTGCGGGCAAAAGCTAGTGTCATATAAATCTTTCCATCTGGAAAAGTCGAGTGCGAAGCAAACTCTGCCGTACCTACCATCATTTACTGGTACCATTTCGCTGCATTTTCAGGCCCCTTTTTAAGAACCTCTGGATTCATTTTATTTCAAACAGCTGTCTTTAAGCGACATTGGCCCAATCCGCTTGTCCTACGTAAACACTGGCCATTAGCTGGCATGAATAATGCGAGCTTAATGCCAGCGACGATCGCGATTGATTATACCCAGTATTTGCCTGCATAATTGCCGGTCTGAAGGCCAAAGAGGAAATTGCTAAAACTTTAGGCTAATAAACCGCCATTGTTGTAGCGTTAGAATCTCGTCAAGACAAAAAAAGTTTTTCATTATGTTAAATTATTCTTGAATTAATTATTCAATTAGGTATTTCACTCGTAGGAGATTATTAGCGTTTTAATATTTTTTTGTTCTGTACGGTTTAGCAGCTATAGTCTACGGCATGAAACAGTAGTTATAACATTGAGTGCGCAAAAACCAATTTTTATAGAAAGTCTTCTTTTTATAAGTGCGCAAAATAACGGTCATCGCTATTCTTTCGTGCCGCCTACTATACTTGGGTAATATTCTTATGCTGATAAATAAGTCAAGATAACTAATAATTAGGTCAATGCATGAAATTTGTGTATTATAATACACTAATCTTAAGCATTGACCTAACTCCGTACTAAGTAGATTAAACAAGACATCAGACAACAGAGGATCAGGAATATGCACTTAAATACATAATAATCATAACACCCAGGTACTAACCAAACACATTTTTTCATCACACGAATGTTTGTCCCGGCGATGGGATGGTGCATTTGGTAGTGACCCTGCCTCAAGCGCCAAAGATTCGATTCGATCCCCACTTGTGTTTGTTTGGTATCTGGGTGTTATATATGCATTTTAATTTAATATTTGTGATCCTCTGATGTCTGATATCTGTAACACAAGTGCTTGAGCTACTTAGTGCGGAATCAGGTAAATATATGAGATGTTGTGTGAATTTCTTTTATTTAATGCTATGATGGAGGCCTTTGCCCTGCAGTGGGATAGTATAGACTGATACTTAACTTTTACCAGTTTTGCTCTTAACCGGTTTTATATTAAACACGTATAGACATTTTGACGCATGTCTGTACATTAATCCTCAATACCTCCACCCTTTCCCTCCATAATACCCTCTAAAGTATTATTAAGCCTTGTCGAAACCCGCCTAAACAAATTAACGAGAGCAAAACTTCGTAATTTGCTTTATTATTATCGACTCTCGTAGTATGTTATTAATGATGACAATACATCGAACATTACTTTAAAGCGACGGCTGCGCGGGGTCCCGGGTTCGATTCCCGGGTCGGGCCAAAAATGTGTAACCTGAGTTTTTCTGTTCAGAAATCGGTTGGAGGATTTTACATCAAACATTAGACCTTACCGCAGGATGCCTTAAGTTACTGACTGCTGCACTATTACCCACCTGCATTTTGTTTCCGCGTGTAACGTATCAATTACCTAAATCAATCTAACCTAGAAAATATTTTGTTAATTGAAACTCTTAATTGACGATTTACGAATTCATAATTGTTTTTTTTTTATGATATAGATGGCAGACGAGCCGACGGATCACCTGATGGTACCTAAGTGGCTACCGCCGCCCATGGACACCCGCTACTGATTATGATTACTTACTACAAAGACATGATTAATATTTCATATCCATTGAGCTACCATCGTTCTAAAAGGTGTCCCATTCCCCATACGACGCTGTCCTAAAAGAAAAACAGAAAATCTGGTCAGAAGTATGTAAAGATGTTTTTCACAATGACGTACGAATTCAATATTAATGATTATAATTACAAAGGCATGATTAATATTTCGTGGACAAAACACGGAACTCATAAATCATGCCTCATATTAGCTAAGCATGAATTATAACACAAACTGTACTGTTTAAAAACCTCCGGGGAATAATGTGTCCGACTACGGACTACAAACAACGGGTACAGTTACGATCAAATTTTAGCAACGTTTAACGATTTATGAACCTTATTTCGTACCTAATAATATCTATATTTTCAATGCTATTTTATATTATAGGTACAACTAAGATTTAAGGCAATCCGAAATGACGAAACACTTGCGCGATATAAGTGACACTTAGCGCCATCTATTGGTCGAGGTTGGAACTAATAGCAATATAACCAACAAATAGTAACGAACTAGCGGCCGCCCGCGACTTCGTCCGCGTGGAAAAGTAACTTTTTATCCCCATTTCAACCCCTTACAACCCTCTTTTCGCAATAAAAAGTAGCCTATGTTTTTTCTCAGGGTCTAGATTATCTGTATACTAAATTTCATTTAAATCCGTTGAGTAGTTTTGGCGTGAAAGAGTAGCAGACAGACAGACAGACAGAGTTACTTTCGCATTTATAATATTAGTATGGATTTAGCCCTCAATACTACTCTAATATACCCTAAACTATAGGTAGGTACTATATCTGGTTCATAATCATGTGGAGTAAACTGACACATGTCCATGTGTCATCCCCATACATTATCACCAAATTATCACTCAATTAGAAAGATGCAAAATGTCAAAATGTATAGAAACTTCCTTTCTTACATTCGCATCTGTCAGTTTACTCCGTATGATTAAAAACTAGAGTATAGTAATACAGTGGCGGATTTGCCCTAAGGCCCAGTAGGCCCGGGCCTAGGGCGGCCAGGTATTAAGGGCGGCTAAACGTGCCAAAATAAATCACTCATGATAACAAGATTAACAAGAAGAAACTCAAATGCAAAGTATCGTAATATGTTTTTACATATGGATCGCGTAGTACCGTATGATTAAAATTTTCTAGGAAGTATAGGTACCTATCGATTGTTATTTTATTACGCGCATCATCATCATCACGGTCATTCCAGCATTTTTTGCTGGAGTACGGGCCTCGAGCCGAGGCTCTTTGCCCGGGCTGCTTCTCCTGGCCCTCCCGGGTCCAGGGTGTGGTGGGGGTGGGCCGCGAGGAGTGTTGCTCCTCGAGCGGCCGTGCCTGAGTAGGCAAGTCGAACAAAACAAAAAGTCCCTGTCAAGTCTCGGTGGTCTCTGGGTTTTTTTTTTTTTTTTTTTTTTTTTTTTTTTTAATAAATATAAATATATATTATTACGCGCGTGTACGGCGTGTAGGCAAGTGCGGTGCGTCGCGCTATCCCTCCCCTACTACCCTCCCCCCACCCACGCTTGCTCGCTTGCCCGCTCGCGACTGCGAGTTATGTTAACAATGTGCGTATAGCAATTGCATTGAGCGGACGGATTCAGTTTTTTACTAATTAGTAAACGCTTTCGTAAAAACTTTGTGGTATTGTGGTGCATGGTTAAATATGGACGGAAAGAAAAGGGTAAGGTTAAGTGGAGCAGAGTATCGCAAAGCAAAGATTAAACGATCTTGCTTTGCTTAACATAGAAGCTAATTTTTTAAGCAAATTGGATTGCGAAGATTTAATTAATGATTTTGCTGCGCTTAAGTGCAGACGAGTTTTGTAACACATTGTAAAACATGTATGTTATTAAAAACAAAGCATAAAACAGTTTGAAAAGTTTTATTTAAATGTCCAATCATCCCTAAAACCTCGGAAAATATTATAAATTAACCGCCTTATTCATAAAAATATTATAACACTGTTCTAATTAAAATAAGTTTTGTTTCTTTTACTACAGACGTTTTCAATTGGAAAGCACATTTTAGTTAACCAATTTTCTGAATCAATTACAAGTGGAAGTAAAGATTTTTCTTTTCATTAAAGTGGAAGAAGAAATTCTTTACTGATGTAAAACTTATGAATAAATAAATAAATAAATAATAAATAATTATAGTCTATAATGTTGGGGCTGAGAAAGGGGCGGCACATGGCCTGGGGCCTAGAGCGGCTAGAACTGCAAATCCGCCACTGGTAATCAATAAAAAAAAAGCCCCGTCTAGGTTTAAGTACCGGGCCGTGATCTCGGGGTCCTATTTCCCAAGTCGACTAAAACCAACCCGCATTAGGCAAGCGTGCTGATTGATCCTAATCCCGTGATAGTAGTGATGACTTGATTTCTATTGATGGAAGCCTTTGCCCTGCAGTGGGACACTAAAATATAGGCTGATACTTTACTCGTACAAATTTTCAGTTTATATTTCGCACATGACAACATAATTATATTTACTTACAGTCATAACCACAGAACACATTTGGTCGGATTGGTCATAACTCAAAATTTCGAGTAAGTAATTGCAATTTGAAAGTTTAAAAAATCATAGTACTAAAACTATTTAAGTTGCGTAAATGATCAAAAACATTAGCTAAAAACACATTTTCTCCTTTTTAATCATTTACGTTACTTCAATAGTTTTAGTATTCGGACAGGATTGATTATTGAACTTTCAAATTGCAATTACTCGGAATGTCCAATTTTGAGTTATGACTGTATATACAATGTATAATGTTTTCATGTGCGTTTTATCGTCAGCCGACTGTACCATAAGGGTTTGTTTCCATTGAAGCGTACACGAGTGGCGGACTGCGGAGTGCGGACAAGGCTTTTGTTTGAATTTCGCATTATCCTCTTCGCTTGGAGGGAACACTGCCGAATGGAATGGAATTTTCTTATGTGAATTCATTGGGATTATTCAACAGCTTTTTGTAATCCGATCGATGGAGATTTTTTTGGGCTCGCTGTGCGTGTGTATTTGATGTTTTATTGAAAGGCGCGCGATTTAATACTTTAACACGTGTTAGGAAAGTCAGTGAGGGTATTGCTTTATTTTTTAATGGAAAAACAGAGGTGTTAACTTTGAGAAATCTCACTTGTCATTTTTTTTTTCATTGTAGCAGAGGAGCAGGCGGATCACCTGATGGTAAGCAATTGCCGCCGCCCATGGACATCTGCAATACCAGTGGAGTCACAAGTGCGCTGCCAACCTTTTATCCCCTTCTCCCCCGAGTAGGCCTTCGGTACCCTCACTCGCTCGGCGAAACACAGCACAGCACATTTTGTATATTTAACCGTAAAATAATTAAAATCGGTACTTGATCAATTTCCTAGAAAGTTTATTTTCCGGAAGACCAACTTACGGTTTGGACTATTTTACGGTGACATAATTAAATAATAAATTGAGACATCACATCATATAGGTCCCTACATTGTCCTGGTCCTAACGATTAACCCAAACACAACACAAATATCTGTTTCATCAACAAACATTTGTGTTGGTGCGGGAATCGAAGCCGCGACCCTTACGTCTCACAACGAACACTAAAATAAGATCAATAAATAATAAATAAATGCGCAAGACCATCACAAAAATCAAACTGGTCTCAAACTAGGGCAACCACTGTACTATGAATACCAGGTGACGAAAATTAACTAGGGACGTCAACCCAGAACACCACACCCAAGAAAATTTAAAAAATGTAAGTAGTTTCCTAAATTGACTTGACCAGGAATTGAACCCGGGACCTTTCGCTTCCAATGATACAATGGAAATACATCTATGTATAGTCTGCCGCAAGAAAGTGTATCTAGTTATGACCTTGAGTGCGCAGAAACCAATTTTCATAGAAAGTCTTCTTTTTTACAAGTGCGCAAAATAACGGTCATCGCTATACTTTCGTGCCGCCAGCTATACGTATGGATGTCCGTTTGTGTAGGTACTTGCATTCGCTATCTGTCATCTTTGTTCTACGAGTTCTATATTATAGGAGGAGTAAATTATCTGGTATCATCGTGGAGAAAGCGCCCGAAGGTTCAAACTATACAGGATGCGTCTGTAGACATTTATAGAGCCATGCAACCACCCGTTCTCCAGTTCTACTAACCGTTTTAAACAATATATTTTTTTTATAGTATAGGAAGGCAAACGAGCAAGCGGGTCACCTGATGGTAAGTGAACACCGCCGCCCATGGACATCAGCTACACCAGAAGGAGTGCGGATGCGTTGCCGGCCCTTTAGGAAGGTATGGGCTGGTTTCTTGATGATTTGGATTGTTCAATGACTTTTAGAAATTCGCAAAAAAAAATAGGTATTACATACTATGCATACTATAGGCGATCCGTCTACACGTATGCCACCTATCACATAAAAAAGCAGCTTGGTGATTTTGAATGCGGAGTACGAATTTCCAAAAGTCGTAGGTAGAACAAGTAGGATTCAGAATGGTTGGTATATCGTCGTAAGGCCCAGTCAGCACACAGTGGAAAATTGTTTTAGTCCTTTTAAAAGGCTTTTGGGTCTTACGCAGTTAAATATTATGTGGTGGTAAACGACTACAGATACACCCTGTATAATTTAAGGCGCTAAGATAAAGATAAGGCACTAAATTAAACTGACGTCAATTCTGTCAGTGTACTATGTTGTGACGTCAGAGCCCCGGGCGATAAATACACCCATTAGCCAACTGATAACGAGCTAGGAGCTGAGCCATTTCGAGCCATATGGGATCTATAATACATAGGTATCTAATAATACGGTTATATGTAACACCTACTTATACAATAATAACAAATCTTCTGGTTGAATTACCTAACCTAACGTAGCTTGAAAGCAATCGAACTATGTCTAAGTATAGTACGCGGCATGTACTTAAGTTGACCCTGATGCGCAGAAACCAATTTTAATAGAAAGTCTTCTATTTTACAAGTGCCCAAACTAACCTCATCGCTATAGTTAGATGCCGCAGGTATCCTTCAACCGATTCGGCCACGACCACTGGTTATATCATAGTGCGCAAGTGTGTACGTGTGTGTATTGAATAGTAGGTAAAAGTCCTCTGGTAAAAAGATAGAGGTAAAATTATTTCACCCTTGGCAGTACGTTGCAGTCGAGTAAAAAGGGTATTAAAAAGTTAGTTAGTTACCGAGAACGAGCGGGGCTGGAGTATAAATCAAATAACCAATCGGTAGCAGCCAAAGTAGAGTGTATTTGCTAATATAACTTGATTACGTGGAAGCAACTTTGTGTCCAGTTATGTCGGATTTTAATGAATAAGTTTTCTTTAGGTTGAAGGATATATTATTTTATTTACTACTTACACTTACTTACTTGCCAGGAATTCATAGATTAGCAAACGAAAAAAAAACTAACTTTGGTCCACATTTAGTAGGTATATTATGACCCGAGTAACAAGAACGCTGCCTACTTTTTATAGTCAAGGTCCTCATAAATAAACGGTACAATTCTCGGTACAACGGCAATTCTCGAGCATTCGACATTGAAGTTGAATTAGAAATTAGTATGGACGAATGTATGAAATCTCTTAATTCGACTTCAATGTCGAGTGCAAGCGCCTTCGCAAATGTCGAGCGTACTCATCACTGGCGACACAGCCCAGGCGCAGCTTCATGCCGGATCTATAATACGAGTATGAAGCCGTAGTACTCCGGCCAAGCCAGCCCATCTGTGGCGAACCACGGTTCGCCACGTTTATCTATGTCTAACTTAGACCAAGGGAAAGCCAAGGGAAAGCCGTGGCTTTCCCTTGGTCTAAGTTAGGCATAAGGTAAACGTCTGTAGACAGGTTGAATACATAATTAATTAGGTTTGATTAATTGCTTGATTAATTAAGTACCTAATTGATTGATCTGCGATTTAGGTTATGTACAGTCAACCAAAAATGTGGTCTACCACCCTACGTGACCCTACGGTTGAGATTCGTTTGAACGTCATGAAACGACAAGGTAAATTTTCCCTGGCAATAAGATCGTGTCAGTGACTATTGCTCTCTTTTAAGGGGCTACACGAATGAAACTAGCACCACCAACCTATTCACACTGATTGTGGCGAAAATACGATATTTTTTACGAAAGCAAATATTAAACCATTACAGACTTAGATAAAAGTAAATTGAATTTCAAGATGCAATACATTATATAAAACACATGACAAGTAACAATAATGTCAATTATTGCTAAAAGTGGCCGTTTTGTAAGATTGGCGGCGCTAGTTTCATTCGTATGGCCCCTTAAAATTATATCGACATGCAGTGTCAAGTTTGATTAGAAAAGTCAACCGTAGCGATCATTACAACTTAAAAGTGAAACATTTACATTGTTACATCTTAGAAGTGAAAAGTCAACCGTAACGAAGTTTTTGTCAAAAGTGGTACCACTTTTTTGGCTGACTGTATCTGCAACTTACTGGTACCTAGTAAATAGATATTTATGTTTGGCCTTTTACTAGCAGAAGTTAAATATTGTAAGGGAATTAAGGTCGTTAAAATAGAAAACTCACTTAAAAAATCCCTAAAATTGGCATTTAATTTAAACTGTAGTAAAAAAATTAATAATTAAAAAAATTGATATATTTGCTTTTCCAAAATCAAAGCATGACATTGCTTAAAATCATGCTTTTAATTCAATGAGGATTTATTGTAGTATTTTGTGCATATTATAAAATAGCACTTAACTTCTTAATTAATAGGGTAGGTATTTGACTAATCTCGATATAATAAAAAATATTGATACTAATCAAAATATGGGTAAATGAGAACTAATAGCCAACATTTTCAGTTAAAAATATAACGTCTAGCTGGTTTTGTCAGCATGCAAAGTTTCATGGGCAAGTCCATTTTTAAAGTAGAAAAGTTTAAAAAGACGCGTGTTTACTAGACGCGCACACAAGAGTCTAAAGTGTGACGTCACACTTCAGTAGCCATTTGCATAGAGCGTTTTTGGGCTTGCCCAAAATATGTGCTCTTAAAGTTAATTAATATAAATCAAGTATTTCTTTCAACGATGTTTCTTAAATTAAGGGGTCTTTTGATAAAACACATAAAAAAATATTAAATACCCTATTAATCACACATAATTATCATACATCACAACACAATCATCTTACAAATTGCCCGTTTTATCGGTCTAACAATATCACTCATCGGAAGATAAACGTTCTTCTTTTATATCCAAAAGATCATCATGCAAGTTATAATCATCAAAACTGAATTCATCTGCGGTGTCTGTAGTTTCGCCTGCTGAATCTGGAAATTCTTTTTTAATTACCACTGGTTCTGTTCCCATTTTTATAGATTCTTCTGGTTTAGTTTTATTTTTATTCGAATATTCTGGTTGCTCTTTATCTTGAACTACGCCTGCTGATGTTCCTTTTTTTTTCCTCTGTTTTTTTCTTTTGCCCTTATAGTATTGTTGTTTTGGTGTTGTTCTTACGCCTTCGGATGTTTTTTGTTTTATACTTTTTACAGTTTTAGCTTCTTTTTCAATCCGTTCTTCGTTTACAATAATTTTACGAATGGTCTCAGTCGACCTTCCCATGATTTTTGCAGTGATCCTGTGGACTTCATCGTTAAGGGTTTCATGCGGGATTGTGGTTATGGTTTTTTTTACATAAGCAAAAACCCGCTTGGCTATTTTTATTTCATTAAGCGTCAAAGAGGACCTTATGTTTGTCGAATACTGAGAGGAAGTCGATGGTTCGGCGTTGGGTATTAACATCTCAGCGTTAGTTTCTCGTTGCGTCATCCCTTTTCCTCTACCTTTTGTCCCTCCTCCTCGCCCTGTGAGTGTTGTCTCACTTCTTTTACCACTTCCTCTTCCACCGCCCCTTCTCCGTCCTCTTTCTTCTACACTGCTACTATTACCCTCTAGGGGCAAGGACTCAGAATAGGAAGCAACGAGTAAATCTTTAGTTCCATCGCCCCTCCCTCGTCCTCTGTCTCCTCTGTTGCGGCTAGTACGTCTCAAGGGTAAAGAGTGAGAATAGATGGAAATGACAACACCATCAGAGCTCTTACCTTCACTTTTCTCTTCTAGAGACAAGGACTGAGAATGGAGGGTAGATGGTTTATCAGAATCGGGGCCAATATCTTCACTGGAGCCTATTCTGGTATTACGAAAGCGCTGCAAAACAGACTCAGGTCTGCTCAGTTCATCGGGTGAAGGATGAAAAACATATGTATGATCACTGTGTGTAATCTTAGTCCTATGACTAATAGGAGGGTCGAAATTGCCAATTGGGTCCTGTTTTATGTCAATAGAGTATACTTTTTCAATTTTCCCCATCTCCATTCTGATACTTGTTATTCGTTTTAAGTCCTCTTCGAGATCTAGAAAGGAATAATGTGAAATTAATAATGTGTAGTCCCAAATTCCCAATAGATCATTTTATTAAAATTAAGCTCATTGTAAAGGTAGTTATTATTTCTTGTTAGGTGTACGTTTTTCAAGGTCTTTTCTGTTACATACTAGCTGATACCCGCGACTTCGTCCGCGTGGAATGGATTTTGGCTAGCATTTTTAATTATTTATTAATGTTCCCCCCCCCCCCCCCCCTTTAACCCCTTACAACCCCCTTTTCGCAATTTCATTCAAATCCATTCAGTAATTTTGGCGTGAAATAGTAAAAGACAGACAGAGTTACTTTCGCATTTATAATATTAGTAAGAATCAGGAAGTTAGGATAATAAAAATGTAAAAAGCTGTGTCTGTTCTTTGAATATATCAAACTGTTCTTTGAATACCTCAAAATTAACTTAAAAACTGCCGCACTCAGAGCCGTTAATTAAACCTTAATTGTCACTGATTTATTTACATTTCAAAAACCAAAGCATGACATTGCTTAAAAATATGTTTTAAATTTTAATTCAATGAGGATTTAATGTAGGTAGTATTTTGTGCACATTTTAAATACCAATTTACTTCTTAATGAATCACACATATCAATATATCACAATCATCTCACACATTGCCCGTTGTATCAGTCTAACCACCGAATTAGCAAACTGAAGTGGCAGTGGGCTGGTCACATTAGCCGCAGAACTGACAACCATTGGAGCCATAAGGTCCTTGAGTGGAGACCGCGACTCGGCAAACGTAGTGTTGGACGCCCTGCTACAAGATGGGATGACGACATTCGAAGGCTGGCTGGAGTGAGCTGGATGAGAGTGGCCGAAAATCGGGAGCGGTGGCGTGCATTAGGGGAGACCTATGTCCAGCAGTGGACGAACGTGGGTTGCTGATGATGATGATCAGTCTAATGGTAGGCAGCTGTGAGATCCAAAATATATGAGGTAGGCATAAAAGAACAAACAAATCTATTACATATGATAAAAATGTAAATGATGTGTCTATTCTTGGAATATAATATCCCCCTATCCTATAAAAAAAAATAAATACTCAAAATTAACTTAAAACAGTAACATTAATTAAACCTACTTGTCACTAAATAAAATATTGAACTTTATTTTAATAAACAATAAAGACTATTTATAATTAAGATAATGTGCAATAAAGTTAAATTACATCTCTGAGTGCGGCAGTAACAGTTACAAGTAATTTTGGATACATTTTAAGAAGAATAATATGTCCAATTTTTTTATGCGACCTATAAAATTAACTTTTTTTTAGTGATGGGTGACAGGCAAGCAGACGGATCACTTAACGGTAAGACATTAGCTACACCAGTAGAGTTACAAGTGTGCTGCCTACCTTTAAGCTCCCTTCCCTTCCCCCAGGAAGTTCTTCGGTACACTCAAACACTGACACAGTGCAAGCGCTGTTTGACGCTTGTTGTGTCCGGTCAAACCGGCCCATTCAAGCCAAAGGTTGGCTCTCCAATTGCATTGCATTTGTATTATCATTGCAACTATTTAATTAGGTTATTAAAATACATACAGGGTATATCTGTGAACATTTACATCCCTGTAACCACGTTTTCTATCAACCATTCTATACAATATTTGTTTGTTGTTATTGTGCGTCAACCATAAAAGATAGACTTATGCTGTTGAGGGATATTTTTAGATACCTAGCTAATTTTACGTAGAACATTTCCGTCATGCGTGTTTTCTATGTAGCTTAACCATTAAGGCTACACACACGAAGGAAACTTAAAAAATTTAGTAACTTCTCCCGCTTTCCCAAAATTTTCCTTTACTGCTGTGCTCCTATTGATTGTAGCGTAATGAAAAGTATATTATAATATAACCAGGAGTATGTATGAAAAAGAATTGTACCCAGTTGCGTTAAATTCCGTCCCTAGTTCTCGATTCTATAGGGAACTTAGAGTACTATTAGAATATCACAGGGTGTCCACAATGATACAATATTGCAATAGGTTACCAATCCTTTACTCCTTCCACACAATACAATATATCTTTTTAAAAACAATCAGGTACCTACCTATCTCAACTTTTTCCAAAAAACCTCTCTCGACACATTTGTTTATCTTTTTCATTTCAATCCCCGCGCTTCAATTGTCAAAAGCGTTATTTATCCGATCTGTCCGAATGACAGTTCGCTAATCCCGACTGTCAAAACCATTTACTATTTTACCGATATGTCCAAATGACAGTTTGCTAACAAGACAGAGAAGAGACAGCCAGACAAAAATTTTACTGATTGCATTTTTGGCACCCTCTGTTAGTTATTTTGAAAATATTTTTCAGGTAGGTACAGAATTGACCTCTCTTCAGATTTATTATGAATACAGGGTAGGTAGATAATGCCTCAAGAAAGATTTGTAACTTGTTTTCGAGGAACTTACAGAGTGACTAAGTTTTATATAACCCACCCCTTTGAGTATATAGCCACTGGAGATGCCATACCGGGCGTTTCCCCTCCGGCAAAGTACATTGGTCAACTTTCGGAACTGGTCAACTAAGTTATACAAAACTACTTGGATGTCGCTACATCGCCATTTTGCATCGCTCCGTGTCGCGTGACGTTTCTCTTAAAAATGGTGAATTGTGCAGTATTTTCATGTAAAAGGCGATCTGACAGCTAAAATTCGCAACAAGATCGCGTTTCCTATCATAAGTAATGACTTTTATTAATTATAAATGTGTATTAAACTAGAAAATCTATTTTAATAAAAAACCGTTACGATACGTAAACGACAGAAAAATTTAATAATGATATCGTGGTATCGGTCCTAGTGATGGGACCAATTAAAATCAACTCGACATTTGAATGAATCATTCACTCACTGCAGTTAGTTTCAAAATCCGTTCTTTTCATTATATTTTGAATAAAATAGTATAGACGTATATTATAATATTAAAACATTGTAAAGTGAATTAGAGAAATTACTGTCCTTTCTTCTGGTCATACGATGTTGGAATTTATTCTAAAAATAAAAAGAATTGGTGGCTATAAAATATTTCGAGGTAAAAGGAATAAAATATGTGGTCCGGGAGTATCATGCATGATAACGGAGTAGATAGTAAACCATAATTGGAGCTCGCTAATTTTAATATAGAAAAGTATACGAATGTTCGTTTATCCAATATTTCAAAAAAATTAGACCCCCAGAAATATATTCGACACGTGTACAATAAACTTATTCATTTTGAAAATCAATATAATGCGTAATAAGGAATTTTTGTAATATTTCAATAAATCATTCTAATTAAAAATATATTGTTTCATTTACTCTCCCTTTGTTTGTCCAAATGTTTAACCCCAAACTAGCGCACATTTGTAATTTTTTACGTTTTAGTATGTATTGCACAACTTCACCATTTTTTAGGGTTCCGTAGTCTACTCGTAATGTCTGTCCGTCTGTCTGTCTGTCTGTCCTGGCTCGTTCTCCGCCGTTTCTGCACCGATTGCCACTGAAAATTGGTAAAGAGATGTATACTGATAATCCAAAATTGGTTTTTAACATTATTGAAAAATAATTATTTTTCACCCCCCTTTCCATACAGCGAAAAGTTAATTCGAAAAATAAATTCGACTTACCCCATCGTCTGGTCGGTATCGTTAAAAAGGTATCTTTAAATACAACAAAAATTGCCTTGACATAATGTGGATCAAACCCCCCAGTTTCGAGATATATTAATACAAAGTTAAAATTAGAGCTTCCTCTCCCCCCCCCCCAACTTTTGAAATACTATTAAAATAATTCTGAAAAAAATATGCTCTATACCTCCAAGTAAGTACCTACGTACAGCCACACATCACAGTAAATACTGTCATACACATTAAGTTGAATATCAGTTGAGGAAATTTGACAGATTGTGGTAACCTGATGTGTGGCTGACTGTACTTTTAACGAAAACTTTAGCGGACTCTGTATCATACATAGTATTTTTAATACAACTTAACCAACTTATGACGTGCAGTTGCCCTAACTAAATGGTAATGTATGGAAATAACTACCTAACTTAACTATGAAAATAAGGTTTAAGGCCCATCTTTTGGATACGGAACACCTTCATGTGCGTGTCCGACACGCTCTTGGCCGGTTTTATTTTACAAACTGACTAAATAAATATTTATTTATCTTCAATGTGCAGAATTTTACACTTACAATTTTATATATAAGTTCATTCACCAAACTGATTTGACTCATTCTTTGTGTCCCATCACTGTCTTTTTCGTATGTATGCTGCATAGTTACGTGAAATCTTTATTTGTGAGCGTGTATTTTTTGATGTGTTAAATTTTTCTGTAGTGTGCGTTTATCGTGACAGCAAAATTTGTGACTGTTGAGTATTAAAATTTTTGGTGGTGTGCTGTACGTGTTTACCTCGTCCCCCGCAAAAAATGGTGAAAAAAATTGTTAGAAGCGCGGACGTTAGGGCATCTCCAGTGGCTGTCTGCTCTAAGAACCCACCCATGGGGCTACCATACCGCAGAACATAGGTAAGCGACAGTGGCGCCATCAATTTAATATAGCTAAGCTCTTAGAGCAGACAGCCACTGGAGATGCCCTAACGTCCGCGCTTCTAACAATTTTTTTTCACCATTTTTTGCGGGGGACGAGGTAAACACGTACAGCACACCACCAAAAATTTTAATACTCAACAGGCACAAATTTTGCTGTCACGATAAACGCACACTACAGAAAAATTTAACACATCAAAAATACACGCTCACAAATAAAGATTTCACGTAACTATGCAGCATACATACGAAAAAGACAGTGATGGGACACAAAGAATGAGTCAAATCAGTTTGGTGAATGAACTTATATATAAAATTGTAAGTGTAAAATTCTGCACATTGAAGATATAAATATTTATTTAGTCAGTTTGTAAAATAAAACCGGCCAAGAGCGTGTCGGACACGCACATGAAGGTGTTCCGTATCCAAAAGATGGGCCTTAAACCTTATTTTCATAGTTAAGTTAGGTAGTTATTTCCATACATTACCATTTAGTTAGGGCAACTGCACGTCATAAGTTGGTTAAGTTGTATTAAAAATACTATGTATGATACAGTCCGCTAAAGTTTTCGTTAAAAGTACAGTCAGCCACACATCAGGTTACCACAATCTGTCAAATTTCCTCAACTGATATTCAACTTAATGTGTATGACAGTATTTACTGTGATGTGTGGCTGTGCTGTACGTAGGTACTTACTTGGAGGTATAGAGCATATTTTTTTCAGAATTATTTTAATAGTATTTCAAAAGTTGGGGGGGAGAGGAAGCTCTAATTTTAACTTTGTATTAATATATCTCGAAACTGGGGGGTTTGATCCACATTATGTCAAGGCAATTTTTGTTGTATTTAAAGATACCTTTTTAACGATACCGACCAGACGATGGGGTAAGTCGAATTTATTTTTTCGAATTAACTTTTCGCTGTATGGAAAGGGGGGTGAAAAATAATTATTTTTCAATAATGTTAAAAACCAATTTTTGGATTATCAGTATACATATCTTTACCAATTTTCAGTGGCAATCGGTGCAGAAACGGCGGAGAACGAGCCAGGACAGACAGACAGACAGACGGACAGACATTACGAGTAGACTACGGAACCCTAAAAAATGGTGAAGTTGTGCAATACATACTAAAACGTAAAAAATTACAAATGTGCGCTAGTTTGGGGTTAAACATTTGGACAAACAAAGGGAGAGTAAATGAAACAATATATTTTTAATTAGAATGATTTATTGAAATATTACAAAAATTCCTTATTACGCATTTATATTGATTTTCAAAATGAATAAGTTTATTGTACACGTGTCGAATATATTTCTGGTGGTCAATCTGTATCCAACGAAGTGATTTTCCTTTAGGCATGCATTACAAATGAAAGATGTCCACAACATAAAGAAGAACAAAGTTTATTTGGATATTTTACAAACGATTAAAATATTCTCAACATAGTATTTTTTGTGTATTTCTTGACAGACTTGACGTTATTGTTTTTTTTTTATAAGTAAACAGGCATCCATATTGCCAGCAAAGAGTTTACATAGAAACTTATTTATACAAACTCAAACATGCCGCCCCGGATGGACAGCATGTCCATAATAATTAATAAGTAATGATAAGTGCTTAACTAATAATGTTTAACCAACTAGATAATAGCTTTACAAACCTAAAATAAAAATATTGTTTTACCTTAACTTGACAAATAAAATAAAAAATTCTTTACATCAATACTTACACAATCCCCACATGTAATACATAACCAAACAAAAAATATAATGAAAACCTCTTACAATTATTTTCTACTCGCATACAATTATTACTCCACGCACTGATAAAAACTTACATTACATTTGACAATATCTCATTTAAAATATTACGTTACAGAATACAAAAAATATATGAAAGTAACTTTGAGGGTAGATACGTTAACTGCATAAAAAATAAAAATTATTTGACGACTTCTTAGTGGACTGTATTCAATTAAAGGTATCTTCTCAAATAACCGAGCCCGATAGGATCCATCCCATCGTGGTATTTTGTGCAATTAAAGTACCTGCAGGATTCCGAAGTAAACCGTCCACTAAAATCTGGCTGACGACGTCTGCTCCAAGGAGCATATCGATTTGGTTGTGGACGTCTAAGTATGGATCTGCTAACTTAAGATTTACAAAATGTGGACACATATGATTTTTTAACATTATTGGTTGTGTATAAGAAGTAACTTTGTCCAAAACATGAGCATTCACTGTAATTGTAGCATTAGAATCATGAACTGAATTAATTTTAAAACTGACTGTAGACTTTGAAACAGTGGTATTATTCCGACAATTACTAACACCAGATACAAGTGAAGTCGTTGAAGGAATCACTTGATTCTTATTTCAATTACCTGAAAAATTTTTTAAATCACTTTCTTTTGGGAAAACTCCATATATGTATAGATATATTTTGATTTTATGCTAATATTTTTTGCTATCTGGAGTTGGTCAAATGCCCTATTCTACTGTTTTTTATAACTGTTATTATGTTAAGTATTAATAAGTGTAAGTTTCTAATGTCGTCAGCTAGCATGGTACTTTCTATGCTCTCAAACACCAGCTTAGAGAGCTGGGATAAGTTGAAAACCAGCGCGGTCCAAGAGAACTGTAATCTCTTGTGGCAGCAAAAGCTGAACTTATCCTTTTTGTCACCATTACCGAATTGACCTTTGATGTTCAAAATTTATAATTATGTTTGTAGAAGGGGCAAATAAACATTTTTTTACTTTTACTTTTTTTACTTTTACAAGTGTCGTGGTTGGTATTTTCTCTAAGCCCAGAGACTGCACAGCAGCCTCCGAGATAAAGAGGCTTGGGACCCTTGATCTATCAAGGTCTTCAATTTTAAATGATTACCTGACTGTGACTTGACTTTGAGAGTAGCTGTAGGTAAAAGAACTGGAGTTGGTGCGCCTGAATGAAACGCCTTAACATTACCGACTTCACCACTCGAGCATACATTAGTGCTAGCCACACTTGAACACTTATCCGCATTATTTCCTACTTGGTCATGATAACTAACATGAACTAAAGAGTGGTGTTTTTTTTTGCATGTACGACACCTGGACGTATTGCGACACAAGAATACTGAGTGTCCTGGGACCAAACAATTATAGCAAAGACTGTTACTTGCAGCGAAATTACGACGTTCATCAATACTTTTGCATAAAAATAATTTACAATGATAGATCCTGTGACTTTCCGAACAAACCGGGCAAACGACTGTGGCGGCGTGATGGACATTGACTTTTGCGGGAACGAAGTTGGGTGTTACTGGGCTTGAAGACAAAAATTCTAAAGACCGAAACCTATGCTCTAGAAAACTCATGAATTGTTGAATTGTGGGATAACTGTCCGACATATATATTTGTTTTTCCCATAACTTCCGGGATTCAATGTCTAGTTTTGCGCTAAGTATAAAAATTAATATTGTATCCCAGGTGTCAATAACCAAACCCTGATTTTTTTAATCCGTTTAAGCAATCGGACGTGGTATCTAATAAAGCTTTTCAAGGCTTCAGCTGACCCTGTTGTAACCACTTTTTGATGTAGCATGCGCTCAAGAAAACTATTAGATATGTATTTTGTATTGCTAAACCGTTTATTAAGAAGAGTCCAGGCCCTCGGCGTAGTTCGCGCGAAGTGACCGGGACGTGCCGCAGCAGCTGCTCCGCCTCACCCGTGCAATGAGCCTTTAGATAGTGAAGTTTTTGAACATCGTCCAAACAAGGGTTGTTGTGTACCAATGAAACAAATAAATCCTTAAATGAAGTCCATTCTACGTATTTGCACTAAATATCGGAATTGTAATTTTAGGTAACTTCACTTGAGATCCTGAAACTGCATAATGGGGCTGCGTTATAGCCTGAGTATCTTGACTATTTGTTGAGTGTATTAAAATATCTCTTAAACATTCTTTTAAGTCGGTTTTATAATTGTAATAGTGCTCTAATGTAGAATCATACACTCCGTCTATGTAGTAACTCGAGTTCCTGTACTCCGCGGGGCCCACGTCCGTGACGATGGTCCGGTGCGTGTCTGCGAACGCCCGCCACTGCTCCTCCAGATATTCCAATCGAGTTTCTACATAGGCTTGTGTGATTCGCTCTTTTGGTAAAATTTTAAAACTTGATTGAGCTTTAGTTATGGTGACTTGTATATCATATTGTAGATTACACAAAGGTTCAATACTTATTTCCATTTTATGGAAGGAACTCGACTTTAACTTACAAAATATTTACATACAAAACTAAATAAATGCAAATTTACAAAAATATGTACAATAACACCTTAAAAGTATAACTAAATAAATCAATTCACTGACGACTCACGACACTGATCGTTCTCTGCTCCGTCCGCAGTGCTGCCGCTGCCGCTTGTAGACCAGATTGCGCAAACCCCGCTGATACTGCTGTCGCGGAGTAGAACTTTGTGACGCGTCAATTTTTCGATTTAAATCATCCTCAACGATATAACTGCTGAATGGTAGTCTCAACTCGTTCAATAGGAGGCAAGAGTTAATGTTTTCTGTGCTTGACAACCATAGGTTCTGATAAAAATTGCCTTACTTGAATCCGGCGAACGTATGGACCAAAACTTATGGTCAATCTGTATCCAACGAAGTGATTTTCCTTTAGGCATGCATTACAAATGAAAGATGTCCACAACATAAAGAAGAACAAAGTTTATTTGGATATTTTACAAACGATTAAAATATTCTCAACATAGTATTTTTTGTGTATTTCTTGACAGACTTGACGTTATTGTTTTCTTTTTTATAAGTAAACAGGCATCCATATTGCCAGCAAAGAGTTTACATAGAAACTTATTTTATACAAACTCAAACATCTGGGGTCTAATTTTTTTGAAATATTGGATAAACGAACATTCGTATACTTTTCTATATTAAAATTAGCGAGCTCCAATTATGGTTTACTATCTACTCCGTTATCATGCATGATACTCCCGGACCACATATTTTATTCCTTTTACCTCGAAATATTTTATAGCCACCAATTCTTTTTATTTTTAGAATAAATTCCAACATCGTATGACCAGAAGAAAGGACAGTAATTTCTCTAATTCACTTTACAATGTTTTAATATTATAATATACGTCTACTATACTATTTTATTCAAAATATAATGAAAAGAACGGATTTTGAAACTAACTGCAGTGAGTGAATGATTCATTCAAATGTCGAGTTGATTTTAATTGGTCCCATCACTAGGACCGATACCACGATATCATTATTAAATTTTTCTGTCGTTTACGTATCGTAACGGTTTTTTATTAAAATAGATTTTCTAGTTTAATACACATTTAATAATTAATAAAAGTCATTACTTATGATAGGAAACGCGATCTTGTTGCGAATTTTAGCTGTCAGATCGCCTTTTACATGAAAATACTGCACAATTCACCATTTTTAAGAGAAAACGTCACGCGACACGGAGCGATGCATAATGGCGATGTAGCGACATCCAAGTAGTTTTGTATAACTTAGTTGACCAGTTCCGAAAGTTGACCAATGTACTTTGCCGGAGGGGAAACGCCCGGTATGGCATCTCCAGTGGCTATATACTCAAAGAGCTAAGCTATGGAAATGAAATGATAATTCATTTTATCCATACCGTCTTCATTCCGTCCAGTGATGATAACCCAAACTAACTTTTATTGTGACAGTTCTCTTGAAAATACAATCCCACTCACAGTATACAAGTTCTAGGCAATATTTTACAATAAATCAACATTCTATTAATTACTTAAAACAAGTGATGTAATTACACATTATAACCTCTTTTAGAATCCAATATAAAACGATTTAAACACCCAAAATCAAGAAAGAAACACAGACGAATGCCAAAATGGCTGCTGGTTTTAGCAGTACGAGTACCAAAACGTAAACAAAGATCACCCGTCTCTGTCCAACTCGGGAAACGATTACGGCTATCGCGCTCGCACGCGCGGTACGTAAAGCTGCAACAGCAATATACGTTGTATTCGCGCGTCTGCGAACTCGTTGAGCCGAAAGATTTCGAGAAGATTGCAACATTTAAATTCGTTAAGTGAATAGTTTAATGAATAATGAATATTATGATGTAATCATTAAAAAAATATCATTATAAATAAAAAGTATTATTTAAAAATAATTTGATAAACGCCCATTTAGTCGAATGATTAAGTTCCGGGTTGCGATCTGTACCTACCTAGTAAAGTAGGTACCTATGTTTAGAATTTTTCGAAAATAAGTCGGGTTTATCATCATTGACGCATTAGGCGAGCGTGGTGACTACGCTTAATTCCATCATTGCATAGTAGCGATGACTTGATTACTATGAATGAATAATATTTTTATAGCTCCCAAGACAGACAGAGGTACAAAACTGGAGGCCTTTACCCTGCTTAACGAACAACTCAAATACACCTTTTTAAACTGACTCGGGAATTGAGCCCCGGACCCCAACTCTTAGGACCACTTTGGTTCAAATTACTTATGAAAAATTGTAGTCACGTGTGTTAATTTTAGACAAACTATTTTGAGCGTTATTTTTTACCGCTTAAGGCTGTAATTGCTTCCCGAGGCGCGGCTCTTTTTTGGTTTGATTGTTGAAAGAAAGAAAATGTTTATTGGTAACTAAGGATATGTACAGTTTTTTTTACTATAGAGGAGGCAAACGACCAAACGGGTCACCTAATGGTATGCGATTGATCATGGTTGGCAGCGCACTTTTGACTCCACTGCACTGGGGTTGGTGTCTAAATGGCCTTTATTTGTGAACCATGTCTACCACGGATAGGATGTTTTTATGTGATAGTTGGCAAACGAGCATACTGATCACCTGATGGCAAGTGATTGCCGCCGCCCATAGACACCTGCAACACCAGTGGAGTCACAATTGCGCTGCCAACCTTTTAACCCCCTGTTCTAAAAGTGTCTGCGTTAAAAGTGTCGCCGCCAATAAGGCACCATTCGCAAAAGAGCGCTATTTAGAATTTTCGGAATTTGAATCCAATTATTGTATAAGTAGTCCGAGGCAAAAAAGTGTAGGTACTTAGTTATGACCTTGAATGCGCAGAAACCAATTTTGATAGAAAGTCTTATTTTTTATAAGTGCGCAAAATAACGGTCATCGCTATACCTACTTTCGTGCCTCCAGCTATACTTACGAGTATTACCTATCCTATGCATTAGAGTCTGTCCCGATTTTAAAGACACTAAAGTTGACTCTTTTATCGATATTTCTAAAACATTGAATTCACACTTCACCCTCGTACTGCCACTAAACCTACTTCGAAGAAAAGCGGGAACTAAATCCCCCTCAAAACTCGTCGCAACTGTTAATTGTGGGATAAATCCCGAAGTTGCCCGTGGACAGAAAAGTGTCCTTTAATTGCCCGTCTGTTTGTTCAACGGAGTCTGTTTGTGGTGAACACTGGGCAGAGGGGTAACGAGCTTAAGGATCAATTGTGTGCCATTATAGAGCCTTTATAAGAGCGAAGGTAGCTTAAAGGATACGAACGTGTCTTCTTTAAGGTTGGTCGCTTCGAATCCAAGCATGCCATTTGATTTTTCAAATCTAACTGAGCGGAGTTTGGAGACGTCTAATTAAGTTTAATTGACAACATTTCATCGAAAAATTGATAAGTACGAAAATTAAAATGCCATTTATGTTTTTGGGCTTCCCGAATGTGAATTACGCTTTTTTAGATGTTAATTACTCTCAAAATTACGAGAAATAATATTTTTTTTACAAAAAATAAAATAACACGTTATAATACCTATTTTTAACTCTAGTTTACATTTCAATTATCAAAATGAAGAAAATTTTATTGTCACTTAAGAAAATCATGTTGAGTCTAATTTTAATGCAAATAAATAACCATTTAAAAGTTTAATTACAGGCCCGTGATTTTGGGGACCTGGGCTCGATTCCCGGGAAGAGCAAAAAGCATTGTTGAGGATCGACGGCTGGACCAGACTCCTTTTAAATTGTTTATGTTTTTTTATTGTTTTGTACTTGTCTTTACTCTATGATTGGCTTGTGATAACGTGTCTTTTAGAAGTACAATTATTTTGCCAATATCAGCTTTTTATTGGCATCAACCACCAGCAAACGCACAATCCACGGGTCACGTTTGTGATCACCAATTAGACAAGCGTTATGACTACGTCTAATTCTCATCATAGTAGCGATGACATGATTTCTAAGAAGGAGACATTGGGGACTATGGTTAATAAAAAACAATGCAGGATAATTCTTGAAGAAACCCGAAGACTAAAGTGTCCTTAATTGCCTGTTTGTTCAACGCAGACTATTTGCGGTAGAGAGTGGGCATCAGTGGGATTTGTGCCCTTAAACCACACTTAAACATCGATTTTGTTACTTATTGTAAAAATAGCCCTTATTTATTTGCGACTTACGGCATTTAGGCACATTTAGGCGTGGGTGATGGCAGAGGGCGGGGTGTTATTGTTTCACAACCTAAGATGAGAGGGGGGGGGGGGGGGTGTTGCCAAACGCTAATATTGAAATTCGACAAAAACGTAATGAAAGTAAGTGATAGCAACACTTTCGCTGGTGGCCCGATTGATAAGGTGCTTAAAAACATTCGGTAAATAGGTATCCGGGGTTAAAGGTTGGCAGCGCACACTGTTACTCTACTGGTGTTACAAGTTTTTATGGACGGCGCAAATCACTTCATCAGGTCTGCCACCTTACTAAAAAAAGTGCCGCCTGCGCGCACTGTGCCCGCTGCGCCCCGTGCGGCGAGCCGCTGCTGTGTCTGGGTGAGTGGCAGACGAGGCCGGTGCATCCCATAGAACAGAGCCCCCCACACGTGCCGCCTGCGCGCGCTGTGCCTGCTCTCGATTTGAGAAATCTAAAGGTGCATGCTTGGTGTATGAAAGACGTGTATTTAACAATTTAATTACCATAACTCTTCACACGCATCCACTCAATATACCTAAACGCAGTAATAAGATACTCCGTAATATACCTCATCCCTGAAGATGGACAACATTCGTACAAAAAGACAGATTCAACCCATTAGGATTACCAAAAGATCAGGAGTTAACAGAATTTTCCCTTCCAACCCTCCGAAAATAAGGTAACCAGAGCGCCCGTATTTAACGGGATATTGTGGGAGAGCCACGCTTCGGCATGAATGGGCCGGCTCGCGCGGAGTGATACCACTACCTCACAGAAAACCGGCGTAAAGCAGCACTGTGCTGTGTTTCGACGAGTGAGTGAGGGTACCGGAGGTCCACACGGGAGGAGGGGATAAAAGGTTGGCAGCGAACTTGTAACTCCAATAGTTTTGCAGGTGTCTATGGGCGGCGGTAATTGCTTACCATCAGGTAAACCCCCTTTACGTCTGCTACCTATAACATTAAAAAAATCCTCTTGTCGCCATTAAAAAAATATTCTGGTAATCGTATATAAGAAAGAACCGGCCTCACAGAAACCGAAGCAGCGCTGTGTTTGGCCGAGCGAGTGAGGGTACCGGAGGCCCAGTTTGCAGGGGAACCAGTTGGCAGTTAGCACCGGATGTTGCGGGTGTTTAAGGGTGGCAATACAATGAAGCGACTGCCGTCTGACCTTCGCAACCCTAACAGGGGGAACCAAACCAACTGAATCATGCTTAGATACACGTTTCAGAAAGAATCCGAATGTGGATTCTTCACTATGTTTTCCTTACCGCCTAACCAATGGTAGAAATGTGCACATAGATTTGAAAAATTCATAGATGCATGCTTGGATTCGAACCACGAATCCCCGTATGTATGGCACGTTCTTATCAACTGAGCTGTGGGTGATTAAGTTTTCATTTTTGATGCTGATAAATCTGATAAACTTGGTACAACTGGTCACCCTATCCCCAAATATTTATAGCGCACTCTGGCGCCATCAGATAAAGAAAACAAACCGAATATGTTATTTGTCGTAGATACCACAACCCGGGATTCGCACAGCTTATACGAACGACTCATATATGGAAGATTTAATGTTTTTAAACTTTCGCGTTGCATTATACAAAATTCTCATTAAAAAAAGCAACTTTTCATACTATGTCGGTTTAAATCCTGTCTTAGAGGTATATGGGGAGTCGAAAAAATTTTCGACGAATTTGGAAAAGACGTAGAATAAAATATTGTTCAGAATGGGAGGTATAATGACGTATTATTATAATGGATATAATGCCTATGGGTGATCCGTACTTATTCCTCTAAATGTTAGAAAGAGTATGATATCAATTACCTAACGAGTATTTATACCGATAGTACCTACCTACACTATCGGTAGATTTTAATGTTCCGATATAAATTTCGGAGGAATATGGATTAAAAAGCTGCCACGAAAGTTACATTTCGTGCAGAATCACCCAAATACATGGTTCGACAAAAATTTGTCTGTTCAATATTGCCTAAACACACAAAATATTTACAACACGGTGTGACAGAAAGCCTTGTGATTTCATTATTTATTCCTCACACATTAGTAAGTATCAGCTTAGACGACTCCTTGACGGATTACGTCAAGAAAAAAAGCCTCAGTAAGAGAAGATACGAAAAAGATTTCAACCTCGCTATTCTGTTTGAAAACCTCTGGGCACTTTTTATAGAGTACTTCTTAAAAAGTTACCTTTACTTATAAGTAATTTGTTAATTTAGAATTTTCAAGTAAGTAAATTTTCTTATTGCCTCTGTTAATGTGTATTTTTGGTTAATGTTTTATTATTATTTGTATCTCTCCTGATGTAATTAGACAGAGAACCAGAGTCACCGACATAGCCCACCGAATTAGCAAACTGAAGTGGCAGTGGGCTGGTCACATTAGCCGCAGAACTGACAACCGTTGGAGCCATAAAGTCCTTGAGTGGAGACCGCGACTCGGTAAACGTAGTGTGATGGGATGACGACATTCGAAGGCTGGCTGGAGTGGGCAGGATGAGAGTGGCCGAAAATCGGGAGCGTGGCGTGCATTGGGGGAGACCTATGTCCAGCAGTGGACGAGCGTGGGTGGATGATGATGTATCTCTCCTACGGGAAATCACGGCACAAAGGCCGGTCCTTTTGGAAGGCATGCGTGGGGAATGTTACAGACGAGCATCCATGTATGTCAACATACAGGACTAGGGGAATCAGCCGGGCCGGGTCGTCATACAAACATTGAAAAGCAAACAGAGAAAACGTTATTTCAGCACGATGCAGTATTTGCAGTTGATTTTTTAAAAGGAGGCAATATTTATTTCGGTCAGCTTTTACCTAGAAAACATTGGGGTCAAACTTGAATCAAAGCTTTTAGATTAATGGATGAATGTGGTGGAATATTTTTGGTTCATGACCTTTTAAATACGTCAAACACGGTTCAGATATGAAAATTTATTTTTCATGTTAAGGTAAAATGTCTTGTTTGTATGTTTTAACTATTAAGTACTAGGGTTAGCTTAAAATGATGATTAAGTATATTGTTTTAAACTTTCATAGAACAGTTAACGGGATTGCGTCCATGTCCAAAATGGAAATAAATCTGCGATAAAATGGAAACACCTCGACTCTTATTCCAAGACGATAGGGTTCATATTTGAATGAGATAGCATACTTATGAGTGCATGAGGCTGAACCTGCCTTTCGACATACCCTCCCCTTATTACTTAGGTACTTATAAATCGAAGACTAAAGTTTTAATCATGGTTTAAAATTATGCTGTAATTTTTATAAACGCGGCAAATGAGAGTGACAGCAACAGTTATAAACCATGACTAACTTTAGACTTGTTTTATAATAAGGGGTTAGGTCCCCCTTATTATAAAACATGGTACACGGTATTATGGCTGACCATGAGGAAAACCTCGCAAAGCGTAGTGTAGGACGACCTCTGGCTATATGGAGTGACGATATGTACAAACCCGTTGGTAAAGACTGAATGTGTCTAGCCAAGACAGAGTTCAATTGGTAAACATTGGAGGAGATCATCATCATGATGATGATGATTGTCATTTTTTTGTAACATTTAGACAGGGGAACCAAACCGAGCCGTGGAAGAACTCCGCTTCGGTGTAAACCTCATGGTTTCGGTTATTTAGGTAGTTACGGTGTAAACCATGACCATAGTACCGTGCGTTACTATGGCGTTTGCAACTAAGAGTAGAAAGCCGTACTATGCGAGCGGAGCTACAGACGTCACTACTTCTTCTTCTTTTTTCGTACGGGCTTTTCCGCAATCAGGCTGCAGGTGAGCCCATTTCGCGTGCGGAGGGTGAAGTTGGCTGGTGTTCACTCCAACCAGCCAAGTTCTTGCAGGAAACCTGACAGCGCCCTGACGCTGCCAAAGATTTCCCGGAGACTACCCGTCACTACTTTTAGATAACATTAGTTGTAGATTTTTTCAGCCATCCGAAATCAACCGTTTAAGCTAAAGGGGATGGACGTCCCTTCATGACTCAAGCTAAAATATTCATTGTATAGGTATACATAGAGTCGAGTGTCCTCATATTCTTTAAATACTGTCCAGTCGACAATTTTCGACGACCTGTTTTGAAAACCCTTAGTCACTTACAAGGTCAGGCCGCTCTCTTCAAAGCCATTGTCTTGCTACTGAGTCTGTATACTTAGGGCTAATATTAAAAGTTAGTCAAGACTGCCGCAAATCTATTATCTTGCAGATAATACAAAGTTCTGACTAATATCAGCCAGTTCTGCTTCAGTCCACAAAAGTTATATTGAAAATGTTGAATACGTTTTCAATTACTTTCGCTACATAGTCTGTTTGGACAGACGAACGATTGTTCCTTTTTGTTTCGCTCAAATGAATTGTAAAAACATTGACGGGTGAAAAGAAGGGAAAAAGTCTATTTGTAGTGTTGCGTTCAAATGAGGTTTATTTTTAGCAATGTGGCTTTTAGGAAACGTTTTAATATACCTAAATAATTGTTAGATCATTATAATGACCTTAAATCAACCAGACCAAATTCTTTAATCAGTGTGTCCTACCTGTAAATGACTAGCGGTGCCGAGATGTGAACTCTTACAGTACATTTTGGTAACATTTAGACAGGGGAACCAAACCGAGCCGTGGAAGAACCACGCTTCGGCATCAATGGGCCGGCTCGACCGAAGCAATACCACGGCCTCACAGAAGTGTGCGCTGTGTTTTGTCGAGTGAATGAGGGCACCGGAAGCCCAATTTTGGGGAAAGGAGGATAAAGGTTGGCAGCGCACTTGCGACTCTACTGATGTAGCAGCCATGGGCGGCGACCATCGCTTACCATCAGGTGATCCGTCTGCTCGTCTGCCACCTATCACATAAAAATACCTTTATAATACCTACTAGTGGCCCGCGTCACTCGCTTCGGGACCGTAATTTAGAAATGAACCAATAGATGGCGCTGTGCTCAATTACATCGCGCAAGCGTTTCGTGTTTTCGGTTTACCTATAAGCCTTGTCGTTGTCCATAGAAGTTATCTCTTTATAAATAGTATAGATTATCTGTAAAATTGTTATGTAATTCATTCATTTGAATTTGAGTGTGAGTACAATCTGAAGGAGTCTGAAAATTTAAGATAATATTACATCATATCCCACCTGGCTATTTTCTCTAACTCCTTTGTTTCAAGCTAGCCAAACCGTTTACGTCTACAAAAACAAGGTAATGTTTCCAGCTTAATAAACCTGTCCTTCCACGTCAGAAGCTAATAAACCATTAGCAACAGACGTTACAAAAACACCGCCCGTTTAGTACAGACGGGCCCAGAGTCAGGGCGTCGAGATGGAAACGACTAAAAATTGTAAATATTTTTTATTTGTACTATTTTGGTGTCCAAATGCTAGTAATATATTCAAAATGTACAAGTCAAGCGCTTTCAAATGATACCAAACACGGCATATTTATCATAACTTTTTTTTTACTCTGTATGTTTTGTCCGCTAGAGGGCGCCACATTAGATTTTGTGAAACCTCATATAGCTTATAACCAGTGGACAATTAAGACGCTTATAATGATATGTCATTTGTCGAATTCTGATAAGTAGTTTAGAAGTTACGTGGAAACAGATGAACATACATACATTACATAGTCTGTCAAAATCATAACCCTCCTTTTGCTTTGCCGTAGGCGGGTAAAAAGTAGGCCTGTCCCACTCCGCGTGTAGGTATCGAACTTGCAAGTACATGCGGTGGCCCCTCCGGAGGGGCTAATTAGTAGAAACTCACGAGCGAGCGGCGACGCATGGGCGACAGTTGCTTGGGATAGAAAGAGAACATACTTCTAGGTATGAATAATTGTAGGTGTTGAACGCTGGGCGGTCGGAATTTCAACTTTATTTATGAGTCTTTATTTGCTATAATACGGTTTTTAGGAGTGGACTTTCTGTACTTGCTAAAAGTTAGAGATCCGGCTAACCGCGCAGAGAAGGGAAATGGCTACTTTATGAAATTAGTTATTAGTACACAAGTGGGGCTGCGAGACAGGCTTGAGAGCGGTAGCAAGGTAGATCAAAATATATCCCAAGTTATTTTATTTTCATGACCGTGTCTTCTTGAGATTAAAGATACAATCTTAAAATTTCATTAAATATTATGAAAGTTCTACCTAATGCTTATTACCCTATTCAAGTGACTAGCTATATTTCGTTGTTTCTATTAAAAGTTTCAACAGTAAAGATCTTACTAGTTCATGTGTTTCCTCCTTCTTACAATCCTGGGTTTTTAGGTGGGGCATGAAACGGCATCTCAGCAGGCCTTCAGGGTGAGGATGACAGACTCAGTAGGTGATTAGTTAGTTCTTTTGTGCCTGTCATCCTCATATTTGGATATCACGGCCGTTTACCATCAGGCGGAGTGAGGTCATCTTGATTGTCCTCAATATAGAAAACAATATTTTGTCTCAACACTACCGCTCGTCTACACTCGCCAGGCTTAAGGCGTCGAGATGAAAATGACTCAAAGTTAGGGCTCCGGCTAACCGCACTGTGAAGGAAAATTGCTACTTTATGAAATTAGCTACGAGTCCGCTAGTAGGGGCCTTGTGAAGAAGCGGGAGTGAGAACTTACAGCAAAGAACATTATGATGTCTGTGGAAAATAAGAAAAGGCTAATAAATCGAATGATATTTGTTAACTTGAGCAGTTGAGTGATGCTATACACACATGACCTTCACTTTGTCACATGTAGGGAAAAAGTGGTGTCATCATCATCATCATCATCAGCCTGTCTCAGTCCACTGCTGGACATGGGCCTCCCCCAATGTTCGCCATGCTGTCCTCGGCTAGACACATCCACTCTATACCAACAGCCTTTCGCAGATCGTCACTCCATCTAGCCGGAGGCCGTCCTACACTACGCTTTCCGAGTCGCGTGGTGTGTGGGACTCTAACCCTAAATAAAACCCTTGGGGTATACATCTCAGCGTAATAGCAATCGAATACTCCACAGGACCACAGGATCTGTACCGCTAATGGCGCTCACCGCTTAACCCACTTGTCGTAATGCAGCCCTCAAAGGGAACACAACACCTAACATAACTCTTGACAGAATATAGTATATCAATTCCGTGCCCTAAATTGGTCTTAGTCTCGTTAGCACGCGCAGGCTTTTGCGGTGGTTCTGCCTGCGTAGACGCAGTAATTGCTCTGTACAACTGCGGAACTCTAACGACCTATTGCGGTTTTACACCAGTGGAAACCTTAGATTTTGAGTACCTAAAATTATTGCTAGCTTTGGAAAAGCTGTTATTTTGAGAATGCCTTTGTGGTGCGTTGGATGCGCTTGGGGTCCCGGGTTCGGTCCCCGGGTCGGGCTAAAAAATTGCGTATTGAAATAAATGGCATTATTTTTCTTAAGTCACACTTAAAGTTAATGAACGAATCTGAGTGCGAAAGTCAGTAAATCCAAGATCAAGGTTGACACTAGCCTAATCTCTCTCTCATCTTAGCAAGTGATTCCTGGTTGCGGTCATGGCGGTCGCTTTAGAGCTCAGGGTACGCTTACACCATACTTCAGGATTTGGGGACTCTGGTAATTACAGTAGGTAAAGCGACTGCCATCTGACCTTCGCAAATCTTTAACAAGAGAATCGGATGAACTGAATCAGGATTACAAATTTCAGGAACTAACCGAAACGAGCAGGTTTCCTCACTATGTTCCCTCACCGCCGAGCGAATGGTAGATATACGCACATACACTCGAAAAACAGGCACATGCTCAGATCCAAGCCATGATCCTTTATATGAAAAGTGCCTTATTTCCCACTGAGCTACCATTGCTCTCCAACTGGTAGCAGATAAATTACACCTAGTACATATTTAAATACTAATTTAGTAGTCAATTACTATAATTAGTCACTTCACACTGTCATAATTAATAGCCTGTTAATTACACCAAATTCACGCTGGATTCATATGATTAACTCTCCTACTTATTATCACTAATCGTATCTACTGACCATTTAAATTAAGTATCATAATAATTTTGAATTTATTAAACAGTGTACGTTTTGGTCTAGAACTGTAAAGTGTACTGTTAACTTGAATAAATAAATAAATAATATTATTTGGGTGTCTTTCTAAAAAATAATTCAGACAACATCTCATACATTGACCTGACTCCGTACTAAGTAGCTTAAACACTTGTGTTACAGATATCAGACAGGTCGGTCCAGTCGTAAACTTTGTTGTCGTGGTGCGAGGGCTTTCCGCTATTTGCCCCACGACTTTATCCCGCGATGGACGATGAGGGAGAGCCCCAGGGGTTTTAGTTGATAAACCCCCCGCCGTTTTGAGGGGGGGAGTCCGACATAACCCGTCCGCCCCCCAAATGCGTTACGCATACCCGTCCGGGTATGCGTAACGCATTTCCCCTGGGTAACCAAAAAAAAAGTCGTAAATCTCCAAAGTCCAACTTATAAATTTGTAAAAATACTGTAAAACCTGATTTACAGGATCAATTTTTGTCTCCTTATTCTCTGAAAGGTTGGGACTTTTGCAAATTGCATTGTTTACCACTGGACCGACGATAAGTAGGTATAAAAGCTTACTCTGTGTAAGGATTCAGAAAAATTGCTACGAATTGATTTCCCTCCACGAAAGCTCTTGAAAACAATACCACAAAAGCTATCGATCGTAATGCGATTGAAGAAGGCAAATGACCCCACCTTAACGTCGGACCCAAACACATTATTACCAAATAGCTATACCCGCGGTATATTTATACGCATGCGAGCATTGCACGAATGCTAGGGGCTCGATGCTGGGATCATTCGATATGGATATAATTAATTAGTTACTTAATAGGCTAGCTTATTGTCCAGTATTAAAAATCTACAATAATTAATACGGAAACAATCTTATTTATTTACTAGTAGAGGCCTGGAGAGCGATTCTTGTGCACTCGACATTCAAGTTAAACTAGAAATTTGTATGGACGAATGTATGAAATCGCGAGCCTTGCGTCTCAAGCGGCGCTAGAACCATCAATTGTCCAATTAAAGGCTTTCTAATTATGATTCAGTAAGCTTTATCATAATAGTTACATAGGTACTATGTCTGACCCCCTCCCCCTTTCCCCCCGTTAATGAACCAACACATTATTACAAAATAGCTATTTCCCTCACATGCGAGCATTGCACGAATACGAGGGGAACGATCCTGGAAGCATAGACTGTCACACGCATTTTAAAATCGAAATACTAATGAGTTACCTGAGAGACAGATCTGTCAAACTGTCCTTGAAGAAGCATCCATAGACTCACTATACTTCCCTAAGTATTCTGGGGTCTATGGTTGCCGGAAACTGATTGCACTGATGAGTTGTTGCTCTGATGATGAGACGTGTTGTACTCTCACCAGCGGTCAATGCGGTCGTCGTTACATTATTACTTGACTAGAGGCCCGTTCTCACTCCGTTTTGGAGCCGTAGATCATCTTTCTACCAATAGATGGTGGTGGGCGTTGATTGCATCGCGCCAGCTATAGGATTTATATCTTTATAAATAGTATAGATTATTCTTCGACGGAAAGGCAAAATTACTGACGAGCCAAAGTGCACTTTTGGCGCTTGCTTTTCCGTCGAATTATTTTTCTAATGGCAAATAAATACAAATAACAAGATACCTACTAGTATCTTATTTATCACTCAAGCCCTAGCTAGTACAATGTTATTAACCATGATTCGTTGCACATTTACAGCACATGGTGGTCATATTGATTTGGTCCTCAGATTCACATCATGGGCTGGCACCGCTCCAGCCAGAAACTTGGCGAAGGACAGCCAAAGTTTCAAGAGGCGTCTACAGTAAGTATTTCTAATCTTCATAAGAATCCGGTCGTCTGTTTCGTTGTATCCATTTTCGAGTACTAATAAAATACTACGAGCTAGCTCAATCATGCCGAAGCGTGGCTCTTTACATGTCATCATCATCAGCAACCTACGTTCGTCCACTGCTGGACATAGGTCTCCCCTAATGCACGCCACCGCTCCCGATTTTCGGCCACTCTCATCCAGCCCACTCCAGCCAGCCTTCGAATGTCGTCATCCCATCTTGTAGCAGGGCGTCCAACACTACGTTTGCCGAGTCGCGGTCTCCACTCAAGGACCTTATGGCTCCAACGGTTGTCAGTTCTGCGGCTAATGTGACCAGCCCACTGCCACTTCAGTTTGCTAATTCGGTGGGCTATGTCGGTGACTCTGGTTCTCTGTCGGATTACATCATTTCTGATGCGGTCCTTCAGAGATACTCCGAGCATAGCCCTTTCCATAGCTCTTTGAGCGACTTTGAACCGCTGGATTAATCCAGCCGTGAGTGTCCACGTCTCGGCACCGTAAGTCATGACCGGAAGGACGCACTGGTCGAAGACTTTCGACTTAAGACTTTGAGGGATGGGTGACGAGAAGACTTGACGAAGCCTACCAAATGCTGCCCAGCCTAGCTGAATTCTTCTATTGACTTCTCTCTCGAAGTTGTTTTTGCCTAGTTGGAGCGTTTTGTCCTAGATAGACATATTCCTGGACAACTTCGAGAGGTACTCCATTAACAGCGACCGGTCCCGGATCAACGAGCTCGTTGAACATGACCTTGGTTTTATCCAAGTTCATCCGAAGACCGATGTGTTTAGAAGATTCAGCCAGGCTGCTCACCATCTCCTGTAGGTCCTGTAAGGTTTCCGCCAAGATGACGATGTCGTCTGCGAATCGTAGGTGTGACATGTACTCGCCATTAATATTAATTCCGCGCTCTTTCCAGTTTAGCGTTTCGAACATGTCCTGCAGCGCAGTGGAGAAGAGTTTCGGAGATATAACATCTCCTTGTCTCACACCACGTCGCAGCAGGACAGGCTCGGTTTGGCCATTCTGGATTACTACGGACATATTAGCGGCGTCATATAGACACTTCAACACCTCGATATATCGCCAATCGACTTGGCACCTCTGCAAGGCCTCGAGAACAGCCCAGGTCTCGACGGAGTCAAAAGCTTTTTCATAGTCCACAAACGCCATGCACAGGGGCTGGTTATACTCTTTGGTCTTCTGTATAACCTGTCTCACTGTGTGAATATGGTCTATGGTGCTATAACTCCGTCGGAACCCGGCCTGCTCTGCAGGTTGAGCTTCGTCAAGTCTTCGTGTAAGGCGATTCGAAATGACTCTTGAGAACAATTTATAGACGTGACTTAAAAGTGAAATTGGTCGATAGTTTTTCAGTAAGGTTTTGTCGCCTTTCTTGAAGAACAACACGACCAAGCTCCGCTGCCACGCCCTAGGAGTTCTCCCAGAGAAAAGAACCGAGTTAAATATACGCCGAAGTTCCTTCAGCACCGGCTTGCCGGCAGCTTTTAGAAGCTCGGTTGTGACTCCGTCTTCTCCCGGGGCTTTTCCATTTTTAAGTTGCCCAAGAGCTGCCTCGATCTCCTCCAAGCTGATGTCGGGTAGATCCTCCGTCGCATGGCGGGTTAATGTGGCTCTTGAATCCTTCTCATCCGGCGTAGGGTGGGGTGAGTGCGACGCGTATAACTGGCTATAGAACGTGTAAACTTCCGAAAGAATCTCTGGCTTTGACGTGACGACTTCTCCATTTGCCTTGGTCAACTTCGACAGGTGGCTCCTTCCAAGCTGTTGTAAGAAGACTTTGGATCCCCGGTTCTGCTCAATTGTTCTCTGTATTAAGAGTGTATTGGAGCTTCGGAGGTCACGTCTTAACAGCTTGGAGATGGACTTATTCAGAGCCCGTTGCTCTGCCGAAGTGACTGATGGATCGTTCCGCCTCTTGTCCATTAGGTCCAGAGTCTCTTTCGAAAGCTTAGACCGTTTGCCCGTACGTCGCAACTCACAGAACTTTGCACCCTCGTCCCGAAGAATTTCCACAACTTGGTCGAGTTCTTCGTCGACATCTACGTCAATTGTGGATCCCAAGGCAGCGAATCGATTTTCCAATTTAAGTTGGAAGACGTCGGAACCAGCGAGCGATTGGAGTAGATTTGGCCGGAGCGTGGACTTCATCAATCGAGAGCGTTCAAGCTTGAAATCGATATTCAGAGTGCCTCTGAGAAGTCGGTGATCACTTCCGGTTTTAAACCTATTGATCACTGAGACATCTCTGAATATTCGCTTTTTGTCCGATATGATGAAGTCGATCTCATTTTTAGTCATAGTATCGCTTCGGCATGATTGAGCTAGCTCGTAGTATTTTATTAGTACTCGAAAATGGATACAACGAAACAGACGACCGGATTCTTATGAAGATTAGAAATACTTACTGTAGACGCCTCTTGAAACTTTGGCTGTCCTTCGCCAAGTTTCTGGCTGGAGCGGTGCCAGCCATGATGTGAATCTGAGGACCAAATCAATATGACCACCATGTGCTGTAAATGTGCAACGAATCATGGTTAATAACATTGTACTAGCTAGGGCTTGAGTGATAAATAAGATACTAGTACTAGTAGGTATCTTGTTATTTGTATTTATTTGCCATTAGCAAAATAATTCGACGGAAAAGCAAGCGCCAAAGTGCACTTTGGCTCGTCAGTAATTTTGCCTTTCCGTCGAAGAATAATCTATACTATTTATAAAGATATAAATCCTATAGCTGGCGCGATGCAATCAACGCCCAGCACCATCTATTGGTAGAAAGATGATCTACGGCTCCAAAACGGAGTGAGAACGGGCCTCTAGTCAAGTAATAATGTAACGACGACCGCATTGACCGCTGGTGAGAGAGCAACAACTCATCAGTGCAATCAGTTTCCGGCAACCATAGACCCCAGAATACTTAGGGAAGTATAGTGAGTCTATGGATGCTTCTTCAAGGACAGTTTGACAGATCTGTCTCTCAGGTAACTCATTAGTATTTCGAT
Organism: Cnaphalocrocis medinalis; assembly: GCA_014851415.1. NCBI lineage: Eukaryota > Metazoa > Arthropoda > Insecta > Lepidoptera > Crambidae > Cnaphalocrocis > Cnaphalocrocis medinalis. The sequence continues at coordinate 14,900,801 of CM026277.1, read as the reverse complement.
TTTAAAATGCGTGTGACAGTCTATTGCTTCCAGGATCGTTCCCCTCGTATTCGTGCAATGCTCGCATGTGAGGGAAATAGCTATTTTGTAATAATGTGTTGGTTCATTAACGGGGGGAAAGGGGGGAGGGGGTCAGACATAGTACCTATGTAACTATTATGATAAAGCTTACTGAATCATAATTAGAAAGCCTTTAATTGGACAATTGATGGTTCTAGCGCCGCTTGAGACGCAAGGCTCGCGATTTCATACATTCGTCCATACAAATTTCTAATTTAACTTGAATGTCGAGTGCACAAGAATCGCTCTCCAGGCCTCTACTAGTAAATAAATAAGATTGTTTCCGTATTAATTATTGTAGATTTTTAATACTGGACAATAAGCTAGCCTATTAAGTAACTAATTAATTATATCCATATCGAATGATCCCAGCATCGAGCCCCTAGCATTCGTGCAATGCTCGCATGCGTATAAATATACCGCGGGTATAGCTATTTGGTAATAATGTGTTTGGGTCCGACGTTAAGGTGGGGTCATTTGCCTTCTTCAATCGCATTACGATCGATAGCTTTTGTGGTATTGTTTTCAAGAGCTTTCGTGGAGGGAAATCAATTCGTAGCAACTTTTCTGAATCCTTACACAGAGTAAGCTTTTATACCTACTTATCGTCGGTCCAGTGGTAAACAATGCAATTTGCAAAAGTCCCAACCTTTCAGAGAATAAGGAGACAAAAATTGATCCTGTAAATCAGGTTTTACAGTATTTTTACAAATTTATAAGTTGGACTTTTGGAGATTTACGACTTTTTTTTTGGTTACCCAGGGGAAATGCGTTACGCATACCCGGACGGGTATGCGTAACGCATTTGGGGGGCGGACGGGTTATGTCGGACTCCCCCCTCAAAACGGCGGGGGGTTTATCAACTAAAACCCCTGGGGCTCTCCCTCATCGTCCATCGCGGGATAAAGTCGTGGGGCAAATAGCGGAAAGCCCTCGCACCACGACAACAAAGTTTACGACTGGACCGACCTGTCTGATATCTGTAACACAAGTGTTTAAGCTACTTAGTACGGAGTCAGGTCAATGTATGAGATGTTGTCTGAATTATTTTTTAGAAAGACACTATTATTATTTATTTATTCAAGTTAACAGTACACTTTACAGTTCTAGACCAAAACGTACACTGTTTAATAAATTCAAAATTATTATGATACTTAATTTAAATGGTCAGTAGATACGATTAGTGATAATAAGTAGGAGAGTTAATCATATGAATCCAGCGTGAATTTGGTGTAATTAACAGGCTATTAATTATGACAGTGTGAAGTGACTAATTATAGTAATTGACTACTAAATTAGTATTTAAATATGTACTAGGTGTAATTTATCTGATTTATCTTTAACGAAGACTTACTAAGATATTACTTACTTACTCGCAAAATGTTTTAAAGAATGACGAATTTAAAAAAATGTAGACAGACGGTCGGCTCTAGCTGACATTATATTAGGATCGTTGACATACGCACTAGGCAGTATATTGTATCGTGTCTCTAGCACGCAAGTTCGGTAACGTTTTCTTAATGTGATTAATGTTTGTATTCCCATGGCTCACTTTCTGATATCTACATATAACAGAACACTTTGAGACCAAACGTTTTTGTCATGGCTGTAACAAATTCTAGTCTATTCTCTACACCGGACCAGGAGGCCAATTCTCGGTTTGCGCCTTCTATACCAAGTCGACTTCATGGAACGCACAACCAATAGGAGAACACAGATTACAGTCGACATTCCTTATCTTTATCCTACTGGTCTATGCGTTCCGTAAAGTCGACCCGACATAGATTTTTTTTTTATGTGATAGGTAGCAGACGAACAGGCGGATCACCTGATGGTAAGCACATGCAACAAGTGCGCTGCTAACCTTTTACCCCTTCCCCCTGATGGGCCACTCACTCGGCGAAGCACAGCACAGGAGCTGCTTCACGCCGGTTTTCTGTGAGGGAGTGGTATCACTCCGGTCGAGCCGGCCCATTCATGCCGACGCATGGCTCTCCCACAATTCATGTGCAGCATGGCTAGAGCCGACCGCCTGTCTACATTTTTATAAATTCGTCATACTTTAAAACATTTTGCGAGTATCTAAGTAAAATCTTCGTTATGACGAAAACCGAGAATTGGCCTCCAATCTCTTTCCATTTTAGATTTTCTCTCTAAAACTACGTTGACAAAGTGGTTATCTGTTATAACTTACGTATTCAGGTGGCGCCTTCTTCAGGTTTGGGGGGGTCGCCTCCCCCCCCCCCCCCTCGTCATTGACGAGGACGGAACACAGGCCCTTGTGATGCTAATGCTCCTGCAATTCTAAATGCACTGGCTCTCGGCCTGTATACTGTTTCCATTCTACCATCTTACCATGCAATTGCCGGATGAGTCTAAAGTTGTCGCTTTTGGAATTTTGTCGGCTACTGACTTAGGGACCTTCAAGAAACGAGCGTACTCCTTCTTAAAAGGCCGGCAACGCATCAGCGACCTCTCTGATCTCGCAGATGTTCATGGGCAGCGGTGATTACTAACTAGCAGGTGACCCGCTTGCTCGTTTGTCGCCTCTAGTATAAAAAAAAACAAGTTCACTGAGACCATGATTCAGGATTTGGGGAATTAAATTGAGCCGACTGCTGCCTGACCTTCGTAACGTAACCTAGACAAAACTAAATCATGGTTTCACGTTTCAGAAACTATCTGAAACTTGTAGGTTTCTTCTTTCCTCACCGCCGAGCTAATGGTAGAAATACGCAAGTAGATTTGTCAAGCACGTAGACACGAGAAAAATCCAAAGGTAGATGCTTCGATCGAACCATGCCACGAATGATCATGGAAGGTTCGTAACCACTGATCTACAAATCCAAGAGAAGGGCTGTTTATGTAGACGTGAAAGTGACAGCATAATTATCAGTTTGAAACCAAGTTATTTAATTTTGGTATATTTAATTTTACTCGGATCTGTCTTTAAGTTCTTATGTTAAGTATTTGTTTATTGGTAAAATTAATTTGTTAAATACTTAAGTCCTTTCTTCTTTTTGTTTCTGCCTAAGATACAGGATACTCCTAGTTTAGGCAGCAAACTAATAATTGCTCCCTTAGTGAAGTAGACTTGTGTATTTGATTGTTCTGACGATTTCAATAAAGTTTTATTTTTATTATTTTATTTTATTTTTTTAAGACTTAAAGTCTTAGTCTAGACATATTTTGTAACAATGGAGTAAAGTGTAGTTTACACGCGAGATGGTTGCAAAAATAGCCCACACCTAAAGTATGGGCGAGCTGTGTACTCAACTTGCACGTAATCTGAAGATAGGTGTGTGTCATGTCTCGCCGGTGTCGTGGTCCAATGGACCCGGGGTCCTGCACCCAGCGTTACGCAGGTTAGATATTTGCACCGCGGGTCGAGGTTCATTTCCCGTCGTGTTGATCCAGCCCTGTTGACTCTCGGAGTCTGAAAACGTTACAAACTATTCGCATGTAAAGTGGAACTAGACGTCCCTTTTCAACTTTCTATAAAAGAGCGGGAGGGCTGACATGAAAACGTCATCAGTTTCTATGCAACGTGAATATTTGTAAGGGTAACTAGTTTTAGCGATTTCCAGTAGAGACGAAACTAAGAGGAATCGCTACGGTGAGTTGCTACGAATGTGCTCGTAACAAAAGATGCTACGGAATTCGTAGCCACATCAAACGACTAAGAATTTCGTAGTATCTCGGACGTCATGTTCTTCGGAGATGCTTCTTACGTCTAAACGTTACAAAGCTGTAAATGGAATTCCAAAGCCAATTCGAATGTAATTTGTTTTTAGTAATAATGTAATATCATTCAAGGAAAGTTAGTATGATTGCCTAAATTATCTTTCCATACTCAATGGTCAGGTTGGTGAAAGGCAAACACTTTTTTCCAATTCAGCCTTTTGACAAAGAAGAAAAAACTGGTTGATAACAGTTTAGTGACCTAATAATGAATAACGTCAGATCAGTGATTAAATACTCATTTTGTGATGCTGCGAGATGTTTGTGGGTAAAACATTAAAGACTACAGTCTCTTTTATTGTAGGTACCAAGTGGACGCTCGTAGCTATATAAAATTCAACGTCGAATGCACGAATATAGATCCTCTGGGTCCGCTAACTATAGATAGCATAGATCTATGTCTATAAATCTATCTACAAAACATTTGTAAGCGATGCACTTTCTCCGGATATCCATCTCAACAAAAAGTTTTACCGACAAAAATATAATAGCAGTTGAGACGTGGAATAAATTGTTATAAAATGCTTCTCGAGTCGCCATTACGGCTCAGATTTTGCACATAAATCTTGGGAAGTGTGAAAGTAAAAACTACTCAAAATGTAATACGAATCTCGACGGGAGGAAAAATATTTTAAATTTCTACACTTTGTCGACTTTTTTATCATTTACATTTTTGTTTGATCGGCTGACCCTCAAATTCTCTTGCTTCTGACATTTATCATAAATATACAGGTTGTAACAAAAAGGGCGTATCATCCCAAAGCGAACTGATTCTGACACACTTTACAAATCTCATATTAGAGTTTTTAACCTGGCAAGTTAATATTACGATTATTAATATTTAATTGAAATCCGATTCTTCGTAAAATCCATTTCAATTTGTTATTAAGGCCCAATTCGACCAATAAACTTCCGAGGAGAAATTCTATTCTATTCTATTTATTATCAAGAGCTTTATACTCGTAAAGCTGTAATATGAGTAAAAAGCATTATATTATACTAAGGCTTTTAAGCTTGCTACAACACTTGAAACCTAAAAAATTAAGATGCTTTATCATTTTATCCCATAGAAGTTTAATTAATTATTTGGCAATCGACATACACTCATTAGTGTAGTCTGCAACAAAAGTATAAATTTAGGTAAAATAAATAAAAAATAAAATAAAATAGTTTATTAAACAACTTTTACAAATAAGGGCTTAGAATACTTTAGCACAATTACATAAATAAAGTTGTAGCGAAAAGCGCGTCATATGCATAGGTTGCCGTGATTTCTACACTAGGGTGGGTGGAAAGACGTCGTCGAGAGTGATCTGCGAGAACTTCAGGCCAAGGACTGGCAACAAGTGGTACAAGATCGACCGAAGTGGCGTTCTCTTGTTTCGGAGGCCAAGACTCGTTACGGGTCGCTGAGCCAGTGGAGTAAGTAAGTTATAGCTAATTAATATTTATTTCAACTAACCTGCTCTATAAAATTTAGGTTAATGTAGGAGTTTGAAATGAACCTTTTGAGATGATTTGTGTGTGTGAACAAGATGTCGTGGTCATGAAAGGTGATGTCATCTCGTTCCAACTCGAAATGTTAATATGGGATAGAACGATTAGTATCTATCGGGCGTTTTCAATAAGGGGGCATCACACCGTGAGTTAACTATTATGTAAGCAATATAGTTCAATGTAACATACGTAAGTTGTCTTAGTTGTTATAACAAGTTTCAAAAATCCCAAGGTTGACCGCAGTAACCATCTGCCTATAGAAGGCATAATATAGGTACATTGCGATCTATATTTTCCCTCATAGAGGCAGGCAGGGCTGACCCTGCGTCATAATCTACCGCTTGGAAGCTTAGGAGAAAAAGTTTGAGTTCTGAATTTGGGGGTTTGAATAGAATAAAAATATTTACTTATATACAAAAAATATACTAATGGTACTTTGCCTGGCTGTATAGTCCGAGGCAAGAAAGTGTAGTTAAGACCTTGAGTGCGCAGAAACCAATTTTGATAGAAAGTCTTCTTTTTTACAAGTGCGCAAAATAACGGTCATCGATATACTCTCGTGCCTCCAGCTATACCTAATGATTTGGTGTGCTGTGACGTCCAACATAAATGGCCGTCACTCAGGTTATGTCATGGTTCTGACAGGGCCGTGACACTGGTTTTCAGTGGAACCTGCTTGTGTAGTCCTTGTGGTTTTCAGTGCCATGGACGCCAGCCTTGTGCTACAGTGGCTTGTGTACCTAGTGTGTGTGTAATGTGGATATTTATATTACTTAAATGTGTGTTTTTATAAGTGACTAGTGGCCTCCCCCTTACTTCGCTTCGGGACTGAATTCAGAAATGAACCAATAGATGGCGCTGTGTCCAATTACATCACGCAAGCGTTTCGTGTTTCCGGTTTACCTATAAGCCTTGTCGTTGTCTATTGAAGTTATCTCTTTATAAATTGTAAAGATATACATCGGTTAGCAATTCTAATTTTTGCGCTGACTGTACGAGCGAACAAAAACCACCTCCCGACCTTTCCACATCTGTCGAGCATTAATTAGTTAGAGTTTATTAATTAGTAGTTAAGTTACGCGGTATATAGCAGTATAATTTGGTTTCGTTTTGTTAAATTTGTTTGGGCTAAACGAATTACAAATTGAGCATTCGTCAGCATGTTTGGAGAGTTAATTCTTGTTTTAATTGTTATTCCATAAATAACCGAAACCTTATTACAAAACGCGATCTAAAGTTATACAATTCCATAAAGCTCATGCCATCCCTTTCCAACATTGAATGTTAAAGGGGGCTGGAAAGAGTTTTGTTATGGGACTAGGTATTACGGTGGCAGTCTTTAAATTTATATTCCTCCAAAATTTTCACATATACCTACATTTTAAATAGAAGAGGCTTATGCTTCTATATACGAGTAATCGTTAAATGGGAAGATTGATTCTCATGTCAATTAATAAATTCAAAAACTTATATAAAGTCTTTGGATACATTACGGGTTTAAAGACTGCCACGATAATAACATAATTAGAGGCAGGTAAGTATCAGTTAAAGGAAGCATCCACTAGAAAAATAAGAAGACAAATTATATTTATGATCTAAACTAAGCAAACAAGCTTGAAGTGAACAAACACGAGTCTCGGAGGAAATCATAACTCTTTCAAGTAAACCTTTTCACAGATAACTCTTTTACTAAAACGCCAATGTTGAGGAAAAATAGAAAATTGTTTTTGCAGCTAAGTAGGTACTCCACTAACCCACGAATACTCGAAATGTATTTTAGCAGCCCCTGCTAAAATACATTCATACTTTCTTTTTAAGTACAGCTCTCAAATCTAGGTACAGTGTTAAGTATTCCGGCGTAAGTCACATTCAAACAGCCTCCTTTTTTCCCAGGAGAAAGTATCATGACCATCACCTTGTCACATGTCGGGGACAAGATGGTTTGTGGGACTCTAACCCTAACCAAAACCCCTGGGTTGTGTCTATGGGTAAAAGAAGCGCTATGTATTTCCGAATCCTGTGTCGAACGAAAGTTATATTCCCGAATTTTCGAACTCATTTTTCTCGGGCTTGTGATCCTGATTATCATCCATATTAAGCAAAGGGCGGTGGTTACGCCTAATCCCATCATAGTAGCGATGACTTGACTTCTATAGTAGAGGCATGTGTAGTACATAGGCAGTTTTTTTTTAATTCTTTATTTATTTATTATTCTCACAGGAAACCAGCTAACTCAGTGGCGTCAAGGACCCTCCCCCACGCCCTTCGGGGACCTAATAATATATACAAGCGAGGAAGGAGCTTAAACCTAGGTAATCCGGTTTTAGGCCGCTTTGTAACCTTGGGTGAGGAATGATTGAAATTTCGGACGCTTATAGATAGATAGATATTTTTTATTGCACAGAAACATAAAACATAAGTGAAACAACAGCATTAAACTCTAACAATAAGACAATCTTATCGCTTGTAGCGATTTTTCACAGACTACCTTTCGGTAGAGGAAAGAAAAACAGCGTGTTGGCAATGGGATATTGCTGAATGTTGAAGACAGATAGGCGCAGATAAATACGCAAACTAAAACCATTCTGAATGATTAAGAGTCTTCTAAGATTAAATTGAAAGTCAAACTTTAGGATTCACGTGATTAATCACCTTTGTGAAAAATGGTAGAGGCTGGAGTCATTTTTATAGGCCCTGCTCTTGTGTCAAGATTACCAGCACCTAGAAATATTTACCCTAAGCCTGTGAAAATATCGAAAAAATTACTAAGAACTTTAAAAGGCTACTACAATATTAATTGATATTATTGCACAAAAAAGCTAGTCGTTTTAATCCCGAAGCATTCTTAATAGGTAAGACGAATATAGCCCTTTCAGCATGTTAGACATCAAAATATGCAAAACAAAAATTAGGTGTTCCATACAAAAATGAGTTATTCACAGGGCAATAATGTATGAAACATAGCTAATTTTATTTTGCTGAATGCACTTAATTTGCGTTACCTAGGTATTATGAGGGCTTCGGGATTAAAACGACTAAAATTTAACGGTGTATAAACAATTTATTCATTGACTTTGTAATTTTAGATGCAGCTCAGTGAGCTGCATAGTATTTATTTAAATTACTTAAAATCCGAAATGCTAATCTGGTTTACTGATTTTTGCTTTAATATCACCATACAAAATGCATAGTTAAAAAATATGCTAATTTCCAATAGGCATATAAAAATGTTATTTCTGGTTAGTGAAACACGTGGTTAAAGGGATGTAAATGTTTACCGATACACCCTGTATCAATACAGTGTGGCACATCATTTCGGAAAAACACCGATACAGTTAATTTATTCCTTACGTTGAAAATGTTTCTAAAATGGCGTACATTTTTTGCCCCCGAACTCATCCAAAGTGAGTCAACGAAGTCCGCGTTTCGATTTAAAATGCCAGCAAAAGTTATCGACAATCGGAAATAATAAATGGCGGTGAAGATGCGATTTTGTTTTTTCCTCGCTCGTATCGGAGGAAATATTAAAGAACAAACATTTATTCCCCTAAATTAAATCGGAAACAAACAAACCACGGGCCGCTCGGGAATTATTATTGTGAGAACGAAAGGTGCGGCGAGGAGCTAGGAAAGCGATGTTGGTTCGACTTTTTCAATTTACGAGTAAATAGGTGGTAAATAGAGGTACCTATTAGTAATTCTATACTATTTATAAAGAGATAACTTCTATAGATAACGACAAGGCTTATAGGTAAACCGAAAACACGAAACGTTTGCGCGATGTAATTGAGCTCAGCGCCATCTATTGTTTCATTTCTGAATTGCGGTCCCGAAGTGAAGTGAGGGCGGGCCACTAGTTACTAATAAGTATGACGTCGCCAATAGAGTCAGTCACACCTACCAGCAGACCATTGCTGACCGTTTTTGGAACATAGGACGACGGTAATTTTAGCGTTGGGACATCTTTTTTAATAAAATGAACTAATTTAACTCATAAAATATTAATCTTTACTACATAATGTATTTACAAAGAGATAAATTCTAAAAGTAAAGATAATGCTTACTTATAGCTAAACCAAGTAGGCAAAACACTTGTGCGATGTAGGTAACCGATGCCCAGCGCAATCTATGGGTACTTAAATATCAAAACTTATAGCAAAATTTTGTGTCGAAACGAAGTGAAGCGTGAGTGAGGTAAAGTGATATTTCCGGTTCGCTGTTTCGAAAGCCACTGTTCCTAAATTGCATTTTTTTTATGTGATACCTAGGTGGTGACGAGGGACGAATGGAAGAAGAAAACATACGGCACCGACCCCAGATAATCTGGGAACAGGGCAGCGAGATGATGATAAAGTGGTGACGAGCAGACAGATCCAGATCACCTGATGGTGTCTATGGGCGGCGGTAAACGCTTTGCGCGTTTTTTTTTTACGTGATAGGTAGCAGACGAGCAGGCGGATCATCTGATGGTAAGCAATTGCCACCAGTGGAGTTACAAGTGCGCTGCCAACCTTTTATCCCCTTCCCCCCCTGGTGGGCCTCCGGTACCCTCACTCACTCGGCAAAACACATCACAGGGGCTGCTTCACGCCGGTTTTCTGTGAGCCAGTGGTATCACTCCGTTGATCCGTTGTCACGTCGTTGCGTTGCATGTGCAACACCAGTAGAGTCACAAGATTCATTTTTGTTCAGGCGTTCACTTGTTCTTTTTCTTGTTTATTTTACCTATTATTAATTTCCATTTCATATAGTTACTAAACGCATTTAATACTACTCGTGAGTAAATATCTCCAAGATAATCGCAACTCCTTGTAACCTTCCAATAAGCGTGTACTAACGCCCGGAGCAATTCGAGCAATACTTCCTTTCATTTGTTGCTTGTCGCTTAAAAGTCCCGCCGATAAGCACCGCGGCTTTCTTAACCGATTGCTGTTAGATTGCTTACGAGTATCCACGTTGTATACAACACGGACTTTGTAGCGCATAGTCTAAGTTTTGTTTCACTATTTCTTCTTCTTTCAGTCCAACTGAATCACGGTTACACATTTCAGTAACCGAAAGGTACTGGTTTCCTCACGATATTGTCCTGCCCCACCGAACTTATGGTAAAAATACGCACATAGATTAGAAAAATGCCTGCTTGAATTAGAACCACGAAACCCCACTCTTTTGAAAGGCGCGTTCTTAGGTCTTTCTCGTAAAAATTACAGCCTCGATGGTGCTACTGCACCACTAAGCCACTGCTAAGGTCCCAATTTCCTGGCAAATCAATTTCTAAGTGTTTTTGGGTCTGGGTGTTCTGGGTTGATACCCCAGTTAATTACCGTCATCTGGTACTCATAGTACAGGGGTTGTCCTAGTTTGACACCAGGTTGATTGGTGTGATTGTCTGGCGCATTTATTTATTTATTATGTCATTATGTACCGTGGCAGTCTTCAAACCCATTTAACCTCCAAAACTGACATCAGAATTTTAAAATTTACTGAAAACTCCTGTAAAGAACCTGCCAGAGTTCTTTTACATAAAGGGAATTCCCCCAAATTCTTAAGACAAGCGTTCGCTCCTACATCGCAAGCTTTTCCTATGTTCTACGTCTCATAAAATACTTTTCCCAATTTGGAACGCAAATTAAAGTCGCTTCTTTCACGAATTGGGTCACGTATGTACGAATTGTAGGAAATCTAATTATTTTCGTTTTTAACTGTTCGGACGAATTCGTTGCATGCATACGTTTAACTAGATAGGTCTTCATACTTCCTCATGCTTTCAGGCAATAAACGCCCATGGCTGGACATAGGCCTCCCCCAATGTTTTGTAGACAGACCGCCCCCCCATCGTCACCAGGTTGTTCCACCTTGTGGGGTGAGAGGAGAGGGATCATAGCTCCGACACTGCGACCATATTTGATCTATTTGTGACCTTCGCCCTCAGGCCAAATGGAGTGATCTCTACAGGATGGCTGACAAAAGCTAGATGCGAGTATCGAAAAGTCGATCGGAGTGGTGAATATTAGGAGAGGCCTTTGTCCAGCAGTGGACTGCAGCTTCTGGCTGCAGGCTGATGATGATAATGTGACCTCTGCTCCCTAGCCTACAGAAGGGATACAATTTGAGTGGTAACAAGCAAGAACATACCACAAAATATAGGGTGTATCAGCGAACATTTAAGTCCCTTTAATTAAGTGTTCTACTTACCAACCATTCAGAACAACATTTGCTCTATGACATTTGGAAACAATTTTTAATTTAAGTATCTTACAAAAATAGTCACGTAACATGGTCCTTTCGTATGGGGAGTCGAAAAAAATTTCGAAGAATTTCGAAAAGTCATTGAACTAATTCTGTTCAGAATAGTTGGTAGAACACGTGGTTAAAGGGATGTAGATAAATATTCACAGATACACCCTGAATATAGACACAGAAGGACACAGGTTTCGAAGAATTCGTTGACTACGCGATAGTATATCCAAGGTATCTCTGCACCATACGTTCCGTGTAGTCTGTCTCTACCTTCTGCCCAGCCGATAGCCTGTAGGTAGCCGACGTTCTGTATCTTCCACTACCATCTGCCCAGTCTATAGGTAGCCGACGTTTTGTATCTTCGTTGTGTGATAATATAATAATAGGGAACCAATGGGTTTGCATAATATAAGATACAATAGTATAGTTATAGTCGACTAATTACTTGCCCTTAGTTACGTCCCACGCAAAATACAAGCTACTAATTAATGTTTCTCTTTGACGGTATTTCACTACACACACTCATCTTACTATAATAATAATAATATTATACGGGGTGGAAAAAACATTGGGCCCTGGAGGGCAATTTTCTTGAATCCTTAAGATAGCACTTTTTACATAAAGGAAACCTTCCTTTATTTTTAAGAGAAGTAAAACTGCATTGAAAGTTTTTTTGAATAATAACGTTGTTAAAGATGTTGCAGGAGAGTCGAACCAGAAAAAAATAAAAAACTATATTGTTTTTTTTTATTCTACCAAGCAATACACCCATTACTTTTTTTATGTCATAGGTAGCAGGCGAGCAGGATCACCTGATGGTAAGCAATTGCCGCCGCCCATGGACACTTGCAACACCAGTAGAGTTACAAGTACTTAATTACTAAAAATAGTTTCTTTATGTAATCTTAGCTCTTAAACACGTCTGCTGTGAAAGATATCATCATCATCATCAGCAACCCACACTCGTCCACTGCTGGACATAGGTCTCCCCTAATGCACACCACCGCTCCCGATTTTCAGCCACTCTCATCTAGCTCACTCCAGCCAGGCTTCGAATGTCATCATCCCAATTTGTCGCAGGGCGTCCAACTCTACGTTTACCGAGTCGCGGTCAACGCTCCATCTGGCCTGAGGTCGTCCTACACTACGTTTACCGAGACGCGGTCTCCACTCCAGAACTCGTTTACCCCAACGGTTGTCAGTTCTGCGGCAGATATGGCCAGCCACTGCCACTTCAGCTTGCTAATCCGGTGAGCTATGGCGATAACTTTGGTTCTCTGCCGGATCACCTCGTTTCGGATTCGATCGGTGAAAGAATATCAATGCTTAATACCAAATATTTTGCATATACTCGTAATGGTAGAAATACGAATATATAGTTTTGAAAAATCCAGTGCATGCTCGGGTTTTCTAACAGCTTCCTATTAGCTTAAAAGGACATTTGATTCCCTATTAAGTATTATAATTGACGACCCATTTGGTTCAGTGATAGTGAATGCTGCGTCTGGGCCAAGGGTTGCGGGTTCGATTTAAACCCACAGTACAAACATTTGTGTGCATGAACATGTTTGTTTGTATTGCTCTGGGTGTTTCTATGTATTATAAGTATGTATTTACAAAAGAAAAGTATTATACGTATATATTTGTAATTCCACTGTTGGTTCTGATATCTGTAATACAAGTGATTGAGCTACCTATCTCAGAGTCATGTAGTGAAATATTATTATATTATAATGTTAGCAATATCTGAATAAAGGTTTATTTATTTAGAGTTCTGTATTTAATCCCTCACTTGACAGCGAGAACTCAAGAGTCTATACAAAAATACCAATACCGTACAATCGGATGTGCGTGTTATCGACAACATATGAAGGGGGGTCTCGCCCCCATTTATTACACATTCTGTGATAAGCACAGTTTAAGGGGTTCCTTTGCATGTGCCTCCACCATAATACGATATTGATAACGAAATAAGCGTTTCGTTATTGAAGGGTCTGGGCGTCTGTTGTGCTCCGTTTTGTATTGTTGCTAATATTAGCTAACGGAAAGAAACATTAATTATGTTTCCGAAACATTAAGCAGTTCTTGTAATAACGCCTGTCGTATGTCTACACTAAGCTTATATGCCAGAGTCGCAAGTTCGGATATAAATTAGTACCTAAACCAACGTGGACTTAGGTTTACTTAAGTAGGTACTGAAAAACTTAGGGCCTGTTTCACAATTTGACTTTGAATTTGAATTTGTTGGAAACGTGACTTGTTCATTTTGTGGGCCTGTATGGGGAATGACCCTTGTATCGGGAGCTAAAAAAATTTCGACTAATTTTCAAAAGTACAAAAATGTTGTTCAGATTGATTGGTAGATGATTTGGTTAAAGGGATGTAAATGTTCACAGAGACATCCCATATGAATGTCATTATAACCCTAATTCTGACGCGGCTCTATGGCCGGAATTTTTGCGTAGGGACAGACCTTCATTTGAAGAGACAAAGCGCATGGCGATGCCGACACATCTTATTTGAATTCTAACACATTTTGCACGTAAGCGGAGCCTGAACAATGAAAGCTAATGAGACGGATGGTGCTCCAGCTGTAATTACACAGAGCACGAGTTCCGGGTAGGGTTGCCAGGTGATTTAGCACGCAGAAGTGGCAACGAGCTGGTTACCTCCGCTGAGTACCGCAGAAGCACGTAGTACGTATAATGGTTGGAGCTAGCGTTGTTAGACGTTCAGTTTTTGGCAGGACTCCGCTTTTTTGGTAGAAATTAGATGTCCCGCTCGGGACAGGCCCAGTCCCGTTTTTTAACGATTTTGAGTGGTGATCTTTTTTTAGGTAATTGAAAAAAAATAAAACGACGCATATCGTGACTCTTTTACAGAAACCAAAGTATAATACTGCCTTATTACCCCACTGCAGGGATAACATGCGTCTATTATAGCAAGTCCTTGTTACTATCACGAGGTTAGGCTTATTAATTACCTCGCTATCCCATACATAAAAACCCATACATAGCTCATATTCGGAAAAGTTCGAAACATAATTTTTAATGGAACTAGAAATTCAATCCAAGCCCCCGACCCCGAGATCCCAGCCCGGTAAATAACCCACTAAACCAGCAGGGCTCTTGAACAAAATGCGCGTTTTTACCGCATATTTCGTTGAGCTCCTCCATAAATTATTACCAAGTTGGCGGTCTCATTTTTACTAACAGCTGGTTTTTTTCACTCATTTTGTAGCTCTAACTTGTTAATTAATGATACCTCGGTATTAAGAGGATTTCGTTATTAAATGTTTAACTAAAAACGTTCATTGGTACCTATGTAGTGTAAGATTGTTGGCTCAAAAATATCTACTACGACTTCGCAATGTAATTCTGCTGCTTTTTAAGACGAATTACTTGTTATACCTAAATAACAGAAGTGTTCATGAAACGAAACGAACGGTATGTCCCCGACCAATTGTCAATTTGATGTGGCAGCCCTAGACTTTCGAGACATGTAAAGTAACTGCGTTGTAAAGCACACACACTAGTATGCATGTGATATTCGGTGCCATTGTGAATCTTACTGGGTTGAAACAAAGGTTTACAAATATTTACATACTAGCTTGCGATTTGGCGTTCGTGTGGGTGTGTACATAGTAAATTCAAGCAAATACAGAAGGATAGAGATTTCAATTATAATTATTTTGCAAGATCTTAGGTTTTGATAGTCTATTGGAATTAGAGTTCAAAACTTGTTTTTGTTCCTCCTGCTAAAACAAACGACGACCTAAACCTCTACCATAGAGAGGGGGCAGGGGGTTGCTAACCTTCTTAAAGGCCAGACAGAAACAGGCTTATGTAGATTCGGCAGTGCGCAGATGTGGGCAGGATCTAGCACTAAACATGATAAAATAAACTACTGAAAATAAATTAATAGTTTAAAAAAAAACTAAATACGCTTTATAAATATACGTAAAACCAATAACTTAATCGTGTGTAAATAAAGATTACAATACCTTTTAACAATCCAATAACACAACTATGATACGATATTCCTTCCAGTCCAGTGCTTATCTTCCAGCTTCATCAGCACCGTATGTTTTAAATTTTTCGTTACGTAACTAGGTTTATGATCACCAATCTGCATTAGGTGTGGTATGACTCTGGTGGATGAAGCGGGCCTATCCCTGCTAAAGCGTGACCCCTCCTACGATAAGATACAGGTCGATTCACGTAAGATGGCCACAAATGACGATCGTATACGCATGTAATCTTAGAAGTAAAGACTTAAGACACAAAACATGTTAAATTAAACATTATAATGTGTTTAGTCTAAGCCCTTATATGTGTCTAATGGAAAATGAGCCATTTCTTTATGAGATTACATGCGTACCATCATTATACCATTTACTTTACTTTACTTTATTTTACCATCATCATCGTCATTTGTGGTCTTTCGTGTAGGTATCGACCTGTACTTGGCTATATACAGGTGAACCTAACAAAAGCGTGCTTAAAAAATTGCAACAAGAAAACTGATGAAAACATTATTTCCCTAAATTTACTATGCTCACGACTGTCGGCGGAGTGCATTGTATGCACAAATGATTTTAATGGAAATGTGAGAGGATGGGAAAATAACATGCATTTTTGAAAGAGGATCAAATGTAAAGCAGTGAGTTACGTTGCATTAAACTAAGCCACAATTATTGTGGAAGGGTTTTCATTTCTGCATTCAGAACAAAATATGAGGTTGAAATGTTACGAGTGGAAACAATTCATGGAGTTATTTTAGCGTGGAAAGGGTTTGCATAGATAACCACACGCTTAATGAAGAATTTCTTAATGATCATAATAATTAAAATCTCAATTTATGAATAGATATGCCTACATAGGTACGTGCCTTTGAAACTTTTATGAAAATACAAACTATTGAAAAAGGCACTACTACTTATTTTCTTTAGTCATGTTACCAGTTCAGATTTGTCGGACTATTAGGTAGGTAGTCAAGTAGTGTGTAAAATTTTCTTATTTGACATTGAACCAAATATTGTGTTTAACCCACTCAGTGTCTTTAAACGCGAATTCGCGTCCTGGTTTTCAAGTGCCATATACGTGCATTTGCGTCCTTATTTCACTTGTCTTGTTTTTCCCCGGTTCAAGAGTAAATAATCTGAAATTGAAAGTATACGGATATCTAAATTCAAAGTTAAAAGTCACAAGACGGTTTCTCGACAAGACATAACATTTCAAAATTATTTAAATCATGGATTTCCACCCTCCATACTTAACACGTATATATTATATACGTGTTAAAGGCATTAAAAATATAAACCAGGAGCAAACTTACCTAAAAGGCTGGCAACGCATCCGTACTCCTTCTGGTATAGATGATGTCCATGGGCGGCGGAGATCACTTACAACCAGGTGACCCGCTTGCTCGTTTGCCTGCGTATAATAAAAAAAACCATTCAGCCTGATTTCAAATAAAGAAATTTAATTCGTATAGTTACATTAATGCGTCCCACTGTGCGTCCCTATTCCTACAACATTTTTAAACTTACTTAAAATATAAGGAGCCACACCACTATAGTCCTTAAGCTTTACAATATTCGGGCTAACATCGCATAGAAATACCCTTGTGCCGCTGTTAATTACAAGACAAACCCACCTGTTATTTAGTTAGTCTCTAGCAAATTAGCAATGTTAGTGTTGCAGTTAGTGGGTATTATCTTTACATGTTCCGGTACAGTCGCCTACAATAAAATGTAAACACTTCGACTCTTATGCCAAGACTATAAGGTTTATATTTGAATTAGGTTGTATACTTATTAGTGTACTTGACTGTACAGCTCGGCCCTGTTACGACAAAACACTGCAACCCGGGTTACAGCGATTTGTAATAATATGCACTAAATGTATCTACTTGATGTAAGCTTTGAAACTGACTAACAAACGCAGTTCAACACACGTTATGAACCGGAATATTCCATATAACATTCCGCTGTAACCTAAAACACGCAGGAAATATTTTTGCAAAACGCTGTAGGCTAAGTTTGCAGCGTTCTAACATGATAGAATACGGTCAGTCCGAGCGCTGTTAGTTAGCAAGCGCGAGACGCGTGCGCCTTATTATTTCTGCAAAACACTGCAAGCTTAATTTGCCGCGTATAGGCGTGACTACTGGTCCTAAAATTTTATGAAATTGTTGGATGTTATGATAGATTTGAAATTGAAAATAACTTTGTGCTAGTTAAAATTTAAATATATTTCGTGTATCTCTATCGTAAGTCAATTTCAAAGTTTTAAATTATCAAAAAATCCGGTTATCATTGGATTGGCCATCAAATTTAAAGTAACATTTACTAAGAAAGTAGTTTTTTAAACGCAACATTTCACATAGCTATCATACAAAATGCATACGCTATGCGTAGAAAATTCATATTTGTGATGTCACTGATATGGAGCGATTTTAATCAAGTTCAAAACTAAGATTTTCAAATCGTGACATCTTGGAAAGTTTTTAAGGTATCAAAGTAAATAAGTATTTTAACATTTTTTTGTGATTGGGGAATCTTACAACGGCATAACAATTAAAATAATTCGTAATGCTTATTATAATAAATTTTAACAAACGCTTTGATCACTATAACGGCGTTATATAGTGAGTTCAACTTTTTTAAGTAGGTAAATATTGCACTTAAAAAATCCTCGAAGGGTTCAGGTGGGAGTCGAACCCACAACCTTCCACAGTTTAGGCGGATGGTTCGGATAGTATAAACTGGTAGTTATACTATCCGAACCCCTTACTGAACCGATTAATTTGATTTTATTTACTTTCGACTTTTTTATTAATAACATAAGAATTTTACTTACTTACCGTGTGCTAACTATAAAAACTATCTATCCCATGGATATGCCAAGCTTGCACTAAATAAATATAGTTAAATTCAAACATTATAGTTCACACGACCTAAAATAAATTGTAGTTGTTATTTGTACAAAATGATGTAAACTTAGTTTACATCGTTTTGTCACAATAAATACGAATGTAGGCTAGCTATATACTATCACTACAAAACACGTTTTTTTAGTATAATTATTTAAAATTAAATAATACGATAAAGTAATGTTCTAGTGACGAATTGCGGCTATTGTAAGTAATTGTTTAGTATAGAAATCATATTTATATCTTTACTAGATACGATTTGGTAACGAGCCAAAGATAAAAACTTTTAAACTAGTTTTTTGAAAATTGGCGTTTTACAGGATAACGCGTTTTGTCATAACAGGGCCGAGCTAGTTAACTAAACAAATAAACTGGTGCTTTGTGGCTAGGATGTTGTCATTGGTGCGTTTAGAATACTGCATGGAGTAAAGTAATAATCCTGGAATACTGCCAAGCGGTTTTCGCCCTGTCGTAAAAGGCATCTAGTAGTAACTAGTAAAGTAACGGTCCCTGTAGTATCTTAGTCTATGTGGACACACTCACATACTTAACCCTCAGTAGTTTCAGTAAACTGCATGCGACGACTCTTTGTGAATATATGAATCCTATACTTACATGTCCCTGCGAAGAAGCAGACGAAATTCTACAACTCCTTATGTAGTGGGAGTCCACAGTGGGAGTAGGAGGTTAAATGCGGAAACAGGAGTCTGTTTCCGCATTTAACCTCCTACTTACTTGGCTCTTACGTGTTAGAGTCCTTGCTATTTTAGCTAGCTCAGCTCCGCCCAGAAGCGCAGAAGCTTCCTAGGAACTTCACAGGCTTCGTGAAGTGACCTCACAGCTTATGGAACTTCTTCCAGTGAGCTTTCTACCAACTATTCTGACGACTTTTTATATTTTATCGATTTTTTTTTAACTCCCCATACAAAATGAACTAGTCACGTGACCGAATTTGTATGAAGAGTTCAATTTTTTTATGCGAACTTCCAAAAGTCATAGAACAAAAGTTGTTCAGAGTGGTTGGTAGAAGACGTGGTTAAAGGGATGTAAATGTGCACAGATACACTCTGTATATCCGGATGTGTTATTTCAGAGGTTGGAATTGCAATGATTGTAAACTCCAAATAAAGATAAAGTGCTTTATTTATTACAGTTATACAGACTCCGCCGAATACATACAAAAACATTAACAATTTCGAGACGAAATTAATCACATTGATTCCTATAGCATAGTTCCAAATAACCTAAGACGAGACTATCAAGCCATAACAATTAGGTTCTAATTGACCGAGTGACAAACGAAGGCAGTGACAATGTGCGAAGAAAAAAACCTCTACTTTAAAATCGAGTATTTATATCATTATCAGTCCTTACTTAATTTCTAAAAGGATCTAGGAAAAAAAGATGAAGGTCACTGGACTATGACTTGGGTTCCGAGGTCACTATTAAACAAATAAATAGGTAACTTAAGTTCTAAGGCTGTGAACAGAATGGCGACACGGTTTCCGGTGTGACGTCACTCTGTTAGCAGCCTGATGAAATTTACAAGGGGGATTACACACCAAAGACATCTAAAATTAGTTACGACTAAGTTTTTTACAAAAAAGCTAATTTTAGCCGCTGATTTGACTAAGTACTACAATTTGAAAATTGGTTTGCTAAACTTTCACTAACAGTAATCTCTATATAATTCTAAATCAAAAATGGGCAACGAAACATTTTGGAATTAGCATCTAATTTAAACAATTTTAACATTATTTTTTTCTTTTCGAAAACTGTAGATCAACATGTTCTCTAACTAAGCGACACATAATTTGTCAATTGCCGCTTACATCATACGTGGCGCCACTGCCGCTTACGTCATAAGGCATGGCAACCCCATTGTACGGTGGCATGGAAACTCCTTTGATTCCGCAAAAATTCGTTGTCATGGCTTTTGACACGTTATACGTCATAGTTCAAGAATTCTAACCTAAAAATGCAAATTACAGCAACATTTACTTATTCCAATGCTTTCCAAATTCAAACGATGAGGGTTTTCCCAAATGAAAAATCCAGTAGATGGCGTTAGTCGAACCCTAACCACAGTAAGTGCGAAGATTTCTTACGTTGCGTTGCCAAATTTGAATACCTAAATTGGTGGTTTTGTAAGTTATTTAAATGTAACCACAGTTGCTCCTTGTTACAGCAGTTGTCACTGACCCCATCTATTGGATTTTTCTTTGACAAAAACCCTCATTATACATCAAACGATTTCCGAAACCTTACAAATACATCCAGTGTGATGTTGAAGAATGTTTCCCTGGCGTGTGATCCCCCTGTTCATATCGTAACTAAATGACTACACCGCGTTGCCCGCACTGTGAACGTTGCCGTTCACGCTCAGTGGAATGGTGTTGAACTCGTCATCGATTTCTTCGTTTTTCCTGTGAAAGAAAGGGATAGAATTAATTATAAAATATTTGTATTTGTGGCCGCTTGCAATGAGACGTTTAAGAAAGTTCAAAGTCAATCAGAGGGCAATGAAGAGGGCTATGCTCGGAATCTCCTTGCATGATAGTGTCAGAAATGATGAGATCCGCAGAAGATCTAAGCTTGCAGACATTTGTAGGATGAAACACCCAATATTTTCTTAACTTCTTTATTTAATTTTCTGGGTTACGGGTAAGCGTAGGGGAGCAATTCTCGTGCACTCGACATAGAAGTCGAATTAAAATTTTGTATGGGCGAATGTATGAAATTCCTAAATTCGAATTCGTCAACCGTACATTACAACCGAGTAAACATGAAATACCTTGCCAGGGAATATCGCCTGCTATTTTAATATACATTAATTACTCCAAATTTAACTCCACAGACAAAAATACCTCCTTGAAAATCCGCCAGCATTTCTTAAACCTTTCACAAAATTCTTAATCTTAAAAGAGCGCCCCAGCTATAAATGAATGGAAATTTGATCAAATAATTATAAATCCGAATAACACAAATGGAATGAAAATTAATTCAGGTTTAATTTGTTTAATGGAAGACAAGTAAAGGGGTGCCGTGACAGTGGTACCACAGACGTTATCGAGATAGAACAAGTTGGCGACCGCCGCACAAGTTCAGGCACTACCAACAAAAGCCGGAGGTTAACAAAATTACTTCGAAATGCGAGTACATAACTGTTGTGCCACAGTAGGAAGGGGTAGCTAGTAGCAATACCATAACACAGAACACCGGTTCCTATTTGTTTTTGCCCCAGGGAAAAGGCGTTGCGCATACCCGTTCGTCTCTCTCATCGTCATGGTGGAGAGAACGTGTTAAAGGGCACAGAGTCTGGTGCACGATGAGAACACTGGTTTCATACGTCATCTCATCTTAGTGTGTTATTCCCGGTGGCTGTCAAAGCAGTCGCTCTGAACCCCAAGGCACGCTTGGTTGGACCTTGATCCAGAATTTCCGGGAGACTGGTAATTACAATGGAATAACTGCCGTCTGGCCTCCGCAACCCATTAACAGGAGAACTAGAACATCGGCTGCCTAAATTACATACTAGACAGGCTACTAGGCAAATTCTGCGCGGGCACAGTAGTTGAAGGTTGTCAAAATAACGCGTTTAACATTTTGGCACATGGGTTACACCTCTCAAGCCGCTGTCACACGAAAACATGGCAAACTGTCAACATGATAACTGTCAATATGACAGCTATCAACAGGACCACTTTGTACGTCTGCATTGCAAAATTTCTACGACTGTATCTTCATGTTAAGTTTGTGGCTGCAACTTCACTATGGCCCGAGTCCCGATCAGATTACAGTGAACGTGGGGCTACAATTCCCACAGCGTCGCGCTTCTGATGTCCGTTTGAAAATACACAAGCAAGTCACTGCCTATATTCATACTGTAGTTATATACTTCAATAGAACTTGGGACTACAGGAAATTGTTAAACTTGTAAATAAGATTTCTGTATGAAGTTGTTGTTAGAAACGTTAGGTACGTAATGTAATTCTGCTAGAAATTACAAATCATTACGTTAACAGTATTATTAAGGGTTATGGCTTGTGCAAAGGGCAGGGTCTGAGAGTGTTGCAGTGATAAAGAAGCTTATTTGGCCGACGACGGTTGACGGCCTTATTTTAATAACAGGATCACCTGGTGGTAAGCGATTGCTGCCGCCCATCGGTGTCTATGTCTATGCAACACCAGTGGAGTCACAAGTGCGCTGCTAACCATTTAACCCCTTTTACCCCTTTAGACCTTCGTACCGTCACTCACTCGGCAACACAGCGCAGGCGCTGCTTCACGCCGGATCCTTCTGCCTACAATCCTCGGTCCCTAAACCTAGAGTTTTCCTTTTTGTTACATGGAACCTAGATGGGCCTTAATTGGAAGCAGGACGTTTACGATCCGAGTCGAAGTTTTCCCTCACCTTTCACAACGGCTGTGCGCGCTTTTTTTTTGAATGCGACAGGTATACTCCTCATCTAGGTTTACAAACCACCCAGAAGAAACAACAGCGAATTTACAGATACATCGTAGATATTAAAGTATGCAACTAATTGAGTGACCAACGTCGACGTACTTTGTACTGGCAATCTGTCCAGACCTTATGCAGCCAATTTAAGCCAATCACTTCAAAGACAAGCCGGGAGCACAAAAGCCCCTACAATAGGGGCTTATCCCGTCCTTGCAGGGGGCGATAACATTCACAGAGCATGCTATTGTCGCGATTGAAGATATCTGGGAGAGGAATGACGTCACGTGCGGTTTTTGGACAGGAAAGGACTTGATTATTAATTAAGATGAATAATCCAAAGGGATTTTGAGATACCTGTAGGTATAGGTACTTTAACCTTTAATGGGCAGCAGGTATAAATACAATTGGTTTTGGACCTTATCTCCAGCACATAAGGTTCAAAGTATAGTGTCTAATATATCGACAGCCCCATAAAGGGTTAGTGGCTAGTAGGCTAGTATCAGCCTATATACTGTCCCACTGCAGGGCAAAGGCCTCTATCATAGAAATGAAGTTATCGCTACTATGATGGGATTATGCTTAATCACCACGCTTGCCTAATGCGGATTGGTGATCACAAACCCGAACTATGTTCGAAAAATTCGAAACATACTTTTGCTCGACCCGGGAATCGAACCCGGGACCCCGAGATCACGGCCCGGTACTTAAACCACTAGACCAACGGGGCGTCCATAAAAGGTTAAATATCTATAAATATAATGTAACGTACACACAGCGACACGTCAAGTCGAGTTACCCTTTTTGAACTAATCATCCTTGTATCTAAGACACCTACAAATCCATCGGCTACAAATAGGTAACAAGTAGGTTCGTTTACTTGGTTCTAAATAAAAACTAAGAACTAAGTACACAATAACTAAATCAAAATACTTCAAAGAAAAAAAGAAATGCATAATACATACTGAGTATACTCAGAACAAATACTTTTCTTGAGTACGGATAAGATTTCAATTGAAGTTTAGACTCCCATATGATAAGTCCAAAGGTTTTGACTAGAACAAAATTATGAATTATTAATTTGCACAAAACATGGTATAAAATTGTGCTTATCTTTCGCTAATAACATAACAAATATTCTTAAAAAATCCTCATAGGTAGATACATATAGAGGTATCAAAAGGTTGATACGAAGTCGCGATAGAATGTTTTTGTTAATTCATTTTCATATATTTCAATGTATGTTTTAGGAGAAAATAATAGTCATAGGAATTTAAGGAAATGATTTAAAAAAAAGTTCTAACTGACAGTATGAATTTATATTATGGCTGACAATTAACAAACTGTTAACAACAAGTATTGAACAGTGGCCTTACCATGACTTTGAAATACTATCCTCGCTATCGAAAACTATCGCTTTGTCTCTTTCATTGTGATGCATTTGAAAGAGACAGAGCAATAGTTTACGTTATGTCAGTTTTCGATGTCAACTCATGGTAGCGCTACTGATGCAGTAGGTACATTCCCCGTGTCGTCGGCTCCTTGCGACCCTACGCTATAGTTCACAAATCGAACGCTAATGGACCCACATCCTGTAGTACACAAGCTAGGGTCATCACACGGTTTTTTTTTAATTTTTGTTATTTTTATGTGATAGGTAGCAGGCGAGCAGGCGGAACACCTGATGGTAAGCAATTGCCGCCGCCCATGGACACTTGCAACACCAGTGGAGTTACAAGTGCGCTACCAACCTTTTATCTCCTTCCCCTGAGTAGGCCCCCGGTACCCTCACTCACTCGGCGAAACACAGCACAGGGGCTGCTTCACGCCGGTTTTCTGTAAGGCAGTGGTATCACTCCGGTCGAGCCGGCCCATTCATGCCGAAGCGTGGCTCTCCCACAATTCGAGCATCAGGCCAATGGCAACAAGTAGTGCAGCATCGACCAACGTGGCGTTCTCTTGTTTCAGAGGCCAAGACTCTTTTCGGGTCGCTGAGCCAGTGGAGTAAGCGAGTAAGTAATGACATTAAGATATTACTATCACTTGATAGTGATAAAAAATGCACCAATTACTTGGTAAACTTATATATTTATATGGGATAGCCAAGTTTTTTGTGCAGCTGGTCTATTTAGAAATTTAGACCGAACTGCAAAAAGATTACAGTTTACACTCGCACCTTCCCTAATGAATTCCAGATATCAACGTCCACTATCTTACTGTCCTAGATACAAAATTAGCGCAAACAGCATGTAAAAGAGAATTTAAAATTAACTAAAATGTTGTTTCATTAAAACTTATAATGATGCCATCTGGCGCAAGCTAATAGAAATAGGAACTTAACATTTAAAATGAAGCAAATACAGTACTGAAATGGGCGTTACACACGGTTGGCCATTTCCTTTTTTTAACTTGGCGAGTCACGCTGCCAAGTGACAAGGTACTTAGATACTATAGGCGCGTGTTATGGTATAATAAGTACTAAGTACTCGTAGAATTTTAAAGTGTCCTTTGTCTTTGACTTGATTACAAGTAAGTAAGTCTATGTAGCGACTTTACTTGCGTAAAACAGTTGTTTGAACTAACACGCACTTTTCGAGAAATCGTATCCCCAAATTAGTGTGCACACGCTAGTACTGAGCACGAAACACCTTCGATGACGTATCGTATCATACATTTCTCCAAAAATATATTGGATACGTTACTTGTATGTGGACGGGCGCTCACGTTGCGATACTATCCTTTCTGACGTTGAGCGGTCAAATTTAGTTCTGCCTACGTATGATAGAGGAAGCTGTTCAATTTTCATACAGATTATTATGCGATGCGTGTAGGCCTACAGACCTCTTCTAAGAAAATATTGGATCACTCGTCTATTTCACGATAGTAAATTTAGTTCACTTAAATCAAATGAAAACGTACGAATCTCCCTGGCATTGGTACCTACCCGCGACCTCTGACTTTCAGAAACCACTAACCAAAACACCACGTAGACAACGAAACAACAGCTTATTAAACAAAAACAATCAATACAACATCCACGGCAGGTGACAACCATAACAACGCCCTTAAGACTAAAGTGTTGCTAATTAGAATTATACCTTATGCCAATCCACATAGGGATAAACTTCGAGTGGTAAAGAATGTTTAGAGGTGAACGCAGATATGGGTGTGTGGTCGACGTTATGCAAACAATCTACAGCACATAGTTTAATGAACTTTAAGTTTTAGTCGCTCCGAATGGTTCTATGCGCTAGGTAACTATCCTGGAATTAGTGTTGCGAGCTATGTCAGAAGGGTTTAGGCCAGCGATCGAATATGTGAAGGCGTTTCAAGAGCTTTTGCATACTTATCCTTAGTAGTCCATACTATTCATATAATTATGCGAAAATGTATGTCTATTACTCCTCTACTCAAAAGTCAAAATCCATTAAACTGTTTTACATGAAATTTTATAAGTACGGATATGTAGTTGACTATTAATTAAAATCTACTTTATCGCGTGCCGCACAAATGACGTTGGAGGGCCGCAGTTTAACGACCACGGGTTTAGCTCGTTTGATTTATTTCTTGTGGTCTTACCAATAAAGTTATTATAAAAAAGTTCGCAAAAGCAAGTAAATTTTACTACCACTATACTACTA
Organism: Cnaphalocrocis medinalis; assembly: GCA_014851415.1. Lineage (NCBI taxonomy): Eukaryota > Metazoa > Arthropoda > Insecta > Lepidoptera > Crambidae > Cnaphalocrocis > Cnaphalocrocis medinalis. The sequence goes on along the minus strand of CM026277.1, from coordinate 14,874,227 downwards.
CTTAAAATACTTATACGCCTAAGTTTGGGGTCGCCTTGATGAAGCGAGTCGGTATCCTCACTCACTCGTCAAAACACAGCGCTGGCGCTGTTTCACGGCGGTCTTCTGTGAGGCCGTGGTATCACTCCGGTCGAGCCGGTCCATTTATTCCGAAATGGCTCTCCCGCAGATTAAACTAGTTACAACTATGGTAGGTATAAAAGGGTCGCGTCACTAATAAGTAGGAACTAGGGAGCTATCCCGGAATAGGTGTTCCTATGAGATTCTATGCATACTAAACGAGCGAATAGCATTCTTAACGCGTTATTAAAACTTTCACGTGTTCCTGTGGGTACGTAAGGATGATTTTATGCAAGAAGAAACCATTGGAGTAACTTGGAAACTGGAAGTTAAAATGTGTGTAGGTAAGGTAAAGTAAGTTTACTTTGTTAGTAACGAGAATACCTACATGATATTAATAATAAAGGTACTGATAGCAACTGGTGCGGTGGACTGTATAATAAATAGATGTAATGGGTGGAAACTTAGTTTAAATCTGTAAAATAATATAATAAAAATAAATACAAACAAATTGATACACATTAGACGACAACCATTTGACATCTCAAAAACATAGATAAAAACTTAGAAAATAAGGTTGCACCACAGCCAGTTGCCAATAGGTACGTTTATAAATTACTTTTTTCAATCGATAGATTTCCTAGGAAGTTGATGAACTTTCGGAAAATAACTAAGTACTTAACGGCAGTGAACATTTTCATTTAAACGGTGTTCTGGCTCTACATGTATCATTGAAGATTTACATCCCTTTAACCAAGTGTTCTACCCACCATTCTGAACAAGTTCTATGACGTTTGAGTTTTCGCATAAAAAAAACAACTGTTAATATAATATCGGCCACCGGTGACATGATAATTTTGTACGGGTGTTTGAAAATTTTTTGGATGAATTTTGAGAAGTCATTGAACAAATGTTGTCTTAAATGGTTGGTAGAATACGTTACGTGTTAAAGGAATGTAAATGATCAATCAATCAATCAAATCATTTATTGCCACAGTTACATGTATGTATTAGATACATTGGGTAGATGTTAGCATGATGCCACAGTTACATTCTGTATAGCGCATTTGGTAGTCACCCTGCCGATTATCACATGTTCCTGAATACTTGTGCAAGTTTATACAAAATAAATCTAGACTAACGACCAGAAATTACGAAGTTGCCGAAACATTCCAGACGATAGAAACAAAAACAAAAATTGTCCTACGAAGTCTGTCGTTCGAAAAACTTCCGAAATTGGTTTTAGAATTTGGCTAACAGATTTTTCTCTAGACCGGACAGTTTAGTATACGATTTACTAGAGTTGAGACTTTGGTGCTAAGTTTTAAAATAGAACCTGAATTTTAAAAAGACCGTATCGTAGCGTAAGGTTGAAAAATATCTTGCTTTTATTAAAAAATCTGAGAGAAACTTCTCATCCCTCGCGTACTATAAAGTTGTTTCATTCTTAGCATTCTTCGGCTAGAGTTTTTAGCAAAACCTGTATTCGTTATATTTGAAAACAAAACGTTCTCGTTTTGATAAGCAACCTAAGAATACTTACTAGTTTATAAAGTCTGAAATAATTTCTTGTATCACAAAGGGATTTTTTTTCATTTATGTTATAAGAAAACTAAAACTTTTACTGGAAGGCATAATGCAGTTTTAATTTTTCAAAACATTTTCATAAATATTAGATAATAGGCTAAGCCAGACAGAAGACACTAGTTGGGAAGACCGTCCAAACCACTTCACCATATTGAGTGAAAAAAAAAACACCTCATTCAAAAATTGATCCTAAAACAACCCTAAAAATAAAGTCCAGCAAAAACATTAGCAATACACCATCCACAATAGAAAAGGAAATGAGAACTGAGAGAGGGCCGAAAGTGGAAATCACAAATAAATCCTTAATCTCTGAGCAACAAGGGCCTCTGCGCATTAGTTCCCAATCCCATCAATTAACCATGTTCCAGGACCATTAACAATTCAATACCCGCTTCTACTGTTTCCATAAGTCTATTGAGATATTGCTACTAACTTAAGTGGACCATGTTGGGCCATGCGGCCGTCTGGTTTGGCTTGCGGCCAAGCTAATTCAATCCATGCCTCCGACTTAACAGCCCCATCAAAATAATGAAAGCTGAGGGTTACTTAAATGTGGTTTGGCATGTATTTTTACGTATATTTCGACACTAGCCCTCACATAGTTTAGTTTTAAGACTTTATTTTTAGAAACTTGGTTCCTTATTAATAGATCAGAACCAATAGATGGCGCTGGGTGTCGATTGAATGGCGCAACGGTGTTCATAGCTAGCATAGAATTAGCTTGTGATAGAATTAACTTCTCTATAGGTATAATAAGGTTTAGGACTTCCTGTTTAGCGCCTGCTGTGGATAGCCTTAATATTGGGTGTATTTTTTTTAAGAAACTCGCAAATAATTATTTTGTCATTAACAATCATTCGTTTTTGGCTTACCTAAGTACACATATTTTAATTTTAATTGATCAAATAGATTTACGATTTTCAAACAAATTTAGACAGCCTTACAAACTAACTAAACATTTTAGTTTCCATACACAATACCTAATCATTGCCAAACAAATTGATTAAGTAAAGACACTCAACCAAACTATAATACTCGTAGACTGAGAGAGTTTCCTGTATCCATTAAATCATGACTTATCAATAAATAATAAGGGCCACTTATGAACATGCTGACATTGTTTGTGATTTATGAACATTTTCTTCGTACTTTATACGATGTAATTAAAATAATTTTAATCAAATTTCATAATACCTTAAAAGCTCCCCAAGTAAGGTTTACAAAATTGCCTTCCTTTGGGTTTTAGAAAAGGTTATTCAGCCCACTCGTAAAATTTAGACTATCTGGCAAAGTTGTAATTTTATTGAATAAAAAGTATGAACAAAGTTCGTATTTCTGCTCCTTTATTGATGGTTTAGTACTGAATTAATTAATCCGTGGAATCCTTACTTCTCGAATTAATCTATAATTTGTTTGAGTCTGCGAGAGATAGTAGATCAGTGGGTAAGAACACGCCTTCCATACAAAGGGCCGTAGCATTGAACCAGGGGCGTCTTTCCCTTAGGTGGAGGGTGTGCGTTGCACACGGGCGCCGTGGTCCTAGGGGCGCCGGGCGCCCCGGTCCTAGGGGAGCCGCGCGCCCCGGTCCTAGGGGCGCCGGGCGCCGCTCGCAACGGCCGGCCGCCGCGCTTTGATAACCAACGTAAAAAGAACTCCAGTTTGCATACATTTTCTGTAGCACCTGGAGCTCTTCTTATATTTGTCGTATTACAGCAAAGCAAGGCGCGCCACGTGTAAATCCGGGGGATTACACGATATCACCGGTCGGGTACGTAAGGTAAAAAGTGGGGACTGACAGTCCCCACTTTACCTTACGTGGAGTCTCCGAACCGCAAGACCACGGGACTTCCCACGAAAGTGGGTCGCTCCCTGTTTGCTTAGGGTCCTTAACGGAGACTTTTTTTCTCCCCCCTTTACTTGGGGCACGTCTGGGCGCTGCCCCCACATTACATGTGGGGGAATTTTGCGCAGATCGCGCCAAGTCCCGCAATCCAGCGGTAAGCGGCAGCTTCCTGCCTCCCTGTCTTCCCCCTGCCTCCGCATCCAGCGGAGGTGCTAGTGTGGCTGGGATTTCAGGGCCTTACTGGTAAGCCTGCGGGCTCTCTTTCCCTTCCCTGTCCTGCAAACCGTAGGGTACGGGTCTGCGAGGGAGCCCTGCAGGGATCTGCTGGTAGCGCCTGCGTTGCAACCCAGCGGCGTGGGCTTCCATCCGGGGGGATTTTCAGTAGGCCGTGGGAGCGGCCCTGGGGGCGCTCTGGGGGCGCTCCCACGGCCTGATCTGGACGGTCTCTGATTAGCAGAGACCTAACCCAAAGGAGAGCCCCACACTACTCGTCGGTCTCCCAACCGACGGGTGTGCATAAGGCGGCGCCGACCACCGGCGCCGACGTCTGCCCATTGCACATCGGGCAGGCGGCATTTCCTCTTAGTGACCAAAAAAAAGAGCACTTCAAGTCAAGAGAACAATCAAGAGCAGGGCAGGTATTCAAAACCGAACTAAACTTCAAATTTAAACTACAAACAATAGAAAAATTTGACAGTACTTATATGGTAAGTTGATGTGCTGTTAGAGCTGCAGCATCGAAAGTCGCTTAACACGTTAGTACTATGTCAAAATAATATTGTGTCCGTATCCCTTGGTAAAACTAGGCTTTAGCCAGTTACTTTGACATAGTACTAAAGTGTTAAGCGACTTTCGAAGCTGACTGACTTCTTCTGCTTCTTCACAAGCATGTATTTGCCCACTGCAGAGCATATGCCTCTCCAATTTCCCTCCACTTCCTTCTGTTGTGGGTCTTCCTGGACCACGCTGCCCCAGTTCGAGCCTTGATGTCGTCGGACCATCTGGCAGTTTGTCCGTCAACACTCCTCTTTCCGTCTCTTGGTCTTCATTCAAGAACATCCTTGCTCCACCTCCCAACTCCCCTTCTGCATACATGGCCTGCCCATGCCCACTTTAGTTTAGCGGCTCGGTACCCTACATCTACCACTTTTGTGCGTTCCCGGATGATGGTGTTGCGCACTTTGTCCCGTAAGTGCTCTGTGCTACTTTGAGTCTACGTATCAGCGTTGCGGTGAGCGGCCAGGTTTCGCAAGCATATGTCATTGTCGGCAGCGCACATTGGTTTTGTGGTAGTGTCTTTGATTTGAATACCCTGCCCAGAAAGCCGCCCATGACAATTGAACCCGACGGGTGCTCTCTGTTTTGAATGGGTTCTTTCCCAGCGTTATCCGTTGTCCCAGGTACACATATTCATTCACTATCTCAAGTTCGTGGCCTTCTAATGCTATGGAAGTTGGTATAATTTAACCCTTGGTCTTGTCTATATTTTTAGGCCTACTTTGAGAGACGCGTGATATAGCTGCTCCATCATTGTCTGCAGTTCTGACGGCGATTCGGACAGAATCACTATATCGTCCGCGTATCAGAGGTGATTAAGGTACATGCCGTTGATGTTGATTCCCGTCCCAGTCCATTGTCTTAAAGACATCTTCCAGCGCACTGTTAAAGAGTTTAGACGAAATGACATCCCCTTGTCGGACACCTTTCTGGATCGGGATTGGATTCGTGTTTTCCCTCAGCTGGATGGTCATCGTGCCTGACTTATAAAGATTTTTCAGGATGTGGATGTTTCGTCTATTCGACATCTTTTCAGCGAGGCAGTAACCGCCCAATGTTCTACCAAGTCGAACGCTTTCTCGTAATCAACATATGCCAGATATAATGGTTTGTTGTATTCATGGGCCTTCTGTCTGTGTTATCGGTTATTCCAAACCCCTTGCGGAAACCGGCTTGTTCTCTGGGTTGATATTGGTCGAGCCTACCGCTTAGTCTTGTTGTGATCACTCTAGAGAAGACTTTGTATACTTGGCTTAGCAGTGATATAGGGCGCTAGTTTTTCAACAAGGTATTGTCACCCCTTTTATGAAAAAGTACTACTAAGCTTTGTGTCCATTCCGTGGGAACTACTCTAGTAAATAAAACCTCATTGAACAACAGTCACAGTTCTTTAATGACCACCGAGCCACCGGCATTCAGCAACTCTACGGCTATACCATCTTCTCCTGGGGCTTTGTTCTTTTTGAGCCTTTTCAGAGCCTGACGTATCTCATAACTGCTGAATTCCGGTATGTTCGTAGTGGGGCCCATTGCTCTCGAGGATCACCAGTCAATGGCTTGGGGAGTTTAGATCGGTATAGATTACCATAATATTCTTCCGTAATCTCTCTCATATCATTGATATTCGAGGTTGCAGGTTGTTGAGTGGTTCGTCTCAGCTTATTAGGCAGGTTAGTCGCGGATATTCTTTGAAAAACCTTAAATCCTTTGTTGTTTTCTCTAATATTTTGGATTTCCTTTAATGTCTTCTTGCGCTGGTCCCGCTTTAGCTCTTTACCGATCTTTTTGTTGAGTTCGCGGTGTTTTGTGGTATGAAACTCCTCGTCCTTAATATTTCGACGCTGGACCATTAAAGATTTTATATGATCTGGTAGATCAGATTATAGTTTTGGGACTTTTGAGAATCCTTTGGCTGCGGTTTCAGTGATGATGTTAACAAACTGGGTGTACTTCGTCTGGACATCATTTTCGAAGTTTTGACCGCGCGCTTGCTAGGGGGCGCTAAGGCAATGTTTGCACACGGGCGCCACATGAGCTAGAGACGGCCCTGCATTGAACTTCATTGGGACTACGAGTATTTCAATGAGCTTAAACGAAATATATCTTCTGTAAGTGAACGAAGATTCTCCAACATCAAGGAAGAAAGAGGGAGAGAGAGAGTAAGATAATGATAATGATAAATAATTTATTTCAAAAAGCATGTACAGAACATCTTTAAGAGAAAACAAATACTTAAGTTACTGGGAAATCAATAATAATACCAATAGTAATAATTATCCCCTTTTATCACTAGAATCAAACTTCATAGAGGAGCTTAGAACATTACTAGCCAACCCATATACCGGTTTATAGGCCCTAAGAGAGTTACACAATCAAAGCTCTTTAGGTAATTGAATTCTATTTGTAGGTTTTTTGGAATAAAGTGTAATCTATTGCTGAATAAGTACACCTCTCGTATCTTGAGAATTGTATCTAGCAGTGGATTACACAGTGTGATAATGAGATAGGTGCCTATTTATTATTATATTACATATTTAAAAACATCAAATCAAGAAGGAAAATTGGTTCGTACGTTTACGCACAAAGATACCCTTATAACACCCGCCTTTCCCGACCTTTATGACTGGGGTTTAAAATGAAAAATTGTATACCAATTTGTGAGCAGAAAAAGCTTTACAGCTCTTCTTCTGAAATATAAAAGTACGTATACACCTCTATTTTACGGTAAAAGCCCCGTAGGGTTACCACAAGAACGCACTTATTAAGATGCCTGGCAACTTGCTACTGAAAGTTCGACATTAGTATAAGAAATCAAATAGGTATTTAACATGTTAATGGCTAATGCTGGAAATAAGATTTAAGGTTTATTTTTTACTAGCGGTCGCCCGCGACTTCGTCCGCGTGGAAAAGTACCTTTTTGCCCCCCTTTTAACCCCTTACAACCCTTTTTTCGCAATAAAAAGTAGCCTATGTTCTTTCTCAGGGTCTAGATCATCTGTATAACAAATTTCATTAAAATCCGTTCAGTAGTTCTGGCGTGAAAGAGTAACAGACAGACAGACAGACAGAGTTACTTTCGCATTTATAATATTAGTTAGGATGTCCACTTTAGCCTCCTCTATATTCATTTCCGTTTCTATTGTTTAAGGTATATTTCTAATGTTTTTGGACTGGACTTTATTGTGTAAACTTACTGCTTGATCTGCTTGCTTATGAATTAAAAAAAAATGATTATACTCGTATTAAGGTTTTTTATGTCATTATTTATTGAGGTAAAAAAACTGAGGGTGTTTTGAAAATTACTCAGATGTCCGGCTTACCAGCTTGTTCGGCTTTTTGGTTCCCCGAACTGGCAACCCTAGCTGTGGTTCCTCCCACCTAGACGACCCTTATAATTTAGGTGCTTCCATTTATAATTGGAGTCTGTGTTTCACGGTTTTGCAAAACAGTAAAAAGGGGTACACCCGACCACACGTTAGGTATAATCACGTAAGGCAATTAACATTGTAACTTCTATGGGCTAAAAGATACGGTCGACTTAATTGTTGACCCTTTTGCATGACGCATCGCGCTCATCACAGGCTTGTTGTAAACACTGGGACATCAAAGTTGTTATCAACATTAAGGGCTGGCGATTAATGTATAACCCTACTTTGTCATTAGGTCACATTCGTTAAGTCACCCACATATTTTTTTAATCTCCTTTACGCCTAGTTTGAACATATTTTAATCATAAACTTTAATTACTACGCTTGCCTTACCGACTAAATTGTCATCGAAAGGTGTCTGAAGTCTACTTACAGGTATTTTTATTTCGAATTTTACTATAGGCAATCGGTGAGTTTTAATACTACCTGCCGGGTCATTGTTTTAGCTCCTTATAGAATGATTAGGTACCTCTAAATAATATAATTATTATAAAGAGGTAGATAGATATATTATATTACACAAATCGTAACTATCTAATAAACTAATTGGTAATTTGATTAGGTACCAATCAGAAAAAAATGTTTTTTTTTATGTTATAGGTAGCAGGCGGGTCACCTGATGCTTACAATTGCCGTCGCTCATCGTACGCACACTTGCAACACCAGTGGAGTTACAAGTGCGCTGCTAACGTTTTATCCCCTTCACCCCGGGTGGGCCTCCGGTACCCTCACTCACTTGGCGAAACACAGCACAGCAATTATTTTCTGATCGGTCATCATTATCTTGGAGTTTTGTCTCGGTTGCGTCTCAAACCGTCGCTTCCTAGCCCGGGGCCCGCTACTTTTATTCACAAAATACTTAACATAACTTGTGCACTTACCGTTTCCTGTATTTGTATATGATGAGAACGATGAACGCATTCCCGATGAACAGCGCCGCTATTAGTAGCGACGGGATCACGATATCTGTGGACAAAACAAAAAGTTACAACAGATGTACAGTCAGCCACACATCAGGTTACCACAAACTGTCAAATTTCCTCAATTGATATTCAACTTAATGGGTTTGGCGGTAAGATGAGAGTTGATTGAACAAATTTGTCAGTCTTATTACCTACATAAAAGATCTGCACTACCTTACCCCTTGTTAATTCGCTGCATTATTATAAGGTTGTCTGGAAGAGATCGCTATTAGCGATAAGGTCGCCAATATTTTATTTGGAAATTGCTATTAGCATTAAGTTCTGGAATGTGTTGTGCAATAAAGAGTATCTATCTATCTATCTACTTTGATGTGTGGCTGTACGTACTTACTAACTTCCATAATCTATTACTTAGAAAGGGGCAAAAAGTAGGCTATCTTACTCTCCATCCCTTCAACTATCTTCACTTAAAAAATCACGTCAATTCGTCTCTCTGTTTTGCCGTGAAAGAAAGACAAACATACAGACAGACAGATATACTTTCCCATTTATAATATTAAGTATGGATCAGAGGAATATGAAATTAAAGACTGCCACCGTGATGACTTCTCGCATCAACGCACACCGTTTACCTACTACTACTAACGAACAATGGAAAGGCCATGCCAAGGCCAGGCCATTTTTATCACCCTAAGGGTAATTTAAAACTCTGACACTATTGAAGCTGGAGAAAAATCGAATAGTGCACTTTGTTATAACGTTGTAAGGCTCAGATAGCAGACATAATGGAAAATCAATTGTTTTATGCCTTTTAAAAGGCTTTTGGGTCTTACGACGCGGTTTAAAAGCTTAAATAACTAACCTACCTCTGATCTCTCCCTTATTCATTCTCCATTCCACTTTATCTAGTTCCATTCAACTAGTCTTAATGAATCACAGGCAGTTCGAATGGAAACTTCCTCTTAGTTTCTAGACCTAAGGGCTTTACAACGTTAGGAAATTCACGATTCTTTATTCGTGCCCCTTTCACACGCCCTGTGCGTGTATCTTATTTGGATGATACAGGTAATTTTCTTGGTTCTCTTGTTTACTGGTACCACTACTGACTGAGACTGCCAATAGCTGATAAATAGGTGCATACGGATGCAAAGTCACGAATTGCAATCCTTATTTATCTTCTTACTATTTCACTTCACACAGATCAAAGCAAAATAGAAACTGGAAAGAAGATACTACGAACTACAAAACTATATTTTAAGCTACTTCCAAGTTTATAAACGAAACCTTAGACGAAACCATAGAATTCGGGATGACAAATGCCAGATAATTGACATTTCATGACATTACAAGTCTTTGGACATTACTCGGACCTAAAACCTTTGCCTTAAAACCAACTAAAACATAGATTGTGAAATCGTCATTACGATCTAATGTGACAAAGATACTGTTTCCATGAACAAAATTCTAAAATATTATGTTCCGATGATGCTCAAAGTGCTACTCTGACCCACTTGTTCTCGACGGCAACTGTTTTGTGTTTACCCAAATTGAGGTGACACGTTAACCCAATGTTTGGTCTTTGTTTTAACAAATCAAATATGATTTTGACATCAAAGCGGCGAAAAAAATCAAAATATTTATGTACTTTTTTATAGAAAATATATATTTCAATTCACCTCGAAATATAATTAAAAGTACTTACACGTTTGAGGTCAGCGAAATCACATCGATTGTATTCCTAAAGTGGCTTTTAATTATTTGTAGGAAGGCTTTTATAAAAGTGCCTTCGCCTACAAGTAGAGTTACGAGAAGAAGAAAAGAGAGATTAGTTACGGCTATTCATACTTCTTTGGAATTTGATAGTCATCATACCAGTAAGTTTTGATCAGATTACATAATTAATTAACATGAATAATTTTCAAAACACGAAATGCCGAAGACTTCATACTAAATAGCTTATTATCTAATATTATTAAGGAATCTTCTAATATTTTAACTCAAATTTTCGATACACCCTCCCTCATCATCCTACATGCGTACGTAGATAAATATTACATAATGGATTTACTACATTAATACTTAATGTATAAGTACTATTTTCCAATATCCGACTAAAATGTTATCCCATTTAAGCTATAATGGAAATTTAGTCTTAAAATAGAACAGATAAGGAGATATTTCATCCCTCGCTTATCGCAAAAACTTTCAAGACAAAATAGGCTCCATTTCATTAAAGCCTATTCATGAAACCAAAAGTATTACTTGTACGATATTAAATAAGTAATAAACGTTGATTAACTTTCTATAGGAGTAATGTCTTTTTTTTATTTATTATTAGTTTAGTATCTACGCCCGGGGAAAGTTCATTGATCTATGGTATAAGTTTCACGTATTTACCATTATAGCATAAGTAGGCTGGATTCTAGGGCGGCACATTGAAGGAGCGGCAAATTTTGAACCATACTCGACGCTATACCTACTTCTTAGTTTGCTAAAAACTCAATTCGACGATATTTGATATAAATTGGAAGATTGACTGATATTAACCAATGCCTTCCATACTCATCATGAGTTAATGGAAAGTAAAAAGTAAGTACCTACTTATAAATTATTAAAACGGGAATTACCTGTCTAAGTACCTACTTATTTTAGCCTAAATCGCGAATTGAACCTAGGACTTCCAGCTCAGCTGTCGCTTTATTGTGCAACCTACCTCTCTACGCTACCAAGGCAGGTATTTCGAAGCATTATCAATATACTCATAACACGCTGAAGTTTTTACTGAGTAGCCCAATCTTCCACGAAACCACGATCAATTTGTTAGGTAGCATGTTTTTCCGAATGAGGTAAAAGTCTTCAGACGACCTTAATACCTCGACCTTCAACCGTAAAAATTGAGCGAGGATGAAACATGAAAACGTCACAATATATAATAAAACAGCAACGAATCTTCGCTTTGAACTAGCATAACCATGTGCACAACCAGTAATAGATCAACTGTGACGCCCGCAGCACAGCTGCTACTCCAAAAAAATTTAGAATCATATTATCGACGCAGAATGCCAACCTAAATACACACTACTCATAGTTCGTACCTTGTACTATTAAGTATTCTGTGGTAGTAGGGAAAATGGAACCCCAGCGAAACCACATGGCATTACAACTACTTAATCGCCAAGAAATAATGAAAAATCATTTTTCACAACTGGTTACAAAATTCAGATGCAAATATTGCGATGGCGGCCGAAAGGGTCTTTCCTTCCTTTTGTTTATTTGTTTAGACGCGGTACCTTCATAAAGAGTAAAAAATACTTAAGAGTGTTTTAAACAAAAAAGCAGCAGGCCTAGGGTTTTGTTTATGTATCTACTGTATTTTGGGTAATTTCTCGGAGGCCCAATGGAGGGAAAGGGGGTTAAAGCTTTTACAGTGCACTTGTGACTTTACCGGTACAGCATCTTAGTACAAAAAGCTGTTATAATTATTTCCTTTTGCATGATTTTCTTTGGGAAGACCTTATTTAATAAATAAAATAAATAAACTTCAAGTTGTCACCATACCACCACTACTTTATACTGTGTAAAACTTTATGAGTTAATTTCCAAGGACGCTTGCCATCGTCTGTACTTAATGTATTATGAGTATGTCTGTTGTCTGCCATTTTATAGTTGCATGTCTGAATACAATACGAACCAGCTACTACGTGTTCGCATAACTTCGCTGCGGAGAATAAACGCTCGCTACAGGGCGACCAATGTATTTTGTATAAAGAATATTCTTTATTTTGTGTCTGGTATCACGAATTCGAAGGAACCACGTACAATCTAAGTTTTGATTAAATTTTAGATGCAATATTTCAATTTGTGCTAGTAATGTACATTGTTAGTAGTAGCATAGTTCGGTAGCACTGACCGATAGATTCCATCTCCCTTTGAAAGGAAATTAAATATATTTATTTTCAGAATTTTAAGTGGTAGGTTACATTGGTGTTAAATTTATTACAAAACTGGGACTAAAGATAGTTTCGGTTTAAAACTGATGTTAACATTTTCATTTGTGACTTTTATAATATAGGCATAATAATATGTAAGTTAATCAAAATGACACGGTTACATTAGCTTGTTTTCCTTCTACTATACTTTATAACATTATAACGTAATTAAGAAACACTTAACCCAAGTAATCTCTAAACTTCCATATTAAGAGAGACCGACGTCTGCGTCATTTCTTAAAGAGAATTGGGGTTAATACCCTGATACTGTAAGAAGAATACGCGCTTTGGCATCTTGCCATTATTACAATATTCTAAATTTCTTAATTTAAGATTCTTTAGAAAATACTGTACTAACAAATACTTACTGTTTCTAACTCGTGGTGTAAAATGTGATTTTAACACCACGAGAATTAAGACATTGATAGTAATAAACACCAAATGGACAATAAATATTTATGTGGTTCAGCATAAAGATGATCTCTGAGAAGGGACAGGTTGTTAATATATTGAAAAAAAAAAGATAGTATGTCCCAACAGTACCTACCTAAGTCTCTAGTGAAAGAATTTGCCTATTTTTAAGTCAAAGAAAGACAAACTAGTTTGATATTTGCGCACCAAATTAAAAAACCTCATTACAGGTTCGCGAACTGAATAGTTGAATTTCCTAAAGCCATTTATATACAAGCCAATAGTAACAACACGCCAACCAGGGCTTTAATAGCGGTTAGAATCTACCAGTCTCAACGGTTGAATAAATCTTTAGAAGAGAAACATTGTTTGTTCACCCCACGGTGGGCGCCAATCTGGTTATTTTCTTAGATATCAGCCTCAAATTGAACTGAGATGAAAGTGAGTCTATTTTAATAAAACGATTTGACATATTTTAATAATCGTGGTTAGTCTTTACTACTTCCAACGTTTGATTAAAATCCACGACCGAGAAACTTTCAATGGCTTAGCACCACGGTGGGCGCCATTCTGATTATTTTCTCAAAGCCTCAAATTAATAAACTAAGACTTAGTCCCTTCTAATAAAAATGTAACTTTAAATTAATAATCATTGACATTTTAGTTTTTTTTTAATTTGATTAGTAAAATGAATATGAAATTGTATTTTTCTTAAACTATATTAAGACTAATGAGAATTCGGGAATGAGCCTTAATTTAATCAATCCTGCTAGCTTCTTTATTAATTTAATTTCCTAAATCCATTTATTTCCAGGCCAATGGTAAGGCTCGGCAGCTAGAAGCCGCAATCGCGGGTAGTCTCAACAAGTTTCAGCGTGGCTGAATAATCTTAGAAACCCTTCGCCATTGTTCGCCCCGCGTTGGGCGCCATTCTCCGTCTTGTGTTGGCTAAGCGTTTCAATGTCTTTTCTTCCAGTTAATATTCATACTATTGTGTTGTAATGAAATAATTACTACATTGTGCTTATGCATTTCGAGTATATAACCGACAGTTGACAATCGACAGAGTTGGGGTTTCTATCTTAATAAACCAATCAAATGTTTTACTTTTGTGGCCTTTAGATTGAATGAATATTGCAAGCGGCTGAACGTATGTTAGTATCTTATTACAAGTAAGAGAAATAACGTTTTGACAAGCACTGCTCCAGTTACCATGTCTTAGATGAATCATTCTTCAAAAATTGAGTCGAAAATTTCATTTTATTCCGATCTTTACCTCAGCACTGAACCTTGCTGTTCCACTTGTTACATTAATAATACTATTAATATACTATAGGGGTAGTTCCCGCCAAAGTGAAACCCTATAAACATGGTTTTATTTTTAGCGCTGTCGCGTCGACAGCCCTCGTAAACTCAATTTAAACGAAATTCAAGCGGAAACAGTAGGTATATAGGTACTCGTACCATTGCACATGTTCCATAATTTTTGTAACGCCGCAAACACATTTGTATCGATACAAACACACAGATGCAGCGATTGACGCGCACGTACCAACATAGGTAATGTTACACAGAAACCAACCAACCAATCTCGTCTACAGTTGTAAAGACGCGATTCAAACATTTTGTGAAGGCGCTTTCCGAACGCGTTTGTTTCGCGTTGCACGCAAGTTTGAATCGATACAAATGCTACAATCTGATTTTTGGTTAACTACAGTGGCGTAAGTACGCGTTTGTCAAACCTACGTCGTAGGCGCCGTAATAAAACTGCCGTGTTCATAGTCCCTTACTATTGATCACGCATGTAGCATGCGCTTGAGCAGGTACTCACCGACTATCATGTCTGGTTGCTCGTGCGGCGGCAGCTTCGCGTCTTTGTCGCGGGTCGGCGCCGAATCGTTCCCGTCGGCCTTCTCAGCCGCCTCAGCTGTGGACAAACAATATTTATTAGTAAGTAATTTAAACACATAAGTTTGATTTTTAAATTACTGTATTTTTTTTATTTTAACGCACAACCGACTAGTGGCGACCAACATAGGCTGAAGCCTTGAGCGGCAGATTTTAGCTTTGCCCTGCTGGGGCAGTGGCTGCTACTTCTAATTATTCTCATAGAGAAGGATAGAGAGCTATCATCATTATCATCATTCTCCTGCCCCTTTCCTAGTTTATCTGGGGTCAGCACATCATGTTTTTCTTCCATTCGTCCCTGTCGTTAAAGCACTAAACGTAGCATGATTAGTCAGGATTGGCACAGACCGAACAAAATGGCGAACTTTGACGTCGGAGGCCAAGACCACCTTGGATCGCTGAGCCACCGTATTATGTAAGTATTCGTCCCTGTTTTTGTTGACAAATTATCTGTGCCCCCTTTCCAGTCATCCTAACTTTTAATTAATATTATAAATACAAAAGTAAACTGTAATCTGGCTGTTACTCTTCACGCCATAACTGAAGGATTTGAATGAAATTGGTATCAGAGTCTAGACCTGAGAAAGAAACAGTGCTACTTTTTATGTAAAAAAGAAAAAGGGGGAGGGTGTTGAAATTGTTAAATAATTAAAAATGATACCCAAAGATACTATTCCACGCGCACGAAGTCGCGGGTACCAGCTATGACAATATAATAACACAATCCATCCATCAACAAAGTTATTAATAGAAACATTTCTAAGAAGACATCCAATGAATGATCACACACGTCTCTTCAAGGTGTAAATAAACCTCTAACAAGCCCCAAACTCCTGGGACATGGACCGAATACACATCGTTAAACTTTTATCAGACCAATTAAACTGCAGGAAAGAAGATTCCTAGTTTTATTAGTTCGGTCTTATTCCTAACTTTAGTGCCGGTTTATTTCGCACTTTTACGGAATCCTAAGTATTTCCACGTACTTTGTTACTTAATATCTTCTTCTACTTTTACGTTACTATACTTGGATCAAAACATACGTCTTTTAAGTAAGGCCCTATGACTAAACTTTATCCAAGTACATAAGTATAAATCTTTGGTATAACATCGTCGTATGGTGATAGGTATACCATAATTTATTCGGGGATAAAGATTAGCCGAATTATGCCATGGTCTCTATGACTATTGAAGTTAATTTCCGATTTGTTTTATGTGATAGGTGGCAGACGAGCAGACTGGTAAGTGATTGCCGCCGCCTAGAGACACCCGTAACACAAGCGGAATCCTAAATTCGCTGCCAACCTTTCAACCCCTTTCGCCCTATTAGGCCTCCGGTACCCTCCGGTCTTCTGCAAGGCCATGGTATGACTCCCGCCGAGCCTTAAAGCATTTAGCTATCCCGCGGTCAAATAATATCAAAAACACTATTACATAAAAAAAGATATATTGAAAAAGTTGTGGTGGAACGGATTACACGCCTAAGTGCTAAAGCACTTAGCGCATAAAAATGTGATATATAAACAATCGTTTAGGTTAATGCCTTTCTTCAAAATCATTATAATAGCCCCTTTGACTAAAATGGCACAGAAACACATTAATTTAAATAAAAGAACGCCTGTAATGTCGGCAAACTGCCCTCCCGAGTACAGTCGGCGCGGATTCAGCTCAACTAACACAAAAACGCTACTTTATTTGCGGTACCCACTTAAGATGCAAGCTGAAGTTAGTTACGTTTATACTGAAAAAGCAACTTAATGAGATCGTTGGTAAAACGTGCTAATGGGAGAAAGAATAATAGTTTCTGCATAAAATAAGGAAGAATAATAAAACTGCAACATAGGGCTGCTCGAATGGGGGAGGACTGAAACAAGTTTCTTCAAGAAACGAGCCTATACCTTCCTAAAAGGCTGGCAACGCATCCGCGCTCCTGGTGTAGCTGATGTCTAGTAGGCGGCGGTGTTCACTTACCATCAGAAGGGTATTTATTGTCCTGCGTCTAGCCATAAACATAATGATGTGATTCTCACAAAGCATCACTCATCTCAGCCTTTTTTACCTTCGCGTATTATTGCAGTATGCTAATCGAAACGGGTCTTAAATCTAAAGATTTCAGATATAAAGATCAGAGATGGTATGAATTAAATTGACTTCTTATTAAAAATACAAAATATACCTACCTACACACAATAATTTATTGTGAGAGAAAAGCACCCAAGCGTGGTACTTAATGGCTGCTAAAATATGACTGCGCAGTCCATATTGCCCAATCATGTCTGTCGATAAACTCTCGAAAATAGTATTTTAATATTAACAAAGTGTGTGTTAATATATTTCGTGTATGAGCTGAATGGCCTGTTTGGTCGTTGTTTCAACTTAATTCCCCCTCGTTGGAGACGACGAGCTGTTTGCATGTTTTTCGACTGTTTATAATATTTTTCACTGCATACATAAATATTTAAATTAAGTAGCTGTGGAGGTTCGGTGTTGAGGTTCGCAGGCAAAGGGTCAGTTTTTTCGAGGGAGTATTGATTTTGAACAATGGGAGTCAGTGAACTTTGTCGGAAGATTTTCGTAGAGAGCCACGCTTCGGCAGGAATGGGCCGGCTCGACCGGAGTGGGATTTTCGCCGTGAGAGGAAATCCTCGGATCTACGAGGTCACTCCGCGAAGCCTGCGATGATTCCAGGAAGCTTCTGCGCTTCTGGGCGGAGTTAGGCTGGCTAGAATAGTCAGGACCCCACACATATAATGGACTAAGTAGGAGCGTACCTACCTAAGTACGGAAACAGAAGTCCACTTTGCATTACATTACTCAGCAATGGGTACTTCCGGACTGATGATCATGATGCGGCTAGCGATCTTTATTATGTAAAAAATATTTCGTTACAGTTACAACACATTTGTCACAACCCAACTTGATTTACCTTACTAAATCTTTTCTACTGGTTAATTTTTATAAGCATCCTTCTCTTTTTAACAATTGGTACCACCGGTAGTATTCATAGATTTACGTTTCTCCACTGTCAAAATAAATTAAAAGAGAAAAAGTACAATAAAAGCGTAGAGTTTTATCAAATACTTCAAGTGGTATGAACCAAAACAAACTTTATCGTTTATTTTATTACTCGACTCATTGGCGCTTTCTTTCGTTAAATAAATTTATTTTGGCATTCCGCTGATTGGATACGTGATTCTGAATCCGTTTGAATGAAAAGCGTATTTAAATTCGTTTAGGATTTCGACGTGTTTTTATAGGTTTTGTTCTGTGTCTGTGTTCTAGATTCATTCTGATGTCTTGTGTATTATTTCTTTTGTATTTTATTCAACAAAAAATATCTATTTAACTACAGATACAGACAGATATCCGTCTACATAATCATTATGAAAACTAACAAAGCAATATGAGATTTTCATGTGTAATTCAACTTTTATTTAAAATTGTTAAGTTCCGTATAGCATCAAAGTGATTCATACAATTCTGACGCGAACTCCGCTCAATAGTGAGTTTGTAATTTTTGATTTTGATCACCTACTTTTGCTGTTGACTGTACAAAATATTTTGATAACTAGATTCTGAAGTTTATTTCGGAGGAATATTGGATACGAAAGTTAAATCTCGAAGAATAACCCTTGGACGGTTAGGTGTGTCCCTGAGTGGATATTCAAATATTTACTCCCTATATGTTACCTAAATAACTTTATGTTTGGTAATTACAAAATTCGTAACACAATTTTAGTCCGAAACTTGTAACTGTCGACATGGGACATTTTTCGCGTAATTTTATACAAGGGTGTAGGCGTTAGTCCCGTGTTATTAAGAGTAATCATCGTAGGAAGTACGGTGGACGAATTTTCCGGTGTACCAGGGCTAGGCGACAATGGCTTGTATAGTCAAATCCAAAAATATGTACATATACACTTTAGGAACTTGTCATAATACACATAAGAAAGTAGAACGACTTCTATTTTCTTATTTTATGTATTGTGACAAGGTCCTAAGGTGTATACTGTATGTTCATTTTGGAATCGTTACATATTTTGCTGACCGTATATCTGTGAACACGTTCTATGACTTTTAGATATTCGCCTAAAAAAATTTACTTTTCATACAAAGTCAGACATGTGACTTCTTAATTTTGTATGAGGAGGAGATTAAATTTTCGGGTAGGAATCGAACCCACTGTGGACTAATATTGAAAAAAAAAACGTTACTATAAGTTAGATGACTAATAAGCACAGTATAAAACTTAGCACAGTATAGAGCTTAGGCAAGCTCTTGTTTTGCTGTGCTACTTATACTTAATAGGTATAAATAAGTTGTTTTATAGAACACCCTAAGTCTATGGTCTGTTCACAGCTAATGTGACGTATGGCCCCCCTGGGTGCAGGGATGCCGAGTTCGAAAATTCTCAACACGAAATTTAATTAATGCTAAAACAGTTGCTAACTTTAGATGTATGAGACGGCATTATTATTGACTAGTGGCCGCCCCTGCAGTTCCACTCGCGTGGTGATCTGATTGCCACTACAGGGTGTATCTGTAAACAACTGCATCCCTCTAACAAAGTGTTGAATCAACTATTCTGAATAACTTTTGGATCAACATTTTTTCAACTATTCTGAATAACTTTTGGATCAACATTTTTGGAAATTTGCATTAACAAAATTCAACTTGTCATACAAAGTCGATCACGTTTGTAAATTTTAAAGCTTTCAGCAGTTATATAAATTTTTGAATGGATAACGCTGGACCAAAACCGCACAGTCTGATAGAAAGCATTGATATGATCTAGGATATTACGCGTTTGCCTCGATTATGCCTGTTTACTCTCACCTTTAAGATATCCAGACTGTAATAAGGTAAAACAGACTCCGTAATTAGAATCCCATTCTATAGCAGTTCGCAATAACGAGGAAGCAAAACGCTTCGTTCAGATAAGAGGCAAGTATGTCAACAATGTACATAATATAATTGCGTGTAATGTACTCGTATGTTGCTTAGGCAGCATCAATTAATTTGTATTAGTTACACATATTACATTGCAAGACGTACAAGTGACGTAAGACAGCAAGATATTAATTTCGCCATAATAAATTCCAAACTGGCATCTACGAGGCCCCATATACGGTACGATTTATTACTACGACGAATCGTATACGATATCGTAAACGGTTGATCCCGTCATTGTTATTCTCATTTAGTTGCAAGCGTCAGAATGACACAAAATTTTGAATTGTTGATCGTAAAGAGCCAATACAGTGTCGTTTTATCGTTACGATGCGTCTGTTAATGATTAAACGTATCGTAAATTGGGCTATAGGCATTGACTTATAACAACGCGACTTCCCAATTACAACCACAGCTAGCACAAAATATACATAAAAGTCATAATAACATTGATATAGAAGGTTGGCTTTATAGCCGTAGCCAGGGGGGTTTTATGGTTTTTGAAGGGTCATGCATTGTCTACCCCTAGTTCATCTAATGGTTTCTAACAGATTTTGACGGTGTTCGCCCGAAGCGCGTAAGGTCCCGGGTTCGATTACCGGTCAAGTCAATTTAGTAAATTACATTTTCTAAGTTTTCTTGGTCTGGGTCTTCTGAGTTGACGACCCTAGTTAATTATTGTCATCTGGTATAGTCTATGAGTACTTGATGACCTGGTCTTAACTAGTTTGAGACCAGGTTTATTGGTGTGATTGTCCATTTATTAGATCGCGCAACACGTTGTATACCCCTAATTCATCTAATCGCGCAATAAAATTGCATCGCTTATTTGCGCGATGACGATCGCAAAGTCAAACAACACCTAAGGGATCACTTTAAAAGCTTTTACACCGACGTAATTTCATCTTACATGACAAGGCGAACCAGACAACGAGCAAATTTGCTCAATTACTGTTCTTAATTGGGGCATTAGACCCCATTTGGGCTCCGGCATGTCTTCAATCAACAATTCTCAATGTGACAACCCTTGAACAGGGCTGGCGAGAGACAAATTTAGTTCTTTCTTTGAATGTTGACCAATAAGATTATGACAAACTTAAGATTTTATTGACTCAGATGGCCTTAAGGTGGTCTAAAGCTTTGAAATGTAATGAAATACATGTTTTTGCACAATTTAGGCGGTAGGTTAGTTTGGTCTTAAATGTAACATACCACCTACCTACCTACCTAATGGTCTGTGTAGGTCTTTAACCAATTTCCAAGTTAGGAAGAGTGTCCTAGCTAGCGCAGATCTTAGGGCATATACAAGAGCTCGTTTTAAACCAGGTCACTTTACTAGAGAGCTACATTTTGGGTGCCTTTAAGTCGAGAGTGAATAGGCTTCTTCTGGAAAAGCACGCTACATCTTAGACCTTAGTGTCACTCATCAGGTGAGATGAGGTCAAGTGCAAACCCTATAAAAATAAATTTAAAGAAGTTTGGTATTAAATATATCTGTCTAATTCGACTTAGATGCCATTTTTATACGATTAACTTTTGGCAAAAAACGTTGAGTTAACTTTACAATAATAATAATAATTTTACCATTGTTTTGATTTACATTAAACCTTTACAAATTTAGAAAGTCTAATGAAACGTTTCCGACATGCTCAATTTCCTCTTCATTCTAGTTAGAGTCACGTTTCTTAAAACCCAACCCTTTGAACCAAACTTTTCGGTAAGGGCACTTCATAGGTCCCTTTAGGACAAAACTACGTGCCAACTGCCAACCCTACGGCCCAATTGGGCCCTACAGTTGCAAAGATGGCAATCGAACGAACGACTGTCACCGGGTACACTCGGCTCGTAAAGCGGAACTTGACGGGTTTAATTATAGCATCGACTGTACAACGGTCTTTAGTTTACATAGTGATGGGACGCGGGTCAACTTTTAATCGATTTATTAATTTATCGCAAAAAAATTTACCGATTGAAAAAAAATAACAACTTAAGTCCATTCAGGGACATTGGCAACCATTTGGACCCCACAGAAATATGCTTATTCCCGCTGTCCTACATTTATATTAGAATGTGTTGGAAAAATCAAAACCATCTCAGCTGTATAAGACTTTTGTGTGGGACCATTTGCGGACCCAGACCACAACAATAGGTTGTCTTTTTACACTTTTACAAACATACGGCACACCTAATAAATGATCACCGCCGCCAATGCAAGAAATACCTATGCGTTGCCACTTTTAGAAGAAATTGGATATTTTAGAAATAAGTTACGATAGCAACAAGTTTTAACTAAGTATTCTTTCTAAAGAATACAGGAGTTTTTTCAATGGTAATAAATACGTACACATACCTAGCGGTTTTCGATCACCTATACGCATTAGACAAGCATGGTGATTAAGCCTAGTTCCATCATAAAATCGATGACTTGATTTCTTTGATGCGGCGCAGTGGGGCAGTTTACTTTTTTTTACTTTACATGAACGCTCATGTCACATCACTAAATCGGCGCCACTGTAAATTATGGCTTCCGCCGGGGCTAATAGCTTTAATTCGCGTTTTATTTGCGCCAAAGGAAATGATTATTGTTTACGTCGTATTAGAGAATGACGGGTCATTAGCGTGTTCATTAGATATTAACGTCATCAATTAATTTGCTTTGATGTCCTCCGACACCCTTCATACATCAGTTAGTACCTAGGTATACATTCCTATTACCTACTAATGAATTGATGTGTTTTCTAATAATTTTTCCGAAAATTATAGGCAAACGAAGCGGGCCACCTGATGGTAAGTGATCACCGCCGCCCATGGACATCAGCTACACCAGAAAGAGTGCAGATGCGTTGCCGGCCTTTTAGGAAGGCATAGGCTCGTTTCTTAAAGATTTGAATGTCATACCGGTTCGGAAATACCACTGCGGGAAGTTGATAACACAATGAGGAGGTGCGTGCCAGAAAATTTCGAGTAAAGCGTACGGTAAGTAGTGGCCTGCCATGTATACAGATGGTATGGATGGAATCCTAGTTTATGGCATTAAATCACGGGTTTTTACTACACGCACACACTAGGTTAAGTTTTGAATGTTCTTGGTTTGAAGGACCTCTGAAGGACCGACTAAGAAAAAGAAGAAGATTGTATGATATGTATTATCTGGCTGTACTTTGTCAAACGGGTTATGTTTTGTCAACTTAACAAGTACACCAATGGCAAACTTTAGACGTAGTAAACGCGTTCCCTAAAGTAGTAAAAAATACCTTTGGAAAGGGGTGAGCATATGAATACGACCGGGAAAGCCGCCATCTTGTCACCTCTAAGCTTTTCGTGAAATATTTATACAGGGTATAAATAATGTACAAAATTTCCTTTAAGAATCTTATACGGAAGCGGGAATGTTTCTAGTTGGGAAAAAAAATTGATAATAGTTTTTGATACCAATTATATTATATACACATTAATTTATTTTTAGGTACAGTCACATGCACAAATAAACTAGTATACAACAATAATGACTCTATTCGGAAAAGAGCGCTAATGGCATTTACAAATGTTTATAACCAACCATGGATTAGAGTCGAAAATAAAGAGTAGCGACGACAATTTCAGAATTTAAATACGTATGCGAGTTTTATGTTTAGTATTAATGACTTTTTGGCATTAATTTTTAAAACGCGTTCAGTATCAAATTGTGTATCCAGAGATTATATAGGTAATCGAAGGCTAAATCAAATAACTATTTACTTCTTATCAAAAGTCTTAATGTAAAGTTTCAAGACATTATCTTTATATTGACGAAACATATTTTTATCAATATCGGCCGGATAAGCAACTCGGCCATTGCTGCTTATGCTATCATCAAAGGTCAAGCGACGTAGATAAATCCATTCTAACGATCAGACGGATAAATCCATTGATCTAATAACTTGGCTCAAACATTCATCAATCAGAAAAGACGAAACCCTTGCGAGATCTAATTGACATCTAGTGTCATCTATTGGCAAAGTTTTTAAGTAATAGCAAAATTAGGTCTCAAACGAAGCGAGAGTTGTTATCGTACGTACTAGTAATAGTAAACACGGCCTGACTTTACTACTTATTTACTATATTACTACTTAGCCGACGAAAAAAAGTGTTTCTGATAATCTCTTGATGAAAGTATTTACAGTTTTTTGAAACAACCTTATTTAATCTTCCTACTTCCTAGTACCTAATAAACATATGTATACATAATTATAAATATATATTTTTTTTAATTCAAAAGTGGACACTTTAGATTGCAATATAAATTATCCTTACCTTATTGTTCCAATATATTACGCAAGGTAT
This sequence comes from Cnaphalocrocis medinalis, assembly GCA_014851415.1. Classification (NCBI taxonomy): domain Eukaryota; kingdom Metazoa; phylum Arthropoda; class Insecta; order Lepidoptera; family Crambidae; genus Cnaphalocrocis; species Cnaphalocrocis medinalis. Next base: position 14,850,028 of record CM026277.1, on the reverse strand, counting down.
CTCAAAAATCAGTTAAATCAATTGGCTACTATTTACGAGTAGTTTCGACGATTCCTTGTTTTTCCCTGTATTCTTGTGGTTTCTCCGTGAATTATTGTTGTCTAATTTCTACGTCTGTAGAATTTCAACATCAATTGCTTAGATAAGAACGCTCAATCAACAAGACTTAAAGAAAACGCTCCAAGTGCACCGCGAACGTTCGCTAAGTGATCAAACAATTATTGTGAGTGTTCGACATTGTTCGCGTAAATTATGCCTCGTAAAGCGAACGAGACGAGCTCGGGTGAATATCTGAGGCGTATTGCGCCACCCTTTACAGTCTTTTCTGAGTCATTAAGAGCGCTTTGAGACTGCTCTATTTTTCTGCGCGTTCTTACAAGTCAGGGATGTTGTAAAGATGTGTACGTCTCCGAAATAATGAACTCTTCGTTTTTTCTCTATTTATAGGCGGCAAACACACAAGCGGGCCTTTTTTTTTATTAGACTATAGGCCAACGCTTGACCACAATCGCACCTGATGGAAAGTAACGATGAGGTCTAGGATGACACGCGTTTGCCTAGAAGATGCCTGTTCACTCTTGCCTTAAAGATATCCAAGTTATTAAGCCCATAAACATCTGCTAGATCAGAAAAGTCGCTGATGCCGAAGAACCTTATTTATGTTTAAGCCCTACTTAAGTTATGAAATGGTTGGGCTGTCGAATAGGGGCGGAGTATAATAGTAGCAGAAACGATATTTAAAGGTAAAGAACTTGAAGCTGTGTATTTGTAATGAATTTTCAAAACCTGTCTTTTCTTTCATGATAACACATATTTTCATGAACATTTCTGCAACTGAAAGTAAATAAGAGTTAGATATTGCTGTACGCTTTCAGCAGCGTACAATACGTTAATTCCTCAAAATGGAGCCGAAACTATTATAAACTGAGGCACAATCCAAAATTTTAAAATATATCTGTAACCGTCGCGACTAAACATTATACTTTAGTATTCGTAATTAAGTATATCCAGAGGGTCATCAAAAAACGGAATTCTCGAACGACTCTTTGTCCCCGCCCCATTCCACTGAGCCTTTTTTTGTATGAATGTGACCTATATCTTCTGTCTATATAGTCCGTGTTGACTATTACATGACAGTTTCGTTGTAGGTCCGATCCGAAATCTCATATCTGTAACATCTCTAGCACACACTTAAGGGCTACATAATACATTAGGGCCCGTCGTATCTCTCTGAAGTGATGGGTAATCGAGAGTCACAATAATATATCCCAAGGCTAATAAGCTGTAACAATATATCTTCCTCATAAGCTTATTTACGACGACTGGTGGTGGCTTTCAAACCATCGAATCAAGGAATCAAAACCACCTAAAAGGTTTCAAACCGTCGAATCAACGAATCAAAATCATGTGATAGTTTTCAACCCGTCAAATCGATAAATCAAAAGCACCTTATATCAAGAAGAATGTATGTAGGTATGTTATACATCTTATGACTAGACATAATATGCGAGTAGGACACGCATTTCGAATTTTTTTGCGAGAACATCAAGCTAATGATTGGGAACAAGTAGGTCGGCCAAAGTGGAGTACTCATATTTCGGAGGCTAAGACTCGTTTTGGGTCGCTGAGCCACTGGCTCAGGCCTGAGTAAGTAGTAGTTACTCCACTGAGTAAGTAGTAAGTAAGACAGGCGCTGCCACTGAATCGATCAAGTCCTCTTAATCATAGCGTCTCACAAACACGGCATTTATAAGAGCCTTACTCTATGGGGCGAGTGGCAAAAATCGAAGCGTATACGCTGCTACATCTTTCCAAAGCCAACTTTGAATGCGTGAAAAACCCATATCTGAAAAGGCGAAAAAGCTCCCGAAATAGCACATTGCTTAGTGGTTTGCGTAGGTGTGCGTGTTTTTGTTATTGAAGCATTGGAGGGTGTTTATTCAGGACCGGCCCCTCAAACTAATATGGTTATTGACAAAAACATTCAAGTTTTGCAATTTTCGCATCGGATAAAGCCGATCGTTATGTTGTTATCATCGAAATTTCGATATTTCATTACCGATTCCTACAAAATTGACAACAGAATCTTACATTTTATAATAAGTATTACGTTTTAAATAGAAGAGATTCTATAGAAGAAAGCTTCTATATTAAGGGTAATTGGTAAATTTGACAACTGCCGCCTGTTTTTCTCGCAATGTGCCCTGCCCATTGCCACTTGAGCCACGCAATTCTCCGCCTATGTATTTCCTGAAAATTTTTAAGGCAAGAGTGAATAGGCTTTTCACGGGCAAGCATGGCCTAACTTAGACCTCATCCTTCACTTAACATCAGGTGTGATCGAGGTCAAACGCTTGTCTGTCATAAAAAAAAACTAATTACATATTACTCCAAATACTTTCATTTGGCATAGGTTTAATTTCTTTTGAGCACCTAATGATGATTTAATTGGTCCAAAATGTTGTAAGTATTGTCGTTTAACTAAATTAATCTACATGTTACTGAATCTATATTAAATTATGCTTTCCACACACTAACATAGCTAAATTTGCTTCTAATTAAGATTTATGTAACAAGCAAACAGAGGGTGGAAATGAATACCTTTGTTATCATTTCGTTGAAATCATACAAGTTTAGCATTTGAAATAAAACGTATAAGATATCTTCGCTCGCGGAATTTGTAAGATTTTAGCTCTCTGACATTTTTCACCTCCCGAGTGCCTATTAGAAATATTCAAAAATTTTGTTTTTTTCTCACATTCCTCCATAGTGTATTTGGTGGTATTCTCGAAGTTCCTATCGGTTTCAACAACACAGGGTTTTCCTAGTTCATGCTCCAAGCTTTAAAAAAAATGCTGATTTAGTAGGTAGATTATTAGTAGGCATCAGGAGGCCAATTCTCGCCTTCTATGTCGAGTCGACTTCATGGAACGCATAGACCAATAGGAAAACAAGATAATGAATGTCGTCTGTTATCTGTGTTCTTCTATTGGTTGTGCGTTCCATGAAGTCCACTCGACATAAGGCGAAAACCGAGAATTAGCCTTCTGGTATCCTTTTGATCCAACTTCAATGTCGAGAGCACAAGAATTGCCCCCCTGATAACACTTTCTAGCGTCACCGCCATAAATATCAGCAGAATGACTAATTGAATCTATGTTTATTATCAAAAAAACTCTATAGCCCACTTTTCTGACCCATAAAAGGCTTTAATAAATCATTTCCTGACAGAGTGGAGGCTCAAATTACAGTATCTTTATCACAATAAATGCGAGTAACGGCCTTAATATTTATTTTGCGCTGGGGAAATTTTAATAACAATAGCTTATTACGATCTCGGTCGATTTTCGATTCTCAGAACTTTCGAACATAGCTCGGATTGGTGATCACCAACCCGCATTGGGCAAGCGTGGTGAAAACCTAAATACAATTGGTATGGATAGCGATGGTTTCTAAGATGGAGGTCTTTGCCCTGCAGTGGAACAGTATACAGGCTAATACTTTACTGTATATGGACAAGAACGTAGACTATACTTAATGCAAATCTAGGAATAGACCCTTGGATTTTTTTAATCTATGTTCGTATTTCTATCATTCGCTTGGCGGCGAGGGAAAACATCGTGAGCAAACCTGCACGTTTCTGGTAGCTTCTAAAAAGTGTAACCATGATTCAGTTGTTCTGGTTCCCCCGTTAAAAGGTTGCAAAGGTCAGCCAGCCGCTTCATTTTTACTACCAGACCCCAAATCTCGAATGATGGTCTAAGCGTAATCTGGGCTTAACGCAACCGGGATTTATTCTTCTTTTTCTTTTTTTTTTTTATGTGATAGGTAGCAGACGAGCAGGCGGATCACCTGATGGTAAGCAATTGCCGCCGCTCATGGACACTTGCAACACCAATGGAGTTACAAGTGCGCTGCCAACCTTTTATCCCCTTCCCCCCCGGGGGGCCTCCGGTACCCTCACTCACTCGGCGAAACACAGCACAGGAACTGCTTCACGCCGGTCTTCTGTGAGGCAGTGGTATCACTCCGGTCGAGCCGGCCCATTCATGCCGAAGCGTGGCTCTCCCACAGTTAACTTACATGCTAAGATGAGTGTAACTAAAACTACACGCTAAGATGAGTGAGAGGCCAAGGAACGAAGCTTCCTCTTCCAAACTTATTGTTGGCCACGTCACTAGATACAATATGATCGATGAAACATTAATCGCCCTGCCCGGGAAGCGAGTCATTTATATTGCCAGGCACCTATACACCGATCTAGGGCATCCGTTAATGGAGTTAACCTCACGACTCCCACAAGTAACTGGAGTCCTATTTCTGAATCGCTCGTATGATATTGCATTGTCGCATTCAATTAATTTAAAATAAGACTACGAGCAGAATAAATATTGCTGCAAATAAATATTTTCTATTCTATTCCTATTCAGAAGGGCTCGCAGTGACATTGACAAGATACGACATTTTTTGTGTGGGAAAATGTCAAAAATACAAACACTTGTCAGGGAAATAGCATTAGTTTCGATTCTTTAACCGAGAGGCAAGTAACCGTAGGGCGAATGTTCTAAATCGCATGAAACCAATTTTACTATTATATCATTTGCTATAGTTGTTGCCAAATTTATCCGTTCCATCAAAATTAAAAAAAAATTGGCAAAACCATTTATTTTGGCTTTTAATCTATGGTGTCTATGGCTCGCTTTGTGACTTGAGCTTTGAATGCAACGAGTGGCACACCCTGGTTGCGGTCCAGCGATACTACAATGCGGAATATCGGATGTCGACCGAAACTCAGTAAAATCGTGCGTTCGACTCAAGGCGACTGAATCAAAAATAGAGCTTCTATCCAAACAAAAATGAATCATACTCTATAATCATACAACGCATTATTAAACAAAACAAAAACGATTTAAAAGTACAATTTCCTTTGTTAAATAAGCTAGGTTTAGTGCCCATGAACTTTGACAACGAGGAGATAACACAAACTAAGTATGGTTTGTTATCTTGAACTAGATAATGAGTTCATATCAGTCCCGAGTGATAAGACAAGTCAAGGCAGCCTTTGTATTGGCTGACTATTATATTATGGTAGCTACGGATGCTACTCGTTGTTATTATGAGTAATACACTTAGTAGTATATACTACATAATATACAAGTATTTATAATTTTGAGCAGTCAAGTATGCTGGACCGTATGTTACCGAGACAGTACCTACATATAATATGTTGTATATTACTTACCAGCGATCGGATTAGGTAGTGCAATAAAAGCGCCGTCGTCTTGTCTATTTATGATTTCGTAAAAAAAACACATTAGGGTGAAATTTTGATTTGATTATTATAGACATGTCTTTTCGAATAACAATATTTTACTACGTGTAAATATTTCATAGTTGCCAATGGATATAAATATATTTTAATTGACTCATCATATTTCAATAAATTTGATTTGTTTAAGTAAATAAGCGCCCGAATTTTATCATCAGGTGATTCGTCTGCTCGTCATCCGCCTACCACATAAAAAGGGCATCCAAATGATCACATTCACCGTAGACATAACAATCAAATCCCGAAAACAACAAGAAACGAATCTGTACCAATTTACGATACACCGAAACAATGATGGCTCCATAAAGACAGCCCCAATCTTTTTGCTTGTTACTCATTATTCTTTCACCCACATGTTCCCGGTTCCCAAGAATAGGTCCAATTTAAATGGATATAATAAAAAGAAACACAGCAGCCGTCACGTTGGAATATGTCTGCCCGCGAACATTTCTACGCGTGTAAAAACTTAATGTTGTCTAGTAGGGATGCGCCTTTGATAACGTGATTCGTTTGCCACTGGATTCATTTGAGTGATTATATCATTTTGATTTTAATTTATACAGTTGTACACCTAATAACACTAAACGTTACCTACATTTTACTCGCCGTATTATTTGTCCCAAACTTAGAACATTTACTCGTACCTACTTGTAAGATTACTCTGATTTTAATTATGTCGACACAATGGCAGATATAATTTTAATTTTCCATACAGTTTACCTTCTTTTGACTTAGAACTTGACATTTGCATCAGTTCAGTCCACATTAGATTCCTACTATTAGGTATGTGGACTAAGGAATGATTTCTCCCAAACTTACTAATTCAGGAAAAACAATACCTTAATCATCAGCAAAATAATGTTGTAAGACATGAACAATTTTCTCGGCATATGAAATGGATATCACGAAACACAAGTCTTTGCGTTCAGTAGGTTCATTAGTATTTATATTTTTTATTTGATAGGTTGCAGACGAATCACCTGATGGTAAGGGACTGTTTCCACAGAAGCAGAGCTGCGTGGAGTTGAGCGGAGTCTTATATAAAATGACCAATCATATTGCTCATCAGAGATCAGATGTGTAATTAGAGCAACGTGATATGTAATTTTTTACAAGTCTCCGCTCAACTCCACGCAGCTCCGCTTATGTGGAAACGCACCCTTAGGTAAAGAGCGATTTCCGCCACCGCGCATCTTCGCTATCACTCACTCTGGCGCATCCTAGTGCAGAGTTATCATTGTGTGAACAAGACCATGACAGAACGCCGACGGCAAAAAACACTGGAACATTACGTCTGTTGTTACTAAACAGATATGCTGGAGGCATGCCACAATTTCTCTGAATGATGAATGTGAGTACGTAGGTAAGTACTTACTTATCCAAAACGTGTGTGAAGTTTTTGGTTTATTTTGGCGATCAAGACTGTCTTCGAATTGTTTTAAAAAGACGACGTAAAAACTACTTCATACAAACAGTTGTATTTATACTGTAAATGACTATATGAATGAACATGAATCTAGTTCAAATACTTCATATAAACGGGACTGAACGCGACATATCCATCTAGTTATAGTTAATTTACCCACATTCGTAACCTATTGTCCAGCTACAGCCTAAAATTGATCTCCTTGTTTTTTTTTTAGGTACTAGAGGCGGCAAATGAGAAAGCGGTTCACCTGTTGGTAAGTAATCATCGCCTTAAAGAGAAGAGCGTATTTCTTCCGATATCGCAGCATTTTTACCAAAAAATTACGCTCTTGTCTTGAAGGTTTCAGAGATTTCATGATTCATCTTATCAGTGAGAGATTAAATAAAAAAGCGAAATACGCTTTTATATTTAGAACTTAGGTCCAGAGTAGTAAACCGAAGTAGATACAATTAAACCGTCGCTGACCATGAATTCTCGAACAAAATTTTGTAGCACTAAAATATCCACTTCCTTAGTCGTAAAGTAAAGAGAAATGGGTTCACTTCAGCACTATCCGATATCTGTAGTAAAACTAGAAAATCAGGTCAAACATCTTATTTGTTCCTCAAATAACCCTTTGTGTAAAGGGACAAGGGTTACCTTAATAGGAAAAAGCAAGAAGGTAGGTTTTATATATAAATTGTATTACCTCTTATTTTTAGTAGGAGGAAAACTGTAAATATGATAAATGTCAGACAATATCACATCAAACTGGTCTCAAAGTAAGTAGCTGAAACACTAATGTTATTAATAATAAAATAATTTAGATATCTCATTCATACGAATCTAATTCTGATTCGATCTGATATCCTACTAAGCAACTTAGATAATTGTGTTACAGATATCAGAAAACAGAAGATTTGATAATCTGTATTAAAATGTGATAGGTATTTATCAGATAATATTACCTATATTCGATTACAAATATATTATTATTGATATAACACCCATACACTGAACAAACACAAGTGTACTTCACAAAATATTAAGAGAAACACTACTCTAGAATCAACAATAGGCACAACAAATATACAGGTCTTTCTTACACCCAGACTTGAAGTAAACATTGTTTTCATCACACGACTGTTTTTCTTAAGCGGGACTCTGGACTTTCTTACTCTACCAATAGAAAAATTGCATTCCTAAATGATTACAAAGATAATGTTAATATATTAAGCACTTCTTATATTATTATCTATCTAATAAACTGTTGTTTTCTCAGTAGATCGACCTTCCGAACCAGAGGTAGATTTATTATTAAGTAATAATGATATTTTAAATTTATAAGTCTTAATAAGACAAAGGTTGCCTGGAAGAGATCGCTCATAGTGATAAGGCCGTGTTTGTTGTACATTACTCCTGTTAACTAGCTCTAAGTTTTATACCTCTGTTTTGTATGCAATAAAAAGCATATTAATTCATTCATTCTTTCAATAGGTATAAGGACCTGACTGGAAGAAAGACTATCTTAACAAAATGTTGACCGCAAATAGATTTTGAGCAAGTTGACTTAGTATAGAACTTCACGAGTTTGTTAAGCGTAGAAAACAGCCGTAAAATAATCGTAAATACAGAACAATAGGGAGCTATTGTGAGCAATTAAAACGTAAACCATTAAGACTCAGACAAAAGCCAAGAGTTAATCCTTTTATTTTCAATTCCAATCATCAAATTAAGGGCGAGACGAATTGAATAGAAGCATTCTTATCGTTTTATTAGTTTTATGACAAAATGACCGTAATGAGATAAAGCATTGTTTTTATAACTGTGTTATCTCCAGTTACTGCATTGTACAGTCAATTATTGTACTCAATTCAGCTCCTACCTACTATTAATATAAACGCGAAAATTGTGGCGACCCATGTGTTTGTTGCTCTTTCACGCAAAAAATACAGAATGGATTTAGGTATATGAAACTTCACAATGATATAGATAAAGATATGATTGTGAAGTTTCATTATGTCGTAAGATCCAAAAACCTTTCAAAAGGCAAAAACAATTGAAAATCGGAATAACACATAACTAAATTGAGACAACATCACATACATTCCTTTCCTAGTCCCAAACTAAGGTTTTTCCTTGTACTAGGAAAATAGTAACAACGAAGGAATCACAAACATAGATAGGATATATTAATTTACAAAGATATACTTATATATTATCCAAAAATTACAGGATAACTATCAATACACGGTTGAAACCAGGATGCACAACTAGTTTATAATAATTATGTTTGAATAAAAACCAGTAGCAAATAATAAACGAAGGTAACATTAGGTACCTAAGTCCTTTAATAAATCAAGCTTTTGCGTCTATCTATCTTTTTTAATTTACCCTACATTAAATAGACATTACTCACTTTAATGAAAACCTTGAAAATGCGTGAACGTTGAATTTATTAACCCTACATTAATGTCATATTTGCGTGATGGATGGTCTAAAAATATAACAGGAACATGCTCTACAAATTACTTCATTGGCTTCAATATTTTCACGTAAACCATTTTTTGTTTAATGTTGGCTCGGTATTTATTATTAATTTTAAGTACCTATGTACATAGGTACCATACTTTTCTAAATACCCTATCGGAAAACTTCACTTCTCAAAAGCTCAAAGCTCACCCGACCACGAGGCGTTAATCCCAATAAGTCACCACAAAATACACAGTGGTACGAAACCTGAAGAATTCAGCGCACAATAATAAAATAATAATTTTAGAAACTCGACAGAATTACAAAAACTCACTTCAAAAGACACGTGTTGCCTTGACGCGCGAGTGACAACTCCAGCCGCACAGGGGAACGGACGCGACGGCGACCAAACACAGAATAATCTTCTATTTACCAAAACGCGACTGAAGTGGAGAAGGAAGCCCTTTGCTTGCCGATGAAAATAATAATAACTCTACACCAACACATTATCACCCCTAACGCTCTAGAGATAAAGCTTACATTAATCGCGCAAACACGCTGAATGTAAATAATCATGTTGTAAGCGACGGCATGATGCTATCGCGTTCCATGAATGGCGAGACCGACCGTGCGACAGAGACAGTGGATAACCCTCGCGCATGTGCATGTGTTACCCGGATCGTCATGAAATAACCTCAAAAGAAGTTTTTATGTTCCTATCGACAAGTTCTACGATCTGAGGAACAGTTAATAGTGGTTTTTATGGCTGCTTTATAGCCGGCCCTTTTGAAGAATTTTATAACGTTTAATATTTTTTTTATGGCACTCTCACTTGAAAAGTACCCAGTAAACTTTAGAACAATAACAAAAGGTTTATGTTAAAGGGCATCTTCTTAAAACGAAATGGTCCTTCGAGCCGGGTTCAATTGAAATTTTGTTGCCTTTCCTAATTAACTGGAGTGAACAACTTAGTATCTTTAAATTTAGAATAAGTACTTTGTTTGAAAGTAAAATTTTCTCCTTACCAACACACAAAGGCACTGTGTCGTTCCATCTATTGTCGTCGTAGCACCATATTAACCGCGCCCTCTGTCGCGTGTCGACGAAAACGAAATTCACATTGCACATGTAGTGGGCGACATCTTCGTTGCGGTACACTAGGTAGCCGTCAGATGGCGCTGCTAACGTCACGCACCCGATACCTGAAAGTAGGGAGTAATGTGAATCTCTGCTGCTAGATGGCGCTGTAGAGTATTTCAATGACTTCAAAAGATGGCGCTAAAAGAAATGTAAAAGTGAAAATATGTACGAGATTATTTTCTATATTTCCACCCTCATTTAACAACATCCTTCCAGAAAATCGTCAGTAGTAAATGCGACACAGCCGGTCTTTAACAAACCGGACTTTATTAGATAAAAAAATATGCTTAAAGATAAAGATACTTGTATAGAAATGAAATTTTAAGAGGAAAAAAAATTTACAGTCACGTTAACCTACAACTAGAATTCACGTTATAAATATTCAGCTTACTTTTATAATGCAACAGCACTCCTCTCTTCGGGTAGGCGCCTTTAGACCTGGCTTCTACCAGCACGTCCACCGTGTTTGTGGTGCTGGTCAGCCGCAGCGGCAAGTCCACTTGCTCGCACGAAGTCAGCATAGAGTCCCCGTTGGAATCTTGCACTGATACGTAGTCTATACAAGATGTCTCGAAAGGACCTATACCTGTGAATAAAAATGGATTATCAATACAACACTTTACTCTCATCATCAACCTGACGTTGAAGGAAACCTGACCTTTTCGTAGATTTTTTGTCAGCTAACTTTTTTGGCTATATTTTTGCGAATGGCGTCGACACTTTGTAATTATCTAGGGTTTCTATGATCGAAGATACAAAATGTACTTGTATCATTACTGTGTAACACTGCATTTATTGCACATTTATCTTCATTTTGTTCAACTACTTTCGAGTATAATAGCGTCAGAAGAGTTATAAAAGTGCACACATACTCGTATATCTTACTTTATCCGCACGCGGTCCATATTTACCTAAGTTTATTTTTCTCGTGAACGTTAAAATCATAAATCTTTTGCAAGTTAAAGTTGTACATTTAAACTGTCAGACTGCAGACACAAAGAGTTACTAGTCTACACCAAGTCTACACTATATTTCTCCTGTACCAATGCTTTTAAATACCCTAAAACGATTTATGTGTACTAACATTTGGTCAAAAAAAGAGTGTTTTTCTTTTCCATAACTAAGTACTTTAGAGCTATGTTTATTACATACATAAAGAATTTGGTTAAAATATTTGTAACAATTTAGTGGAATAACTCCCACTGTGCACTGTCATAGCAAACGAAACAACGTGCATGAATAATTAAATCACTCATTTTGTTTGCGTTAATCAACGTGAAAATAATGCTTTTATTTATTCACTTCAGCACATTAAAAATTAATCATAAAGTTCTTTAGCGAGTAACAATATTTTTCATTGATGTAACATTATCTGATTGTCAAGCAAATCTATCTTCTTATTTTTCTACTCGTGTCGATGGCACGAAATTATTACATTTTCCCAGCTCAATACTCTGCCACGCAGACTGCACTGTAGGTAGGAGTACTACTATACAGGAGTTTGCCGTATATGCAGCTGTCTGGGCATAAAGGGTATACCAGGAGATAAGCCATGGTTTGGGGGGCGGCGCCGCACTTGCAAACGCTGCTTGATGCATCCGCGAACCCCCATTTATTCAAGTTATCCCAACAGCGGTAGATTTATAAAGAGGTTAATTCCTCGTCTATGTCTGCGACCTTAGAGGAGAACTTTACAGTTTAGGTTAATTAATCTATGTAGGTACTTACTTCTCAAACTAACATCTAATAGTGTAACCCGTATCCTCTGCTCAGGGTCTGCGACCAGTCGCCAGCTGCATCTGTCTCCCTCCCCCACGTAGAAGTTGGGGTACCCTGGCGTCCTGATGTAGCCCTCGCTGTCCTCCCCTGACACGGACACATGGACCTCCCTGTTGCAGTAATGCACGGAGAGAGAATCTGAAATTAAAGAGATACCTTTATTTATAAGAGTGATGGTAGTTTAACCGTGGGAGGGCTACGCTTCAGTATGAATTGGCCTAACCGGAGTAACATAACGGTGTCACGTAAGACCGGCGTGAAGGGCTTGCGCTTTGTTTCACGGAGTGAGTGAGGGTACCGGAACTACCGGAGGCCCAATAAGGGGAAAGGTGGGTAAAGGGTTGGTAGTATACAGTAGGCCGCGGCAATCGCTTGCTGGTCTGCCACCTATCACACAAAAAAAATATGAACTTTATTTATGCAAAAGCATTTTGTTAGACACGGCGTCTAGTTATTATAGTTGTTCATTGAATTAAAATAATGAAAATAAACTATTATTTTCTTTATGATGGCAAGAGAAATTGATATGCAAGTAATGATGACTTTAAAACTGTCAACTACCTATTTAATATTTTATAGAGGTAGTTAAGTAGATACGTTTCCTTATATTCCTTTTCGACGGAAGCCACCCAGCATGATGGCAGTAAAAACTTTATTGTGTCACCATTTCGAGTCTCACTCGACGAAATACAGCGCAGGCACTGCTTTACACCGGTATTCAGTGAGACCGTGGTATCATTCTGGTCAAGTCGGCAAATTCGTGCCGAAGCGCGGCTTTTCCACGGTAAAACTTATTGACTCTATTATTTTTTGCCCCGTGTTGGTCTAGCCTAGGATACCGTATCTTAGACGTATAACATTACCGAAAATTCAATATAAAAAATATTAACTTCGTACCAGTCTTCACACTGTGTAGTACGTAGGTACCTACAAGAACAAGTACTTCTAATTTATTTCTGCTCTCCTGGTACTTTAAATTGAACAAGAACTAATTAAAAGAATCCACCTAACTTTATCAAGCTATTTCTACCCTGAAGAGCTGGGGCGAGCCATTTTAAAGCACTCGGCCGTTTGGGACAGTGGCCTTAAATTTTCAGTCACTCAGTGTAACGACAAACGGGTTTCCAAAAATATCAGAGGGCCTACAACGATTCAGTCCTGTTACGAACGAGAAAATCCCTGTCCGAGAGCGTATAAAAGGGACAGAGATAAAGAAACTCCATATAAATAAATAAATGCGCTAGGCAATCACACCAATCAACCAGGCCTCAAACTAGGGCAACCTCTGTACTATGAGTACCAGATGACGATCAATCAGAACACCCAGACCCAAGAAAACTTATAAAATGTAATTTCCTAAATTGACTAATTGACCGGGAATCGAACCCGGGACCGGGATCTTAGCCACTGCGCCATCGATGGCCGTCGTTATCGTTAGGCTTTATCGTTGAGACTTTCTTACTCCGCCGTGACCAAGAATGTCGGCTCGTTTTAGCTACATTGCCCTCAATCCTGGCCATGACTTTGATCGAGACTTCAAGTAACAAGTTTAACGTAAAATTAGCTTTCCGTGGACCTCTCGTGGATTTAACGACTCTTCTGCGCGTGAGTTGGTTTATCGTAGCCATTCGTTACGTATTTGCGTTTAACTGCTCTTAAACCAGGTTGATTCTAGTGTAAATGGCCATGAAACTACCTCAATGTGATTACTGAGTGGAGTAAGGTTAGTGTTTAGTATGCGATTAACGTCAAATGTTTATCACATGATTAAGGTGGATAAAAGGATCACTGACTGCTAAAAAATCTCCATCCATTGATGAAAACAGCCCTAGTCCAAAGTGTATTAAAACAAACCCAGTCGTGAGCTATCCAAGATACACCAACAAGATACAACTTTCGTCAGTCCATCTTCGGGCGTCCTACGATTGTGTCCTTACCACTTACACACAAATTCATTTTTACATGAGGGATGACGAGACGTAACCCTCGAGGGGTTATTTGGAATGTTCTTTGGGTACCCTTATACTCAACTAACCCCTAGTTAAAGAGAAAATTTTAGGAAGAAAGCGTAAAATGGCGTCCCAGGAATCGCTAGATAGTAGGTCCTGTCTGATTTTCTTAGAATAAATAATTGGGTATTTGACTAATCTCGATTTAGTAAAAAATATTGATACTCTATCAAAAATATTGGTAAATAAGAACCAATGGCCAACATTTTCAGTTAAAAATAACATCTAGCTGGTTTTGTGAGCATTGAAAGTTTCATGGGCAAGTCCATTTTTTAAGTATAAAATTAAAAAAAAATAATTATATCATTGAACTACCCGTACATTTTTCATCAACTTTTATTATAAAACCATATACTTAAACGAAACATTTGATATAGCTACCATATAAAATTTACTAGACGCGCATACAGAAGGTGAATCGTGACGTCACGATTCAATAGCCATTTGTATAGAGCGTTTTTGGGTTTGCCCAAATACGTGCTCTTAAAGTTGTGATATCTCAGGTAATTCAAATGAGAATCAAGTGATTCTTTCAACGATGTTTCTTAAATTGAGGCGTCTTTTGATTAAACACATAAAAAAAAATTGTCAAATACCCAATTGCTACAAGCGACAAGACCGAAATATTGTACTGTTATAGCTATGTTTCACTTACCTATGTATTATATTTCTGTGCACATAGTAAGTAAAGTTAGTTTCCCCAATCACGCAAACAGTATAACAATACAAAATTGATCTGCACCCTACCTCTAAAATAACACATCTTTCATCCTATAGTTTTACGAGCATATTCAATAACAGCTCTGCGACAGCACGTCCATTGTACGTAATTGTTGCGCTACAGTTTATCGCTTTTTTACTGCCTTTACGTCACGGGCGTGTGTTCGAGGGAATTCGGAAAGGGTAAGAGTGATTCTAATGAGTGACTCATGATCATGATGTGTAGTGGTAAAAGAGGACCATTGACAACTAACCTAGTTAGTGGCTGTACTTAGAGTAGATGCGTCTAGGGAGGAGCTTCTCTCCAACCAGTAACTAAACCACTAAAACGCAGTTTAACTGTTCAAGTTCTGTAAGGTTTACTCCCGCATAGGACTCTATAGCCACGAGCGCAGCTGTTAAGTCACATCGCGTGATGCTGTTTGAAACATCTGCCACAGATGTGAAGGCCTATGAAGATTAAGTCAGAAAAGACCGGCGTGAAGCAGCGCCTGAGCTGTGTATCGCTGAGTAAGTGAGGGTACCGGAGACCCAATAGGGGGGAAAGGGGGTTAAAGGTTGCCAGCTCTAGTGACTCTGCTGGTGTTGCAGGTGTCTATGGGCGGCGATAATCGCTTACCATCAGGTGATCCGTCTCTCGTCTGCCACATATCACATAAAAAAATATTTCTGGGTTGTGTTGAAAACCGTCTCTTTAGAATTCAGAAGCCCCAGCGCTATCTATTTGGTACAGTATAAAAACTTGTCCCGAAACGAAGCAAGAGCAGGCCGCTAGAACACAGATAAATTCACCTACCTATATGGATAAAGGAAAACATTAAATTTGTGAGTCAACAAACCTAAGTATAACTCAATCACACATCTCTGAAGTGAAGCTAATATCGCCCGTTTTCGATATCTATGACGTCAGCTATCGAAAGACAAGATATTCTCGTGGATTCGTGGGCAGATTTCAAAAACACGGCGCGAGTGCTCAAATGCTTTGATCTACCGATTCTAACAAATATGTGAAAAAAATATTTACAAAAGTTCATGACTATAAAATAAATAAATTTTAGAGCGTGAAGAAAATACTCTTTCATCTTAAAGATTCTAATATTAAAAAATCTTAGGGTAGGAGGTTTTTTTAGCTTTCTCAATCTACAAGCAAAGAGTTTTCACTAAGGACGATATTATCCTTGGTTTTTATAGATATTGATATACCTATATCGTCGACTAAATCGCAAATTCTAAAAGCCGTTCTGGCGGATCAAAGGAAAACGTTTTTTAAACCGATCGTAAACTCATAATCTATTTTGCAATCTTACAAAATATATACTCAGCATCTACTTATTGGTGGTATCCATTTGTTTCAAAGAGGTTAGTGACCTTTAGATAATACAAAGTGTATTGAGATAGATTTTTTACAGTAATGTTCATGTTTATCCATTGACTAGTTCATTTTAGGCAGAGTGATTTAGCTCAGTGAATAAGAATACGTCTTCTATATGGAAGTTCGTGTTTTTAATCCGAACATGCACCTATAGATTTTTCAAACCTATGTGTGAATTTCTACAGTTTCCTCGATCGGAGGGAAAACATCGTTTCCTGTTTAGGATGGTTTCTAAACCGTGTAACCATGATTCATTTGGTCTGGTTCCCCTGTTAAAAGGGTTGTGAAGGTCAGATAGCAGTAACTTCATTGTAATCACTAGACTCCCCAAATCCTCTATCATGGTCTAAGCGTACCCAGGGCTCCGTAGGGACCATTTTGGACAGAGAGTATAGATAGAAATAATACCTACTATGAAACTGTAGATATACTTCAATCTAAAGGGTATGAACTAGTTTACACAACCCTTGAGTTTTCAAAACGGATATGACAAAGATGGATGGCGAAAAGTTTAGTTGCATACTTAACCCTTCGCATGGTATGGGACATAGATGTGTCTCGAACACTCTGTGGAAGTAAGTATGGATCTAGAACTATAGATAGATACTCTTTATTGTGCAAAGTTTACAAATCGTAAATTATGGTCATATTCTATTGCATTATCGGGATACTAGGCGAAGATTGGGTTACCACGGTTCCAGCAATTCGCACTAAGCGCTATGCAAACTCCCTTTTGACGCGAACAGCCAAGGAAATGGAACTCATTACCCGCCGATGTATTTCCTGAACAATATAACCTGGACCTCTTTAAGGCACGAGTGAAATAGGCTTTTCACGAACAAGCATGGCCCACCTTAGACCTCATCTTCTCTTAACATCAGGTGTGATCGAGGTCAATGCTTGTCCAAAAAAATATTCGATAATATAGCTAATATCTCTTCCAAACCGATGGGCCCAACTGACAAGGACAGGCTGAGATGATGATGACCAATATTAGCATGTATGGCAGCGATTATTATCATCATGACGTGGCGCCTCAAACGATCGACTGCTCCAGGTGTTCCAATAAAATGACGTCACTCACAAACAATGTCATGTCTGTAATGTCAAGAGTACACTAGCTATTTTTGGACGGACATTGGAATTTTCGCTAAAAGTAATATTTGTTTGATTGCGATGAATATGAGATCTCGTTTTTTAAATTTTCTAATAAAATTATATTATAATAAACCGCTTGTTACTACGGGTGCTGTAACGTAGCCAAAACGTTAAGCAGTAAGAACTTCAATTACCTACAATAGACCGAACAGTAAACGTCGCATTATTTCCCGTTTTAATATTATTATAGGTAAATATTAATATTATGTATTTATTGAACATGGTGTTAAACCGCTACACAGAGTTTCCCCTTTAAATAAGTAAATTCATTTTTTTTTCTGAAATCAATATTAATCCGTCCTACATTACCTACTTGACGTTTTAGCAGTAAGTACTTAAATGCAACGCAAAAGTTAAAAACCATGTGGGTAGAGTATTACAGAGTCTGGTCTAGCTACTGGACTATTACTGATGCTCATTATTATTAGAATGAGAATTATTGTGTTTCAAGTGGAAACCCTAGCCGGAGGACTCAGGTCGCTGCCTGACCTTAGTCTTGTAGGTCAAGTTCGATCGAGACGCCCTGGGGAGACAAATGGGACTGTTACAATTTAGACATTCATTTTATTGAGATGGATTTGAATAATTTCTGAAAACGTCTTGTATATTTAGTGGTGTCAGTGTTAGTTGGCAGACGAACTGATGGATTAACTGATGGTAATCTGCCGCCCATTTTATTAGACGCAATGGAATACGCAGTACGCATACAAGTGCGCTTCCAATCTTGAAGCTCCTCATCCCCTATCACTCAGTGAAATATAGCAGTGCCGCAACATTACGCTAAATTTCTATGACACTGTGGTATCACTCCGGCCCATTCGTCTATTGAATTGTAATAAAATAGTATGTATGTAGGCACCCATTTCTTTTAAAAAAAGCAAATGTTCACCCTGAGATAATATACATATGAACTTCGCCTATTGTCCGTTGTTGGCAAGCTTAATTTGGCCTAAATACGATTCTTCGTTCTTCCATCCATCACTTGAAGGTTATCCCCCTTTCGGCCGCATTGGCAACCAAGTATGACAACTAGTTGCCGAGGAAGAACTGACGTTCTTGCTACTCAACCAGTTGCCAAAAACGATAGGTAGGATAGGCTTATTACCTACATAAAAGATCTGCACTGCCTTACCCCTTGTTAATTCACTGCATTATTTCTCTACCCAAAGGTTGTCTGGAAGAGATCGCTATTAGCGATAAGGCCGCCGATATTGTATTTGGAAATTACTATTAGCATTAAGTTCTGTTATCTGTTGTGCAATAAAGAGTATCTATCTATCTATAGGTTTTTCTTTTTTCACATCTGTCCCGGTTGTGAAACCCGCAGTTGCCAAAAAAGAAATAACTTTCTTACTTCTCAACCCGTAGCCAAATCCCCTCAAAGGTTAAAGGAGAATGGGCGGTTTCGTCCTATGTGTTTGTAAACACTCCATAACCTATGTCATATTGATGATATTAAATAGCACTAAAATGTTTGTATGGCGGTTAGTCTGGATTTCGTGAAAGGTAAAACTTAAACCGTTTTTATGATGAAAAAACCCGGTAGTTTTTTTCATATACCTTTAAAAAAATAGAACCGACAAGGCTTGACTATCCCGACTCCAACCGCCGGCGGGGCGCTGTCATGGCGTTTTTTTTTTGGATAGGTAGCAGACGAGCAGGCGGATCACCTGATGGTAAGCAATTGCCGCCGCCCATGGACACATGCAACACCAGTAGGAGTCACAAGTGCGCTGTAACCTTTTATCCCCTTCCCCCCCGATGGGCCTCGGTACCCTCACTCACTCGGCGAAAAACACAGCACATGAGCTGCTCACGCCGGTTTTCTGTGAGGCAGTGGTATCACTCCGGTCGAGCCGGCCCATTCATGCCGAAGCATGGCTCTCCCACAATTAAATCTCGCCCCGTCCTTTCCTGAGGCGTACGCAAGCCCTCGTCCCTTCTTTTTAGGGTTCCGTAGCCAAAATGGCAAAAACGGAACCCTTATAGTTTCGTCATGTCCGTCTGTCCGTCTGTCCGTCTGTCCGTCTGTCACAGCCGATTTACTCGGAAACTATAAGTACTACAGTGATGAAATTTGATGGGAATATGTGTTGTATTAACCGCTACAAAAATATGACACTAAATAGTAAAAAAAAAGAATTGGGGGGTGGGGCCCCCATACATGTAACTGAGGGGATGAAATTTTTTGTTTCGATGTACATACCCGTGTGGGGTATCAATGGAAAGGTCTTTTAAAATGATATAAAGTTTTCTAAAAAACATTTTTCTTAAAGTGAACGGTTTTTGAGATATCAGCTCTCAAAGTCGTAAAAAGTATGTCCCCCCCCCTCTATTTTTATAACTACGGGATATAAAATTCTAAAAAAAATAGAGGTGATGCATGCTAATTAACTCTTTCAACGATTTTTGGTTTGATCAAAGTATCTCTTATAGTTTTTGAGATAGGTTGATTTAACTGTATTTTGGTTAAGTTATTGTGCTTGCTGCTACGGAACCCTTTGTGCGCGAGCCCGACTCGCACTTGGCCGGTTTTTTTCTTGCGTGTGCGCTTCTCGCGGTTGTTTCATCTTTACTTTATCAGTCTCCTCTCAGCCTTTCGTTGTCTTACTAGATACGGAAAATATACCAAATGGTATCCTTTTGAGAGGACGCATAAAGTCACGGTCACGTTTCTGGCAGGATTTACTATTGCTATATTTTAGTAAATAATGAAGCAGGAACACCAAGAGCTTCAGTCAGCAATATTATTGCTCCTGTTTAACTGGGAAACGAACAGTGAGTACTTGCGCACACATTATGAGCATTATTTGGTACCAGTTTGGTTGGGCAAGACACCAGCCAAACGTTTTGTTGCCTGCTACATTTTTGGATGACATAATTATAGATCATAATTACTAATGGAGTAACTAGTTTAATAATCATTATGTACCGTACATAGTTTTTATTAACGTTTTTCTACATATCCCAAGTTTGTCACGAAGGCAATATTAAATCCCATTTATCGTCCCGAGAACTATGAAATGGGACCTCCGTAATATAAAAAGTTTATTATTACTTATGCTCGAATAATATTAACCTGCATGGAATAATAAATAAAAAACTATATGGAAGTCATGACATAGCACAAGACAAACATGTTTACACAAGTTGTAACTTGTTACAAGGGTTAGGACGGGTTCCATACAAAATCGCCCATTCTCCTTTCCCACGAATGATAGATAATTTGTTTTTGTTTCATGCTAGGAACCTACTATATCAAAATCCAACATTATAACTTAAAAACAAAATTCAATAACTAAGTTTCACCCCCTATTATCAATCGGTGATTGTCCAAAAGTGTTAAAATGGTTTACTTTTTACCGACTTCAAAAAGGAAGAAGGCTCTCAATTCGGCCTGTATGTTTTTTTTTGTAATGTCACTCGATTTTTCCGCCAATTATGAATGGATATTTATGATTATTTTTTCTTTGGTAGGCCATCATTCAAAGGTGGTCCTATATAAATTTTGTCAAAATTGACTCATTGGTTTTTGAAAAAAAAACAACAAATATAAAAAAAAAAGATTCAATGGTATTTATTGTGGCTGTAGTATTGAAGTCGGTTTTTTTTTTCAAAAAATAATAATTATAAGTAAGTATCAGCCTATATACTGTCCCACTGCAGGAAAAAGGCCTCCTAAACAATCTACTAAGTATCTACTAATCTAAATAAAAATCTACTAAGGTGGGATTAGGCAACGGCAGAGAGTAGGCAGTACTACTGGGATCCTCAAGCGAGGAACAAACTTGCCTCCATAGGTAGGACGAAAATTAATAATCATAGTAATTTTTGTTTTCGTTATGGTATGTTATGGTATGGGGTACCGTTTCACCCTTTGGTTACAGAACCATGAAAAACATTAAAATTTAACGTCTGAAAAATAAATAAAGGTGTGCTAAATTCAACTGACAGAGAAAAAGTTAATACTTATAAGAAAAACTGTAATAAACGAACAACAAGTGGATATGAGAAATCATATGAACATTCTAATAAATAGGTAATATTGTGAAAACAAATTAATGTTATTCATACTTGTTTTTTATATTCACTTATTTATAAATTAAAATCCCGAATTTGCAGGCGAAAGGAATATCCTCTACTTATTATAATAGTTGTGAACTGAGAATTAAAATTCGTCTTACGTAACCTTAGTAATAAAATAATTCTTTGTACGCAACCAGTAGCGAAAAAAGAAAAACCTATCGTTTTTGGCAACTGGTTGAGTAGCAAGAACGTCAGTTCTTCTTCGGCAACTGGTTGTCAAACTTGGTTGCCAATGCGGCCGAAAGGACTTATCCTACAAAAGAAATTTCACAGAGTTAAAATACACTTTTTAACTCATGATTAAATACTCGTCTTCAACCTCGTTTATAAAAACTATTAATCATATAAATCTCATCATTTGTATTAATAGATTATATAAGTCAATGTCAAAATGGAGTTTCACCTATCATTAGTTTAAGCGATGGCTGCGGATCGCCGCCCGCCCAGACAGCGCCCTATCCGCCCTTGAACCTTGTCTTACTACGATATCAAAGGGGCATTTATCTTTCTGATTTCACCTATTTCAAGCCTTAGGGTTTACTTCTGACATTATCTATATTATTTATATAGAGATTACTTCTACATCCACAAGGCTTAGTAAGTAATTCGAAAATTCAATTGCGGCGGCAATTGCTTACCATCAGGTGATCCGCCTGCTCGTCTGCTACCTATCACATAAAAAAAAATCTAAACACTTGCGTGATGTAATCGACACCCACCGCCATCTATTTTTTCGTTTAGTTTTTCCCGTATACCTATAATCCTTGTCATTGTCTATAAAATTCACGTTAATATTTTTAAATCTTTACTTATTAATATAATTTATTAATAGTATAATACAGAAGATAAAGTTTTCCAGCGTTCCCAACGTGGACTCAATTATACTCTCTTGCAAGAAATAAGGTAATTATTTTTCCACGAGAAATGGTAATTCATTTAGGTATTACTTAGGAATAACGTAGCTTACTCGTATTTTTATTGAGCTAGTTCTCATAAATGATTGAAAGAAAGATTTTTATCAACATTGTCATCTTATACCCTTAGGTTTCAGACTTCTTAAACCTTAAGCCTTAAAGACCGCGTTTGATAAGCGGACCCAAGTCATTACCCTCGCAACTAAGGCTACGAGACACGAGGGCGGTAGGGCGATAGTGTAGTCTATTAAAACCCGAATTAAAAGTAAAATATCGATAATTGAACGTTTACGATAATCGTCAGCGGCGAAATAAGTAGTAAGGTTTAATTTTATCAAGCGATCTATGAAATAGAATAGAAATATTCTTTATTCAATTTAAGTCCTTATAGAACATTTATGAATGTCAAATATTATGTAAGATACCGCTGATGTGCGCTGATATGCGCTTGGAGGACCTTGGAGTACGAAGTTAATTCCACGGATCGAAAATTTATTCCTGCATTATTCTGACAGGAAAATACATTCTAAGCCTTTCAGGGCTAAACGTTGAGAATATTATAATCCCAAGGCTCAAAAAGTGAAACAACTGATCATCTACCCAATTCTTTCCTGGTCATGATGAAAGACTAGTCTGTCATGTCTCTTCTAATATAAGGTTAGCGATTATGCACTTGTGTACACACACTATGTATTTAATGTGTAGTTTGCTACTCATTAAAATCGTACACTAGTAGCCAAATTTATTCAAAAAGGGTAATTATTCATTATTATTATGTAGATAATAATAGCACTAGGTGTAGCATCTGAATACTATAGATAAAGTTATGTTATGACGATGAGTCAAGAGTCTTTAGTTTCATCTATCGATATCAAATTACCAACAGTTGTACAACTCTAGCAGTAAAACCGACTTTAGCTAGTTGGTAAGTTTATTGGTCGATTAGGTGAGATTGTTATCGCAGAATTATGTATAACAGTATAAACGTTTGGTACAAGTCTTCAAGTCAGCTATCGATAAATCAAACAATCGACTGTCGTGCAACTCTATTATAGCGACGGTTCAAGGGCGGACTGTCGCCGTAGAAGTATCGGTGGATTAGGGTGAGATTTTTATCACAATAGTAGGTTTAGGGTATACGTCTCGCCTCGTCTCTTGTTCACAAGTTTACAGAGGTTTCTCGAGAATTGCCCCTTTGGGAGGCAATTCTTGTGAACTCGACATTTGATGTCAAATTATATATTTGTATGGAAGAATGTTCAAATCTTTAAATTCGACTCATGTCCGTAACATGAAATCGCCCCCAAGGCACAAATAATACACACAGAAGTTAGACTTTGCACTGATTTTGAATTTAGAGAGTTTCGTTGATATGCAGGTTGTTGTCCGGGCCTGAGTAATAAGCGCGCGGTCTCTTACCATAACCGCGACAGTTGACAATCGATTGTCATAGTTAGGATTAATGTGGTCCAAAAGGCGTTTTTGCCGTTATGCGCATGCGATGAGTACTGCATATTTTTAGACTATTAGTCGGCATCATCCTCTGGTCTATGTATTTTGGTGCCCACACAGGCGTAGGACCAACGTAAATAATACACATTATTCATGAATTCCTGTCATGTTATTTCACTCACGAGAGCTTTTTGATCTCTCCCACAATGCAGTACAGAAATATTTTTCCTACGTGAAATTCGTAGGGACTACTTGTATTCATAGCCCGGAAGGGTTTTCACTTCTATTGTGGTAGCATTCACGCTACCCTGCAATAAAATGTATGAGCACATTGATGTAAAGTACTTGTATTAAGCTAGGAATCATACAAAAACATTCACGAATCCCCCTTCATTTGTCGAATCGTATATTGTGATTAGCCTGAAGGCATATCGAAGAATAGGGTGGTCATGCCAAGATAAACATTTTTATTTTATTTTATGACAAACAAGTAGACGAGTAGACGGATCACTTGATGGTAAGCGATTGCCGCCGCCCATAGAGAACTCACCAGTAGAGTCACAAGTGCGCTGCCAATTGGGCCTCCGATACCCTCACTTACTCGACGAAACACAGCGCAGACGCTGCTTTACGTCGGCTGGTCGAGCCGACCCCTTCATACCGAAGCGTAGCTCTCCCACGTTTAAAAAGTAAACAGGTGGCTATAACGTAGATGTCTTGTTACGGATGAACTTTACCTTTCGCATACAAACTAAGGAGTGACACCCTTATAACATGGAGGGGAACTCCAATTTGGTCGTAAACGACCGGTTTGTTTTAGGCCCTCATGTTACAAACATTCCGAAGGTTCCAAACAGAAATATCTGGAAATATCGCTCAGGTGGCAGGTGGCCTTCCCAAATCGATCTTTATCCAAACAGCCTAGTACCACAGTAGGAAAACACCTAGCAAGACTCTGGAACGCTCTGAAGTCAACGCTGAGGTTGAGGTGTGCAAGCTGAAGTGGCAATGGGCTGGCCATATCAGCCGCCGAACTGACAACCACTGTGATACACGAATTATGGAGCGTTTTTGAGAGCATTATAGGGCGTGACCTCAAGGCCAGATCGAGGTCACTCCAGCAGATCGTCAGATCTGCGCAAGATACGATTCGAGTAGCGATAACCGATCGCAGTGGCGGATTATTTTCTTGTTAAGCTATAGGCCAACGTTTGACTACAATCGCACCTGATGGTAAGTGACGATGAGGTATAAGATGGTATGCGTTTGCCTAGAAGATGCCTGTTCACTCTTGCCTTAAAGATGTCCAGATTGTAGTCGTCGGGAAAAACAGACCTTACATCAATTTGAATTATTATTTGAGAATCAATAATTAATCAACGAATAATTTTATTTTCATTAAGCCTTTGATTGCCACATTACTAGACACAACAGAAAAAGTATTGTTTGCTGGTCACCAGTGCCCCCATAGCGTTCAAAGAGTTAAATTGGATATCAAGAGTAGTCCAGCAGTGGACTGCAACAGGCGGATCATGATGATGACAGTGATTCAGCTTTGGCAGTCTTGGGTTTCGTTTTACGAGATCATCGGAGCACTCGTCCTACTAGGAATTTGTATACTGCGCAAGGATGGTTGTGCGCCCAGTATTATTTACGAGCGATTGACGTCACTGACCATCTTGTTATGGAAGACGCAAATATTTTGCGTCTACCATAACAAGATGATTTTGCTCGGGGGTAAGTAAATACTAGCTAGCTATCTTTAAGAGTACATGCTATGGGGAGACTTTTTTACGACGAATGTTTGATAGATGCAATGTAGGCCACTATACCCAAAACTGGAATTCAAGACCAAAAAATCTACTACAATGTTGCTACTGCAATAAAATGATCGTAGCATAGTATACCCCTTTTTTCTAAAAACACTCGCTGATGTAATTTATTTATTGGTAATTGTGATTCTATAATTAAAAAAATAATTTCATTAACTTTTTTTCATTTAAATACAAGACACTTAATAAAAACTTAACCAACCGTAATTTTAGTTTTCAAAGATGGTATTGCGCTTGTAACACTTCAGGTGTTAATAACATTTGGTATCTACCCACAACATTTTAACAATGTATGGAAACTTGACAGTTTAGTCTGCATAATAAGAAAAATAATGCCAAAAAGGTTTGGCGAAACCTGAAAACGTCACTTGAAAATGGCATAAGTGACATTAACAGATTTGACAGTGACGCTGTCGTAGATTTTTTGGTCTTGAATTCCAGTTTGGAGTATACTATACTTTTAACTTTTCAACCAGATACTAAGTAATCTCCAGCTATCACATTGAGTGTGCAGAAATCCATTTTAGTACCTACATGATGTGAGCTATTTCTCAAGGGCGCAAAATCCATCGTTACTTACGCCCACCGCTAGAGATTCGTGCCGGGTTTGTACTGGGCAGATCGTTCCGCGCGCATTTGCTGTTGCGTTATGATTGCTCAGTATCTTGTCACTTATTTATTTATTACTAACTTATAATCTTAACATGAAAATGTACTATTGTGACTCCACTGGTGTAACGGGTGTCTATAGGCGGCGGCAATCGCTTACCATCAGGTGTTAGCTGTTACATGAAGAAAATGAAAGAAAAATCTATTGGTCTATATCTACAAGTAGGTTATATCCTCTGGCTACCAAGAAAATATTTTTGTTCCCTTCAGATCAAATTAGGCGCCTAACTTTTCTCTATTGGGTTTTCCCTTCTATCTAGTAGTGTCCTCGAAGATGCTCTACCAATATTGGGACTCATCGAAGTTATAAAAGTCTTTTATTATATTGTCACTTGTCAGCTAAACTAAGAACCCTCTTCCAAAATCTTATAAAATTTCCGTTCCCATCGTTAGGCCTTCGGTATATGGAGATGTTCATATACCGGAGGCAATATCAATCGACATCTTTATATTTTTTAGAGAAAGCAAGATTCTGAATTCGAGTAAAAAACGGAATTTAAGTAGTATGTCCAAAGTTGGACAAAGCGAAAATTACGAGTACCTACCAAAAAGTGTATAAAAAAGTTGAAATTTCCGAAGATCACATTTTACTTATTACTTTTGTCCATTTTGGTCTTAAAATGGGGTTCTCCGTATTCCATTTTATTTTCAGTTACATAAAGTCACCACTCCAATTCTCAAAAGGCGGGAATGGACCTGTACCTATACACCGCGCGGGACATCAGTTTAAACGAACTAAAAGGTACAGTCCTGCCAAAATGGGGACGTCTGGCAACGCTGACATCGATGACCATTCTATGATATAATCTTTTTGATCAACAGACCAACCCCAAACAAGACGACGTCATGGAGATTAAGAACCCTCCAATTAAGATAAAAGTCTACCTACAAAGTGTGCTTCTGTTACACGTATTTATACGATGAACGTTGGCATATAAATAATTTTATCTTCGGCATAATTGGACAAAATAAGGAAAACCAAAGAAAGAGAAAACAATAACTGAAAACTAAAGCTAAAAAACTATCAAAAAGAAAAATTAAAACAGAATAGGTCCCTGTGGCTATGACTCTAAAATGCTGGCAGCATTACCTAGTTGGATAGCGGAAGTTTTTGGCATAATACTAGATGCTGAGCATTTCTAAACTAACCCCTTCCCAACCTTAATTACATCACTAAAAAACTTAAGTTAGAAATATGTCGTTTCTCTCGATTAAATTGCTATGCGTGCTATTATAATAAATCTAGAGATAAAACTACGAACCCAAAACGACATGCTGTCAATTTTGAAGTTCACTAATCGGATTAATAACATCGATCAGATATCGTATATAAAGGGCGATCGGTCGCGGGAACCCTAGTTGATGCTTTGTATCGATAAGCGAGCGTTTTGCACGAGTCTCTAAATGAGATCCGCTGACATCGGTTAGATGATAGTTTGGATAAGAGGACCATCACCAAATTGGTATAGTTCTTTTAAAATCTGCTACTTTTAGGCTTATTATATTTATCTAAGGGCGGCCAGCAATTCGCTTACCAACATCTGATCCGTCTGGTCGCCTATCTATACTGTATCAGCCTATATACTGTCCCACTGCAGGGCAAAAGCCTTCCATCATCGAAATCTATAGTCATCGCTACTATGATGGGATTACGCTTAAAAATCACCACGCTTCTTGCCTAACGCGGATTGGTGATCACAAACCTAAGATCGATTTCATCGATCGTTCGATTTTACCGCATCATTCTTGTTTAATTGTAAAAGTACTCCTTGCTTTAAGACTGGTTTACATAGTGCAAGCTAGTGTACGAATCAGCTGCATTGCATAGAATCCCCGAATAGATACTAAAACTGTTTTTGAACAATGGGATAAAGATTCATGCTCTCTCTTTTTAAATCAACTTCATGACTGAGACAACAATATTGGCCACCTATCATAGCTGCTTCGCTTGAGTATTAGGATGTAAGTTGTACTACTAGTCTATATTATGTATGACCCGCTCTCATCTGACTTTATTTCGGGACATTAGTTACAAAAATACATAGTACGAAGTATATTACTACGTATATAGGATGATTTCTGTGTGACAGCTATAACATGAGATACCCTTGAATGCCAATCCCTTAAAACCTCCTCGTACGTACATCCAAAGAGCTTACGTTACGAATTCAAAATCTCCGAAGAGCATTCAGACCGCATCTAGGGCTAAGTATGTAAGGCTTACCCGTCCCGTCTCGAGACAGTCTGATTACTTCGGGCTATGTACTAAATCCTACAAGCCTTAAATATTTATTTGGAGCTGTATTTAGATTCTGCTTCATATTAGGTTTTTGACGGCGAAGTGCCAATAGGTACTATCTAACATAGGTTTGTCGAGAAAATTACTTTGTTATGTTAATAATTTATTAAAGTTTAATTTCTTATGTTAATAGATTGGTTAGGTATTTGGCACATAACCGACTTTTTGTTACCCTTTAATGAGGACATTATCCATTTATAAAGAGATAACTTCTATAGATAACAGCTTATATTGTGTCAAGCGAAAAGACGAAACACTTACGCGATGTAACAGACACCCAACGCCATCTATCGGCAAAGATTGGAACTAATGGGCAAAATTTTATGGCGCTAGTGTTTCACCATTTTGTTATACCTTTAAGCCTAGTCATAGTATTTAGAATTGACCACTTTATAAGTATTATAGTATAGATATAGAGACGTTAAAACGGGATGTATATTCATAGCGTAGTTCACTTTTACGCACCAAAACGCATTAAGTACCGAAGGTCTATAAAAATGACTGTGTTTAGATTATAACTTGATGTGCTGGCCACCGTACCTAGTGGTCTTATAAAATGAATGAGTAAGTAGCTATCACAAATACCGGAACCATTATAACACAAATCAACAATCATACGACAGTATTTTAAGTATTTTATGAGCTATCGTAAACGTAATTTGGTACATTTGCATAAATACACAACTGTTTCACTTCATTAATGTAGTTGAATACCTATTTACTGTTGTAATTAATTTGTCTGGATTCCAGAACACGCTTTATTTCCGTAACGCACTCCCAACGGGAAAATTTATTGGATGTTCAAGTTATTTGCTCCATTTACTATAAAAGCTCGTGTATTTCATTTTAAATATCTTTCTGTGGTTGTTATACCCGTTAAAGCTTTAGTAATTAAATTTCTGGTTGCTGTCCCATTGGTAAACTTAACTTAAGTAGTATTTAAATTTACATATTTGTAAAATCCTAAGGGTTTTCCTGTACTGTCTTCGGCTTGACACAGCCAGTGTCTACCTTTTCGTAGATTGTCATTTACATCAAGAGGACGCGCTATAGGTACTACGCTTTATAATAAAGTACTACTTTCATCACTTCAAGTACAGCAGCCAAAATATCAAATCACTGTTCAAAGAAAACAAAGAAAGATTATTTACAGACCGTATCTCATGGAATAACAAAAAGGGCCAAAAAGTGAAAATACCGAATCATCAACATCAGCTGCACGCCCCTTCATAAAGAGATTGCTCTCAAACATTGCAAAAGTTAATTCCTTTTATGTTCCATAAAATGATGCAAAAAATTGCAGAGGGTGCATCAGCCATTGTACGCAATCACGACTGCAGGCACGTGCCCTAGTTTTTTAACTTCATATTGATCCCGGACTCCAAACGAAGCGAAAAAATAATGAAAATAGTTTTGTAGATGATGTGGGATTCCAGGTCAAAAGCATTACTCGTTGACTTCATCGGCACTTCATTTGCAGCTACACACATAATGTTATAAAAAAAAAATATTATTTTTATTGATAGGCTAACGCTTGACCACAATCGCATGATGGAAAGTATCGATGAGGTCTAGGAGGTCCTTTAACCAATAAGAGTGCCTGTTCACTCACAAAAAAAACTTGCCTTATAGACATCCAGATTGTAATAATCAGGGAACACAGACCTAATTCCAATTCTATTCTATAGTTGCATAGATTATCCTTGAGAGTTCACTTGTAAAAGCGTATTCTATACCATTCAACATGGCTGATCGAAAAATATTTGTTGTAGATTTCAAAAAGCATTTTTTTTTTTCAAAAATTCATTTGTGTGTAAAAGTAATACTATAATGTAACTATTTGCGGAACGGATGCCTGTTTACTATACAGGTAATACAACCTTCACAAAATGTTCATAATATCATCTATTTTCATATTTCTTTTGTCAATCGACCGTTTCGCTTCTTACATTAGCACGTGCTAATGCTTTTTCTAAATAGCTGTGATATATTCACCAACCCTGATCCAGAAAATACATACAATAATAATGGTCTAAGCAATATCGCCAATAGAAATGGGCACCATCAATTCCCTATTATAAGTGCCATGATAAATGACTTTATTATACGCTGGTCATACCATTATAATGGTAACGTTGCGCACAAAAAACTGCCATTAGTATGTGACCTTATTAATATTATTGTAGATTATTGTAGACTAGTGGCCCGCTCTCACTCTTTTTCGAAACGAATTTTGCTACTAGTTGCAATCTACACCAATAGATGGCGCGGTGTGTCAATTGCTTCGCGCTGATGTAACGAAGTTTCCAATTGTATATTTTTTATCTATAGTATTTATCTCTTTATATGTTTTAGAAATTTGAACATTATATGCAAACATTAGAAAGTCATCATCATCATCATTTCAGCCAATAGACGTCCACTGCTGAACAGGCCTACCCCAATGTTTACCACACAGATCGGTCCTGTGTCACCCGCATCCAAGGAGCTCCCGTGACTTTCACTAGATCGTCGGTCCACCTTGTTGGAGCCGGGCACGGCTGCGACTTTCCATACGCGGCCTGCACTCAAGGACCTTTCCGCCCCAAAGGCCGACTGTTCTCCTCGCAATGTGCCCTGCCCATTAGACAGACATTAGAAAGTGTTATAACATTAAAAACAATCCATTTCTTTTCAAAGTATCTAACTTTCCTTTTTGGTGCTTTCTTTCACTATAAGGAAAATGAATAAATCGCACCTCTTAGTTACTCAAAAAATACTGAAAGCATTGTTGACTCAACAGTTGAGACAATAAAATTTAAAGACTTATTTGACATCTACGTCTTTTAAGAACCAGATGTACGAAATAATAGAAAAGATTTCTTGCTGTTTCCCATAATCCACATTATAATACCGCCGCCGCTTCATTAAAAGCGCATAAAATAGGAATTATACCAAAACATAGAGAAGGAAACAAGATAACATCACCTCAGGGACACATAGATCTCACTTATCTGCAGACGAGGGGATCTGTGCGAAAATGCGCTTGGTAACCTGAGCATTTTGCAAGTCAAGAAAATAGGATGGGATTACTACTTTATTATTATTCGAAAAATGTCTCAAAAAAAGAGGCCATAACTCTGTTGGAGACTCAGATTGCTGAGCCGGTGGAGTAATTAAACAAAGTAAGTTTACTTAAATATTCTGAAGAACAGCAACTCAATACTGTGAAACTAATATCGACTAATGACAATTTATAAGAAAAGAAGCACCATCAATCCCCACGTACCCATCCTTCACTCCCAAACAAGCACGTGTCACTCTTTACTCATCAAGTAAAGGGAGTCACGTATTTCTATTTCACATAAATACTTCACAGTCATCCCGTCATCCGATATTTTACAACGCATCGTAAATACGCTTTGAAATCACATGCACGTGACGGCTAAACTGTGTGTTACCATACTCCATTAGCTGGCACCCTGATTTGGGGACATTTCGACATTTTGGGGTGAATCGTGTCATTTACAGTCCTACCATTTTAACTTGAGCTCTTCCCCCTTCACGTCTATTAGTAAACACCAAGTAAAGTTGGAATCTGCATCAAATAACGAAGTTCTTAGTAAACTGGATCGAAACACAATAGGTATTGGGCACGTGGGAATCTCTTAGGGGAGCTACATACCGCTGTAACAATGCATTTATAGCCACAAAATGGTAGTCGCTGACTTATTGTGATCGCCAAACTTATTTATTTTAACAGCCATCCTGGAATGACTTTTACTACATTGTTTTAAGGTCCATCTAACTTTGCACTGAAGTTTGTAGTGCTATTCTCAAATAAATTTAACCGAATGACTGTTGTTCAAATTGTTTACTAGCAATTGGGTGACAATTCTTGTTAATTACGTTTATGTAAACATTGAAGGTTATCCCATTTGGTCCAAAATTGTTCTCGATTGTCATTTTATTGCCCGAGAGTATTCAGAACAAAGAGTTTTATGTGGTACTATGTTGTAATATAAATTAAAATTTAGATAGTACCCTTGGGAGCAGTTACTATTTCTTAAGTGAAATTGTAATGTTTATGACTAAAATAAATGCTAAAGTTTTACACCCATACGGTGGAAAATAAAACGTACTACTTAATGGCATTTTCAGAATTCAAAATATCTATATGTACAATGATAACGCTTTTCGCATCACTTTTTCAAACGCTTTCAGTATGGAATTGTATCTAGAAATGTTATGATCGATGACTGAATCGCACTAACCTACCGCAAAATATGTTACGCGTTTCCTACTTCGTGCCCATATTAGGCAAAACAGAAGCAACTCAGGGGCGTTTTATGGCATATGGGCGTATGCAGGACGACCGTGACGTCACGAATAAGTTGCATCTGCCGATATGCAATGTTATGCGACCAATCAATTTCACGCATCACGTGGCCCATTAGGGGTAACTTTGATAAACATATCCAATATTTTGGTTTCTGCATTTCACATTGCAATAAATAAAATTGTTGCAGCTTATTTACCGCTAATTTTATTCCCGAATCGCCCAAGGCCGTTCGGAGAGATTTTTTATGTCTTACAATATAGCGATTGGCGCCTGACTGTTGAAACCCTTGGACAAGGGAACCAGATCAGCTAGATATTGGTCTAGTGAACTCATGGTTAAACGTTCTGAATCATTTTCTCAAAAAAAAATTACTACCCACCGTTTCGAGTGACTATTCAAACAATGTATTCTCTCACCGCCGAGTTAAATGATCTTTCAAATATAAATTTGTGAAAAAAACGGACAAAACGTACAGTCGATTTGATACTCCTTTTAATTTTGAAGTCGGTTAAATATCAAAAGAGCTACCAAATTGGCTGCTTCATTCTAATTTTGACTGGTACAAAATTCGATAGAGCTTGCTTATATATTTATCAGTAACTCACCATCAAAACAAGCGTATTTTATGTACACCACGCCAGAAGACCAGCTCACTGCCGGCGGGTAGTCTTCTGACAGCACGAAGCTGCAGTGATTCACACCACTACACCTGGAACCAAAGAGACTAACATTAGTTTATTCAAAGAATTATTTTTATAGGGGGAGCAGTTGGATGGCCTGATGGTAAGCGATTACCGCCGCCCATGGACAACAACACCAGAGAAGTTACAAGTGCGCCACCAACCCTTCAGTAGCGCTACCATGAGTTGACATCTAAAACTGACATAGCATAAACTATTGCTCTGTCTGTCTGTCTTTCAAATGCATCACAATGAAAGAGACAAAGCGATAGTTTTCGATAGCGAGGATAGTATTTCAAACTCATGGTAAGGCTACTGTAAACTCATGGTAGCGCTACTGATCGATAGGTGCTTCAGGTGACCCGATTGCTCGTTTGTCCTCTGTATCTCATAAAGAAAAGCTAAGAATAGGCAGAACGTTACCGTAAAAGATAACTTAATATCGAAGTAATATCAACTAGATCGAAGAAAAATATCCCAGGAGTTTTCAATCTTTTGCAAACGCAGGGATGGAGAGTATGTTTCAAAGTAATTCAGCCAGTTACGAGCTTTTGAGAGACAGCGTCTAGACGAATTTACCGAGAGGCACGTCTTCCATCAGGTGCGAGGTAGTAAATCTAAAAGTGGAAGGTTTGACGACCTTCCAACTATTATATTCAATTACATTCCAAGCAAATTGTTTTGTGAACACTAAGCAACTTTTAATTTAGCCTGGGTTGAGATATAGGGTCGCAGATTCGATTTCTAAACCAACACAATAATTTGTTGATGAAACAGATATTTGTGTTGAGTCTAGGTGTTTGTAGTACAGACAGCCGCACATCAGGTTACTACAATCTGTCAAATTTCTTCAATCGAACCTCACCTTTATGTCAAACGTGTTTGGTTCAATATCAACTGAGGAAATTTGACAGATTGTAGTAACCTGATGTGCGGCTGTCCGTACCTTCATTAAGGACGTAGGCAGAGTCCAAAATTTCTAACTCCACTGGGTGAATATTCACCGCCTATCTAATGGTAGAAATATGCACATAGATTTGAAAACTTCATAGGTGCTTGGAACCACGATGTAAGCAAGGCGTTATTTTTAATGTGTCCTAACTAACATTGTCTATTCTCAAAACGGTTTCCTAGATAAGGGAAGACGAGAGAACGGAAAACCTTACACACTTAAACTTGCTTTATGATTTTTATGTTCGTTAGGTACTTACTCCAGTAAGTACCTTACCTTCAACAGAACCGAGCGAAGCTCTTTAAGCGACTTTAAATCAGGAGATAAGCGAAGCTGGGAGCAAATTGCCAAAATCAAGGGTTTTACACCTTTGCCTTTATATGTAGCTAATTTGGCAGTAAAGACTTAAGACATTTTAGAGTAAATGCACACGATAGCCAATGTTTAGTGTACAAGTGTGTGCAAACGCAATATACTGTCACGACCAGATCGAATGACACGGCTAGAGGCGGATCGCAAGATCTATCCAGCCACGTTTGTACAAAACTACCAACTTATAGGTGGTCTGACAATGAGGAGGTAAAATATTTTAGGTCAACCCAGGAAACCACATTGAGACCGCATGCGATACGCTTACATTAAAATACGACGCAAAAGAAGAATGATCAAATTGTACTTCAAAAAAAAATTGTAGGTAGACAACATGTATTTTTTCATATAAAGTGCATTCAGTTCAAAGAATTTAATTACTCAGAAAAACATACAATGTCACTTACGTGAGAATACATTTACTTATTTAAGATTAAATTGCTTGTTACAGGGTTTTATTTTAAAGGTTTTAATCAAAAAGTACACTCTTACCTACAAGTATATTCCTTCTAAAACACATCTAATTTCTATAAGCATTCCACCTAGTTACGCCCACATTTTAATTAAACGCATTGCGATACAAATCTCATGTTCGTTGGCGCGTTGTAAATTCTAATTCATTCCCGAACTACGAGATAGCGCCGTGTCGACGAAAATTCTCTTGATTAATTCACTTAATTGCGGGTAATTACGCCGATAAACGTTTTATACACCAATATAAGGGATGGAGATATTAATTAGCATTTTTGTGCTAATAGAATTGGGCAGTCGTGGCGTTAAAAATGTGTTAACTCACACCAAATGTGATTAAACATTTCTCCCCCTCCTTCCATTATTAACTTTTAATTAAAACACGTGGCTACTAGCACAAAATTATTTTGTGCTACTAGCTTTCTTTTGTTTGGAATATTGGCATGGTTTTATTAGAAGAATTCAACCTGCGATGAATTAGGTAATTATTTTTTCTTTTTAGTAGTTTTTGGCTTTAGATTACAGTTATTATTTTACTTTTCATTCGTTTTTCTTAGTTTGTAATCAAATTACATTCTTAGCTTTTTAATTGCGTAAATAATGTTGATCGGCGTAAACTTAATAGCAACTTAGTATATAATAATTATAAACCTTAGTGGTTTACTGTGCTAAGTTAAATACCTATTTAATGTTATTTAAGTTTTTAAGTGATAATAAAGGGAAAAAAAAACATAACCTGCGAAGAAGTGTATTAGGTAAAATTACTCGTTTTCGAATAACTATGCCCCCGGGTTCGATTCCCTTGTCAAGCAAAACTATGTTTCGAATTTTCTCGAACATAGCACGGGTTTGTGATCACCAATCCGCAATAGGCGATACAGCGATAACTTGATTTAAATATGATGGAGGCCTTTGCCCAGCAGAGGTACAGTGGGCTGATACTTTACTTTTTAGTAGAAAATGTCTACATATCACCCTTAATGTTACGAGTTTTGAACAAAAATTTTGCTCACGTGGCTATGAAAAGCCATCATTTACAATCACATGACTTGCATATTTATCGGCCCCATCCTAAACATTTATTGCATTAGCGTATTAGTATTTGTAACAGTTAGTAAGAGCACTTGTGGTCGGAAGTGAGTAGCATTCTCGTGTGATTAATGTTCTGTTGTTGCCACCGAGTGCCTAATCTCTTTTCTGATCTACAAATAATCTATGCTAGGGTTGTCTATGTTAAAATGTTTACCAACAGGTTTTATATTATATTTTCATAATACGCATGATGATGTAACCAAATATATGCCACACTTGACTAGTGGTTTCAGTACCGGGTCGAGATCTCGGGGTCATAAGTTCGTTTCCCGGATCGAGCAAAACAGTAAGTTTCACATTTTTTGTCACTAATTACCAAGATTTGTTTGGACACATTAGGCAAGCGTGGTGATTAAGCCTAATTTCATCATAGTAGAAGTAATGATCCTTCAACCTGCATTAGGACAGTACTTATGTAGGCTGATAATGTACTTTAGATAAAAACACCAATACGAGTATTTTTAGCACTGCAGTATTCCCGAATCAATGCGACATCTTCGAGAAATTATTTTCTAAAAGACCTGCAACGAACTTGCCCGTTTTGTATATAAGTAATTAAATTGATATTAAAACGTTTTCGACGACATTTAAAAAACTCGACATAGCTCGGTCTTTTTAATCTTATTCATGTCTTATGGAGCTATACGAATGAAACTAGCGCCGCCAACGTATTTACACTGATTGTGGCGAAAATATGATATTTTTGAAGAAAATAAAATATTACAGACTTAGATCCAAGTAACCCCTTAATAAGCCTTATTATGTTACAGTTATATAAACGTTAATATTCATATTCTCCTGGCAACCCTGTTCAGCTTAATAGCTATTGGCTCTGATTACCACTGATTGGAGTGGGAATGCTCATATCGTGATCTGAGATTATCGGGTACTGTTCGGGTGCAAGTGACTTGATGAATGGTTGGAGTATTGTCAGTTGAATAATTGCTTTTAGTAAATTGCTGCGCTGCCTTTGGTTTCCATAGAACCTACATGCGAGAAAAATCTTTGTTTAGGATAAAGTATTCTTCTTCTTCTTTGAGTGCCATCTTCTAACGAAGGTTGGCGATCATAATGGCGACTTGAACCCTTGACACAGCTGCTCTAAACAGAGAACGGGTGCTTTTATTGTACCACTGGCGCAGATTTTTAAGCCAAGAAGTTCTTCTTCTCCCTGGGCTCCTCTTTCCTTGGATCTTGCCTTGTATTATAAGTTGCAATAGGTCATACTTCGGACCACGGATCGGAGATAAAGTATTGTAAAAGTAAATTGCATCTACGTTTATCCCAACGTCTATCTTATAGGATAGCCTTACCCGTTGATCTATTTCGTAGTCACGACTTTTCCTCCTTCCAATGCGTCACCTCCTTCTATTGTCAATCAGTGTTGTTATAACGATGGTGCATTTGGAAGTGACCCTACCTCACGTTCCAAGGGTCAGAGGATATATTCCATGTTCAACCAAAATTCAACTTGTGTATCA
Source organism: Cnaphalocrocis medinalis (assembly GCA_014851415.1). Lineage (NCBI taxonomy): Eukaryota > Metazoa > Arthropoda > Insecta > Lepidoptera > Crambidae > Cnaphalocrocis > Cnaphalocrocis medinalis. The sequence continues at coordinate 14,812,023 of CM026277.1, read as the reverse complement.
CTTAAAGTTTGTTCTGTGTCTGGCTCTGCATTCTTTGATTCTCATACCCATAACATTGAGGTGTAAGATTGACTCTGATATCAGGTGGATATACCTATTGTGATTGTGTAGATACTTATAATGATGGGCAAAGATGAGAAGAGGCGTCCTAGACATGGGATAAAATCCAGGTTGCAGAAAATACTGGAATCTTAGAATAATAATTATTCTAAGACGGGAATGGACTGGAGTCACCTGTGTGGAACAATTCTTTAAAGAAAGATAGAGATATGTTTAGAAAAGCGGCGACCAATCTTCAACATTTGAAGAAGCACCTAAAGAAAAAGACTACATGATAACCAGTGGCTTGGACACTAACAGACTCTTAGGGCCTCGTTCACCACCTCCGAGTAAGGTGTCAAGTAATTTACTTGTCAATTATAGTGGGTTCAGAGAAAATTAGCCCCTGGTATTTGTATTGAAAAAATATTTAAATTAAACTAGGCCGCGGACCAGGGGCCAATTTTCTCCGAACCCACTTTAATTGACCAGTAAATTATTTGACACTTTACTCAGAGGTGGTGAATGAGGCCCTTAAAAGATTACGGGCTCCAATCTTTCAATTAATGTACCTCTATTAATTTTCACAGCAAGAAAAGCCATTAAATATTCAGAACGTACAAAAATGGTGTAATTAAGCAATAAATTTGTGAATAACGAGGCGCGCGATGACAGCCGCCATATAACACCACGACGCGATGTAACAGTGTTAAAGAAACCTTTTGATATTAATAATACTGAATCAAGAATATTTGATAATTTTTTGAGAACTGAATATTTGATTTTATAATTTTACTTTGACGATTATCTAAAACGATATAAAGCATTGTACACATCATACTGTTTACTGTAATCTTAATAATATTTTTTATTATCATATTATTTACATTATGAAAATTGTAATTACTGATCATAATTTGAAAAGAGTGACTACTGAGTTTCTGCTGATTCTTCTCGGTAGAAATCAACTTTCCGAATCAGCGGTATCTTACATAATATTTGACATTCATAAATGTTCTATAAGGGACTTAAATTGAATAAAGAATATTTCTATTTCAAGACTAGTGTTATGATGAATGACTTCAAGACTTTCTTCTCATGCATTCAAACTCACCTTCAATAAAAGCGTTGATTGTTCTTTTCGTTGTGATTTAATTGTTATGTCTAATTTATTAGTTTTACTATTTCTAGTCTATTGTTACTACTCGCTAACATTTTAATTACTCTTTTAATATCGCAGTTAACCATGGGAGAGCTTCGGCATATATGGACCGGAGTGATACCACGGCCTCACAGAAAACTGGCGTGAAGCAGCGCTTGCGCTGTGTTTCGTCAAGCCAGTGAGGGTAGCCGAGGCCCCATAGGAGGGGAAAGAGTTAAAGGTTGGCAGCACACTTGTGACTTTACTAGTGTTACAGGGGTCTATAGGCGGCGCCGCTACCATCAGGTGATGCGTCTGCTTGTCTGCCACCTATCACATAAAAAAAATTGCTACAGAAATATCAACAAACTACAACCCAATTCTACTTATCTATTCACTTCCACCCCTACTTCGCCATAAACCGCTCACAGGCCCCGAACAAATTATTAATCAATAGAACTGATAAAATCAACAAACTACCCTGCACCTGGGTGCATGTGCAATCGGACTGTTATTGAATACGCCATATTGATTTTTGACAACTGCCTGTCAAAAGGACGTTAGTGTCCGAATTAATTTGAAAAGTATTTTTTTACCTTTGATCCATCAAATGATGTAGATGGGTCATTCTTTGAGAGATGATATTCTTCCAAAATCGATATAAGAAACTAAAAATATACCGATTATATTATATAATTTTTCCATAAATAATACTTTATGGATTTTTTTAATGATAAGGAAAATTAAACTCTAGGTTTACAAATCTATCTCTATACCAAATTCATCACCAAGAAACGAAGGCACTATACTCTGATTCATAATCATGTAAAGTAAACTGACAGATGTCAATGACAAGTTTCTATGCATTTTGACATTTGCATGTGTCAAATTGAGTGATAATGAATGGGGATGACACATTGACATCTGTCAGTTCACTTTACATGATTATGAATTAGAGTATAGGTATTGCAAGGATACAGTTATTTCCACGGCATGGTGTACGTACGTAGGTTCACGTTATAGCGTTATTTAATAATAATATTATGTTTCATTTTTTACATGCGATACATTGACCTGACTCAGTAGGTTAAGCACTTATGTGTAACATAAAAAATGTTAAACATTTAAATATCAAATAAAATCAAAACGAACACCTAATTAAACACTGCATGTACCTCTAGATCCAATAGTAACAGTCATGCGCGCGCGCAGACCAACGGAACACGACGTTTAACAAACATGGCGCCCGCACCGCTTCCGCCACGTCACTTCCGGGCAGACCCTAGCATAGTGGGTCATTAGGTAAGTAAATGGCTTCGCGTTTGTAATTAGAATTTAAATTTGTCTTAATAAAAGGACAATGGCCGGTTGAGTACCTTAATGTGGTAATGAATACCTTCACGGGCCTATGAAGGGCCGTAAGGATGAGGATGGAAGTGTTATGGGCTTTAAACGATGTATGGGTGAAGGGGTTTGTATAAATTGTTGGTAGCACACAGTGTAAGTGACACAGCTGAGTGTCAATGAGCTGGTCAAAGAACTGAATACCACTGAGGGAAACAACAGCTTGAGAGCTATGGTTACTCAGTTGATAAGGCGCACCTATGCTTTTGCCATTATCTCGGCAGAGGGAGAAAACAGCGTAAGTAAACTCTCAAGTTTTGAATAGAATAGAATAATCTTGAACTGAAACTGTCACTGTGGCAATCTTATAATCTAGATACCAACAGTTACCCGTATCAAATTCTTTCTTAACCATGTAACCATGATTCAGTTGGTCTGGTTCCCCTGTTAAAGGGTTACGAAGATCAGGCTTAATTTAAGTTTGTTTCGTTACATTTTATCTTTTAACTTGTTTCTTGATACCACTATCCTTATTGCATCTAAATGTTTACTGGTAAAGAATACCTCTATTAACAAACGTTTGTGCAATTAAATTTTAATAAATACTTACTACTTACACTTTGTAGGTACCTACCTAAATAATATGGAAGAGATATTTCCTCAATTCGAATTCAAGATATTTCAAAGTCTGCCATGAATTATTACGCAAGTCTCCGACTTATTCAGTTTCACAGTGCAGCGGAATTTTATTTCCACATTTCCATTTATAATTGCGAATTCTTGTAAGAATCCCATTAGGACTGCGAGCAACTAGCTATGAATAAATCTAGAAAATTTCTAGAGTAATTTCCTTGGCTTCTATGTAAATGTGGAAGTTAAAACTTTTCCCCAGATAAGGCACAGGTTTCACAAGGTTCTAAACAGCTTAATGTTTTTCTCACATGCACTCGCTCAGCTATTGTACAGACAGCCAAACATCATGTTACCACAATCTGTCCAATTTCCTCAATTGATATTCAACTTAATGTGATTGACGGTAAGCTGCAAGTCAGCGACAGGCGTAAAACTGCGAATGATCGGGACCAGTGGAGGAAACTCATATCAGAGGCCAAGATACAGTTTTTACATATCACATACGAGTACACATATCGAAGTAAATGAAATATTTGTCAAGTATTCATAAATACTTATTTACAAGTACAACATCAAAACTTCACTTGTTAATTCGATTTATTTTATACCTTGGATTAAAATGTGTAATAACAATCGAAAATGATACCATAAATCGTTCAAAAAGAAGACATTACTGAATAGAGCTTACAGATAATTCCTCGCCACATGCAACTAATAATAATGATTTAACCTTAAATACTACAGACATACCAAACTCTTTCAAACACATAAAATTTAAATGCCATTAAGTGGTTCAAAGCTTAAATCCCTTGTAACTTCGTGTTCCTATTTGTATAGTTTCTGATCTTAGTAATATTCTGGCCGTTACGGGATTATAAAGATCTTGGTTACACACAAATCACACTGATTTATAAACGTCAGTTAATCCCGGGACGCGAGACGTCGCCGCGTCGGCTCGCATGAGGATCAATAGTTAGCTGGGCTGTGCTGAAAACAATATCTGTGCTGTTACTCGTAGTTTAATGGCATATTTTGTAAACGAAATTACTCACTATGGCCATTTTATTTTAGTTTCAATTTTCAACTGTTAATTTTCATTTGCGGAGTGGTTTGTAAGTTAATCTATTTGGGTTTACGGTGATGGGATGAAAAAATTAGAATTAATATTTTTTTTATATGTAAGTATATAACTTTTAAATGTATATTTTTTTTTTAATATATAACGATGAAAAACACGGCTAAATAATTTATGATTTTTCAATACGTAGGTAAATTTTGAAATTAAGTAAGTAAATAAAAGCTTAAAATAAATGATATTTTAAGCATTAATATCCAATAATATAGGTACACCCTGTTTTAGTAAACAATTAAGTAACTCAGAATTCTCAATAAGAAAAAAAAGTAAATCTTATTGAAAGAACCATCCCAATAAATCTAAAATCAGCTCAAGGATACTGCAAAACATGCTACAAATAAATATACAGTTAAATAAAATAGAAAGCCTTTTGCAAAGCAAGGACGCAATCAAAAGAACTTGGCTATCGCACTTCCATGTCCGTGGAAATAGCTCTAACTAAAAGCCTCGTTTAGAAATACAAGGAAATGGCATCGTTAGTTATTTCAAAGTTGGCTTGGCTCTTTGGCTTCATCCCCATTGTCTGGTTAAAACATGTCCAGTGCCAAACGGTACTCAGTTTGCTGCGATGGCGCCAATACTTTCAATATGTTTTCTTAACGGCCATATGCTCAGCAGAGCAATTACCGCTAAATTGCTTTAGATACTACAAACTAGTTTATTTCAGCAATTTGGTACATAGTAACTTTATACTACTTAATACTACTATCATACTCGTAATTTAGCACAGACATGTAATACAGAGAGGGCAACCTGAAGGTCCCACACTAGAAAAATCATGTATGGTGGGCACTTATCAACAAAACGACAGATCATTTCTTACTTAAATAACTATTCAAAACATTACTGACTGAAAATAAATAATGTTAACATGATAAGGGGAAGCCCATGGGTTTTTACCTTCTTAAAACTGATAGATACTGTTTATTATACAAAAACTTAAAATCTAGGTGTATGTATATATACAGATATCCAGTGGACCATTTAGTCGGGCTCCTTTTGATTACTTATTGACTTTTAGGTAAATCGGCGCTTGTATCAAAAACTACTTCACATAAAAGTAGGTTACTATTGATAAAATCAATAAAGATCAATTAAAATAAGAACAACTGAACAGTGCAATACCTAAACGCAAAAAAAAACAAAGTCGCTCTATCGTCGTAAGGCCCAGACAGCAGATACAATCGAAAATCAATTGTTTTATGCCTTTTGGGTCTTACGATGCTATCATTCAGTCACTCTTTGTTGCCTACACTGTACCTACTTTTAAATTCACACAACATCAGCCTCATACATTGACCGTATTGCGCAAATATCAGACAACACAAACACAAAGTATTTCAAAAGTTATCCCATTACAGGCGAAAAGATGGCGCAAACCAATGTGGAATTTTTCATCAGGTTCTCAGCTCTAAACTACTTTAATTAAATTCTTTGGATTTAATTAGATTCTTCGTGAATAAAAAGTCTCAATATTGTTGTGACCATAACATTGTACTGGAGAGAACACATTTAACACGCGGTAAACATTTTGACATCGTGTCTGGCGCATCTGGTGCGCAATAATGATGAAAATTCTCTACACGCACGTGTTGAGAATTTTCATCAGCGTGGATATTAGAAAAAATTGGTGGAATTCTAAAACCCTATCTTACCGGTTCCTTTATGAAGATAACTTGGCCAATGTCAAGTGAAATAATTGATTGGATAAATCCGTCCCAAAAGAAAGCGATAGCGGACGACGGGTAGGTAACTACACTTGGTATCTTTGCTGATAGATGGCGGTGGCGTCGATTACATCGCGCAAGTGTTTCGTTTTTCCGGATATCATAATAAGCCTTGTGGTTGTTTAAGAAGCATTATGAATATTAGATATTATAAAGGCGTAAGTTTGAGAGAGTGTATGTTGGTTATCCTACTTCTTCAATACTAAAAGGCTCTAGGGATTTAATAAAATATAATAGGTATTGAGTTACTTGACTGACACCCTGGATAACATAGGCTAGGTTTTAACTGCGGACAAAACCGCGGAGCAGCTTTTGTTTAAAACCACTCTTTTCAACTTCTTTCTCGGCCTGGATTGAGTAGGTCAACGAGGCATATGTTGGAATTCGTTAGCAGTTAGCTTTGTGCCGCATGTGTGTCGAGTGCCGCCATTCTGTCTCCAAGTCCCAATGTTTCTGAACCGCGACCTATATGCATTGGGATTAAATTCTTTTGAACTAGACGACGCTGGAAATGATTTTTTTTATGATGTAGGGAGCAGACGGTAGGCTCGTTTGCTTATTTAAAGCAATGAATAGAAATACTCATGTATTCTGAAGCATCATCGTCTACCTTCATCCTCACACATTTTCGCGTTTAAAATATCAAATTGGATATACTTCTAAAAACATGACTTTTCTAATAGGAGGCAGACGAGCAAACGGATCATCTAATGATTAGGAATTGTCGCCGCCCATTATTTGTTTTCAAACGCTGGAGTATACTCTTATTTGTTTTCAAACGCTGTTTAAAACTGAATTACTTTTCCAATAAGAACGTAGATAATTTCTACTAAACCCCTACTCAACCCTTCGTAAGACACGTCAAATGGATTTACAAGCTTTATTTCACGGTATTCCCCGCCTCCCTAATCGAAACATAAACGCGACTTCCAGTATTTGCATACTATCACGTAGTATGTCCTACGTTACGTAGTTGAAAAATTCCTGATAAGACCCCAGTAGTGCACACGAACTTATTTGCATACACGGTAAGGATGTGCAGTACAAAGGGTTTTCCGTATCGATACAACAATGCTACAATTCACTGCCTATTCTAGTCCTTACACAGTACACTACCTTGCCCCGTTTCAATTCGCTACATTTCCTTTACCCCGAGGTGGTCTGAAAGAGATTGTTAGCGGCAAGATTGCCTACATTATTTTGTATTACTAATGTTTAAAATCTGTAAAGTGCAATAAAAATATCTATCTATCTACCTACAAATACAATACCATCGACTAAGGGAAAAAAATAAAATCTCGTGTTCCTCGTCGTAAGTTTTTTTGGTTTTGACGTAATATTTAGGTTCTATTCTGCGCGACCTGCTGCCAGTCAGTCACTTATTATTTACTGTCTCGGTAGCACGGTACCTGGTAAATCGCATTTTAAAGGGACTGCGCATGAAGTCCCATGTTCAATTCGGGCCAATTGTGTATCTGAAATTTTCGGTAGGAATTGTCTATGTCAGTACGTTTGTCTGGAAGATGACGTCTTGTACCACCGGGACTTGCAAAGCAGCACGATAAGACGTTGAAAATGCCTTTCGGCCGCATTGGCAACTAAGTTTGACAACCAGTTGCCGAAGAAGAACTGACGTTCTTGCTACGCAACCCAGTTGCCAAAAACGAATGGTTTTTCTTTTCGCTACTGGTTGCGTACAAAGAATTATTTTATTACTAAGGTTACGTAAGACGAATTTTCATTCTCGATTCACAACTTCTTATAAGTAAAGGATATTCCTTTCGAGTGCAAATTCGGGATTTAATATATAAAACAGCGAATATATAATAAAGATTTAAATATATACTGCTTTTTTTTCTTAAGCAAAATATTTTCACGATTTTACCTATTTATTTGAATGTTGACTTACTAGTGTACCTCCTATAGACTTATGTTTTCCTGGTAGTCTGGAAAAATCTGAGCTGATACTTTACTTTTAAAAGTTAACCATTTTAACACTTTTGGAAATGTGTCTGATCACCTCTTCGGTCTTATCAAATTGGTGTCCCATTAAATTATTATAATTAGAGAATACACTTGTTTTTGTGCAAACCCTTTTTCACTATTATGTATCCGAACTCCTGATCATTGAGATCGACCGCCGCGTAGCCGAGTCGATAGTATTAGCGTACCTAATATTTGTATGTGAATCTTTATTTCAATGTAGTTATCGATAACATTGTGATTAGATTTGTACCCATCACTACAGAGTGGGCTCTAGCGAGCAACTTGTGTTATAGTTTAACCGACTTTACGAGTTCGAATACACCCGTTTTGTTTCGTATCTGCGTTAGTAACTTGCTTGTATACACGGTGTTCTATTTTGAAGTTGTCGGTTGAATTTATCGAGGACGTGAGAGGCTTTACATTTAACTCGCAACTTAATGAATAATAGAACTATAGAATCATATAGGTATCTTAGTGTGTAATTCCGAGTTGCTTTCAAAGCTGTCCCTTTGCAGCCAGGACCCAATCCTGGCTCCAAAGAAAGAGAAAAGAGTTTGCTAGGTAATTACAATAAAGTGCTTAGCATTTGACCTTCACAACCCTTTAACAAGACCAACTGAATCGTCGGAATTACACGCTAATAAGAGAGAACTAGCAATGAACTTTTCATAATTCTTCTAAAAATAGTCTCTCATCTGAAGAGATGTACGGTCAGCATCAAAAATAACTTAACACTAGTAACATGTCTTAGTAATATTTTATCCGTACCCCTTGGAAACTAGCGAGTAGTTGAAATAAAAAAAACGAAAATGAAATGATTTTGATTGATGCTGACTTACCGCTGTCTTCCGTACTCTTCTTTTTAAAGAATCCTTTTGTAGGAAGATGAGAAAACATACTCCAACAGCTAGTTTAACTTTAAGTCAGTAGATTGGTAGCACTGTGCCTTTTTAAACGGCTACAAGCTACAATGAGCAGGAACGCAATTAAAGCGTAGAGTGGATCCGCTGTGGCTGCTCTACTTTCCGTACGAATTACCCGCCAAGCTTTTTTATTGTATGAGCTTTATTGAACTTAACATACCTACCATTTTATTTAGTTTTTAGGGTTCCGTAGTCACATGACATAAAAACGGGACTCTTATAGATTCGTCATATCTCTCTTTCGTTGTTGTTCTGTTCGTCTGTATATCACAGCCACTTTTGTCCGAAACTTTAAGAACTATAGGTACTGTTAAAACTTGGTAAGTGTAAGTATTTTTGGACCGCATTTAGATTTTTATACAAAAATAAAATAAAAATACTTTTGGTCGTTCCCCGTACTTAGAACTGAAACTTTTTTTTTCATTCAACACATACCTACGTGTGGGGTGTCTATGGATAGGCCTTCGATAACTTCGATAACGTGATACTGAGTGATTGAATAGTTAGCCTGAGAGACACTTCCAAAGTGGTGAAACGTGTGTTTTCCGCATGCAAGTCAAGCTAGATAAATTAATATGAATGGTGGTTTATTTTCTCAAAAGGATTTCTAAGGTTCAATATAAACTCAAGGGTAAGCCCATTTTCAATAAAAAAAAACATTGTTCAATGTTTTTAGTGCCAACCAACAAAAGCTATATAAAGATGTTTGTAACTAAGTACATAGTTACAAACATCTCGTTGTTTCTGTTTTTATCCAAAACATTAGGATCTAAACTCATAGAATTAACGTGAGGGTAACTTTATATTCATCGAGTAACCCTATGAAAGTTCGTTCAAACCGAGTAAAGCGGATTAACCAAGTGAACAGTGGCGAAATCATATAGACTGTTTCCTTTTCAATTTCCTTGACGATTTTACTCAACTTACGTTGAGTATTTAACGGGGACAGTAAAATAAATGACAGTGAGCGTAGGAATCTGACCATATACGTCAGATTCATTCAATGACTATGTGTGCATTTTTCCTGGATGGCGGTCTTCGTGAGGATACCTGCACGTTTCGGTATTTACACTTGGAAGGCATAATGCAACTTGCAGACCAGCGTTGAACGCATTTGCTTGGGCTATGGCCAAGATAAACGATGACTGTGATTTAAACACAATAACTATAGGTACTTATCATGGAAAAGCGACCTTACTGACAAACTTTGGATTGTGTGGATATCGACAACCGCCCCAGGGGGTGCGACCCTACTCGAATTGCATACATTATGAGGGTAGGTGCTGATAGCAGAGGAAACAATCCATATACACAATTATGTAGCAGCGAGATAAATAAAAAATGGGAAATTTATTGGCTTTTCAGGTAATAACTATCGTTGGCAGGTTATGATTTCGGAACAATGTTATGAGTATTTTATCCATACTAAATAATGATACAAAATATTTATTACTCTATCAAAAATCCGATCAGTTCCAACTACCTAATTATTATTCAGATAAAATTTTATACTGAGGGACAATTTTATACTTACCGCTTAAACACTGCGTGTATAGTTCGCGGCATGTAAGTTTCACGATGACCTTGAGTGCGCAGAAACCAATTTTAGTAGAAAGTCTTCTATTTTACAAGTGCGCAAACTAGCGTTACCGCTATAGTTAGAGCTTATAACAGTAAAAATATACTTTAAAACATTTTTGCGTGGTATGGGGGTAGAATGTTCCCCATGAAAAGGGAAGATCTTCCGCCGAGCCGGTGCTATTGGCTCGGGGACCAAGGTCCGATATACCATCTTGGTTTATCGTATGTATTCCAAGTAGACATGCGAACTTTGCTTTCGCGATGTAGGAATGAAGGGGAATTCGCAACTTGTATGGAACAGTCAAATTAGCGCCATCTGCTGGCAGTTGGATGGTACTGTAGTGGCGAACTCTCTTTCTTCGGGCGACGGTAGGTGTCGTCACAGGTGGTTCTAATTAATTAAGCGCTAATTTCTCATGTGTAAAATAACCGAACTAAACTTGTAGTAAACAAAAACCCAACTTGCATCACTACACTGGACTAAAAGCTCGTATAATGAACCGTAATCAGAACTTTTAGCGGGAACAATGTAAGAGTATAGTTTTCACCGAATTTTGCTTAGTAGAAACCGTGGAGTTTCACGAGGGAATATACGTATGTAAATAAAACTTTAAATGCACTGAGCATAATAATATAATATCAAATAGCATTCCATACCTACAACACAATAATATGGACTATGGACTAATTAAGTACTACGTTAACACAGACAAAACATCATCATCGACTCTATACTGCTATGCTATAGTCGTACTTAATCGGTGTTTAAGTATCAAAATTATTTTACAAGTTTATTTATTCAAGTTAGAACATACTTGTAACTATTTTAAATGTCTACTTCAACTACTACACGCCAACATTATGAGAAAAAATCATAAATTTAATAATATATTTTTTTATTAATAATAGCTACATGACAAGCTGGCACTGAAAATTTCTAAACTAAAAGGATAAAAATCTCTGAAATTTTCTAGAAGACATGGATCAAACCGACAACACCCAGTACCCGAGTGCGAGCCACTAACAACCACGTCGCCGAAGCAGTTACCTCAATAAAATACCGAGAAGGTTACCACCTGATTTTGAACCTTATCCATCATTACATAAGAGCGAAAACGAATGATGATTTCGTTGACTTATATCCTATTATGGTTAAAAATGATCCCCGGAAGTACACATCAAGGTCCGAACTTCCGACCAATATCGGTTTGATATTGATACACGTTGTAGGCGCTTAGCCGCTGGGCTGGTGCCAAGCCAGGACAGTTTGGTTCCCGGCTCGTGTGATATCGGGTAATCGTTCCTAACCTACATACTTGCTTGGGGAAATTAAGTACCTAAATGTAAAACGTTTTGCAGAAAGGATAACTAAAGTAGTACTAAAGTAGTAACTAAAGTAAGTAGAAGATTTACAGACGCACGTTTATCTTCTACTATTATAAAGGCGAAAGTTTGTAAGTATGGATGTATGGATGCTTGTTACTCTTTCACGTTAAAACTACTGAATGGATTTTAATGAAACTTTACCACAATATAGCTTATACATTAGAATAACACATAGGCTACAATTTTTGAGGTATCTACGAACCTGAAGTCCACGCGAACGAAGTCGCGGGCAAAAGCTAGTCTTCTATAGTCGCTTTACAAATGCCTGTCATTGTGGCAAGGAGTGAGCAAATTCAATTACGCACTATTACTGACACAAACTTGAGAGATGACGAGATTGATATCCACATCCATAACACCCTACATTGTAATGCAGCCCTGCATAAAACTATCATCATTCAAGCTTCTCAGGAGAAGTACGAAATTGCGGATATACAAGACAGAATTGTTTATACAAAACAAAGAAAATGATCATGAATTCAACGTGAATGAATTTCAACCCGAACGCAATCATTCGCTAAAAAGGAAAACGCTTATCTCGAAAAATCAGCGCCTGTTAAAAATAACATTGCTCTGTTATTTATAAAAATTTCACCGTCCACAATGGACCGGCTCCAAAAAGATACTATTTATAGGGCGGCGGGGACACAAAAGAAGTGCAATTGGGACAAAAACAAAAAGCGAGATAAACGAACCCAAATTTCAGTCATGACTCACTTGCTGTAGACGTTTTTATATTTTTGCAGATAATAAAAATGAAAAGTTGCAGTGATGTTACAGATCTACGCAATGGTTCAGATTAGGTGATCCTGTTCGAATGCTCGTAAGTCTCTTCTTCTTACCGGAATTAGACTGTTTACTGATAGAGTTAGACCAACAAATTCGCGAGATATTTGGCATGCTAGAGAGACGACAAATGAGCAATCGGGTCACCTCAAGGTGCACATGTGCAACTCGTATCCGGCGGCCTTTAAGAGAACGCTTTCCTCTTCTGTTGGGAGATAATGTAAAGAAAAAGAAAACAAAACACTAGTGCGATGGATTGGACGCCTACTGCCATCTAGTGAAACTAAATGTTTCGAAACGAAGTGAGGGCGAATCACTATTTTATAAATATGCAGCAATATCTAATTTGATTACAGATCACATATTAATGCACATTATCATATGTATCTACTGGTATCTACTACCAAAATCAGAATTCACAAGCTCAGTTCTTTAATGGTATTAATCTATTTCACCAGTATAACTAGGTGACGACTACAAAATTAAATCCACATCTAAATGATTTAGTGTTAATCGCGCCGCCCAATTTGAGGGGCGCCGTCGCTTATAATTACATTTTTAATTAATGTGTGAGCTTCTTGCATTAACTTATACATCGGTGGACTTTAAGAGTACGCTTTCCTCTTCTGTCGGGAGATAATGCAGCAGCCAAAAGAAAACAAAACACTAGTGCGATGGATCCGACGCCTACCGCCATCTAGTGAAACTAAATGTTCCAAAACGAAGTGAGGGCGAATCACTATTTTATAAATAAACTCTCAATAAATATGCAGCATTATCTAATTTGATTACAGATTACATATTTTATGCACATTATCATATGTATCTACTGGTATCTACTACCAAAATCAAAATTCACAAGTTCTGTTCTTTAATGATATTAATCTATTTCCCCAGTATAACTAGGTGACGACTACAAAATTAAATCCACATCTAAATGATTTAGTGTTAATCGCGCCGCCCAATTTGAGGGGCGCCGTCGCTTATAATTACATTTTTAATTAATGTGTGAGCTTCTTGCATTAACTTATACAATCTCCGGACACGCTTACACTTTTTATTGTAAATGTATGAGGAGGAAGACATGTGTTATAGAGGGTTCCGTGGTATGTTAAAGTCACTAAATGAAACGTGGATTGTCTTATCTTTGATAGTTATTTTTTATTTTCTTCAGAGGTACCTGGGTGAAGTTGATACTTCATCAACACAAACCATCTGATGAGAAGCGATTATCCAGTCTTTTGTATATCAGGTAGCATTTAATTATCGTGTTATTAAATTCTCTATCACCGAAATACTGTGCTTTAAAAAAACGGACTACATGCTTTAAGAGATTAGTAGTCCGTCCATTATAAGTCGGCGTTACAGTTAAGTTACGATAATTTAGTAGTTGATTCAAAAACAAAACATATTGGTGTACACACACAATGTATTTTTTTACACCAAATCTTCTTAACAGAGAGTTACAAGCACTGTGTGACTGTGGGGCCTACCATCACCCGGAAGAAAGAAGCTTCGTCACTACAGTACCATCCAACTAACAGCAGCAACCAAAATACATAGAACAAACCAAGATAGTACATACGGGACCTTGGTCCCCGAGCCAATACCACCAGACTCGGCGGAAGACGTTTGGTATGACGTTTGGCATGCTAGCGAACGGTTCACCCACAAAAATACAAAGAATCCAATCCTACAGGTACGACTAACATAATAAAACCAGTGCAAACAAACAATCCAATAGGAATAACCATTTTATGAGAAACGTGACATTGAGCGGATTCTCCAGATTTTCCCACAATTCAGAACAAACCTGGTGTAGTACGCCGTAAACTTATTTTAGCTGTGTTCAAATTGTTTGGGAAGCAAAATCATTTAATCCATCATTCGACGTATAAATATTTATTAGGAATTTGAAATCAAAACATCGATAAAAGTTTTCTGCACGAATGTACCAAGCAAATAATTTAAAATTGTATAAATAAAATATAAATTCTGTAAAGTCTTAGATTGTTTAGATCCGAGAAATGTTTATTATGATTCGTGTATTATGTAGCTCTTACATCTAAATGTTCGTTTTCTTGTCGAAAGAGAGTTGGAATAAACCAGGCTTACAACAAGTCATTCAAGCCACAACAACAAAAATTTCAAACAGGCCAATGAAATTAGAGTCAAAAAGTGTTAAGCCCGTGATCTGAACTTTAAGTAAGTAAGTAGTGCAGTTTAGGGTCAACGACCTCAAACATATTATTAAATATCCTATACATGTAAAATGCATTTTCTAAGACAGTATCGAGTAAAAATACATTGTTCTAGGTGGGGCGGTTTAGGCTTCATCTGGGTCGAGTAGACAAAATAGTCTTCCGCTCGGGCAGCCGATACTCAAGCCACGCCACTGGCATATGCTACTTATTTTAGGATTAGATAATGCATGCAAAGTTGTGATATTAAAATTAAGTATGTCAAGCACACAAAAGTATCTGAAACATTTGACCACCTGAAACCTTAAGTATAATTTGTACGCTAATGACACAGATCCAAAATACCCGATTGCGCAAACGCCGATGCCCAAATAACACAGTTTTCAAAACATCTCACTCAGCCGGGCGTGCGCCGGCGACGGGCCGTATAAATAAACCGGGAATAGAACAAAAGGTAAATTATTATGTCATTATTAACCCGGGCCATTTTGTCTAAACGCGATAAGAATGTTGATTGTAATCCCTAATCCCTAAAGACATTTAATCTTTTTTTTTCTTTGATAGATGGCAGTCAAGCGATTGGTGCCGCCCATGTACACCCGTGTCACCAGTGGAGTCACAAGTACCCTGCCAAACTTAAAAACCCCTGGTTCCTTCATTAGCGTGATTGAGTTTGACCGGTTTCCCTGTTTAAAATCAAACGTCAGTCGCTTCATTGTAATTACCAGACTCCCCAAATCCTGGTCATGGTGTTAGCGTACCCCGGGCTCCAAAGCGATTGCTTTGGATGCAAACGGGAATCACACGCTAAGATGACATAGAGATGGACAAAAACTATAATACAGAAATAAACAAAGAAAAATACGAGCTTTTGAATCATCAAATACGCGGCACCGAGTAAAGCCAAGTTTGTATTTTCAATACGCTCAGTAGGTGCCTGACAGAGCAAGTTTATTTACGTCCCACTCTGTCTTAGGACAGATGATTAAATAGTGACTAGCAAAACTAGATTATGACATCTATTACTCACGCGGCTCTGTCAGGGAGAAATGACAAACGTCAGCTTTTGTTCCTAATGTTTACGCTCTATTTATAAGAGATCGTTTTGAGAACTGCGATGGAAACATGACACTCAACAACAGGTTGAACAAGACACAATGTGGAATGCTGTTATGTGAAATTATTAAAAAAAAATAAAGGGTACAGTTTTGCAAAATAGAACCAACCCTCATTTCGATTTTTTACGATTTGATTCGTAGTCAAACTGAACTAATGTCTAGTATAGTATTCAAATATAGACAAACATTACCGAAAAATGGTCATATTACAATCAAGAAACTATCACTTTAACTGTCGGTTCTAACCAATTAAGGAAGTTAACTATAGTAAATTTAACCTAAAGGTTAGTACGGATTAAAAACCCAGGCGTTAAGACAATGACAAGGCTGTGAATTAAACTGGAAAAACGAAATAAAATATTGAAAACCTAAATTCATTTAATTCATTAATAGGTATACTATGAGTATACCTAGATTATAAGTTTTTGTATCTCTATTTAAGTTTTCAAAAGATTCAATCAACTGCATGAAATGCACCGCGCATACATCTGTGCGTAACATGAGCGCGCACTACACAATCAATGCGCTTGCGCTTATTTTTAATATCAAAAGTGCGCCATAAAACAAACTGCGCAGTGGAACACGTGGCCGATGGCCCCTGCCCCACTTTGGCCCACATAACATGTTCCCATAAGCCCATAAGCAAGGGACCGGCCTATTGAAGAATGCAGGTTGGGCCGAAATCCATGTATTTGCTGTGAGTTATTAAGTAATCTGCCTTAAATAAATAAAACTGGAATGAAATTGGTCGTTTGTATTTGGAATTCTATTTCATTATTTTGAAATCATAATTCTATTGTTTATGGTACACAGCCGTTTTCAATACAAAAAAGGAACCCTGATCTTAAGGTGCCATTCTTGACTAAACAGTTTTAAAACAAAAGCAAAAGCATTTGGTTTGCTTTTGGAATGGAAAAAAAAACAAATCTCCAATCCATACTTGCGCAGTCAAACAGAAAGCAAATTAAGTTACTAATTAATTTAATTCGATGCCATATTAAGTCGCCGCTCTCTAGTCTAAAAGTACAATTTAAAATGGGTTAATAGTATCCTGGAGAGTGCCAAGGGAGCTGTCAAACAACTGTCATGTTTAGTAGGAACTTCCCGCTAAACGATGACAGATCGCTATTCCAAAGTCCGAAAGCAAATAGAACACTGGCAAACACTGGTTTTTCGAAGTTTAAACTTGTATTTGCAATTCATTAATTTAGCAATCATAATATTAAGAGCGCGTAGGTATAAAGAGAGAAAAATATCGTATTTCATTCGCGCGCCTTAAAGCCCCTGCACTCGTCCAACGAGTAGAAAACGTCACCGTGTCATATTTTGTAGATTTACAGTATAAAGTAAAGTATCAGCCTATATACTATCCCACTGCAGGGCAAAGGCATCATGGAATTCAAGTCATCGCTACTATGATAGGATTAGGCCTAATCACGCTTGTGTAATGCGGATTGGTGATTACAAACCCGAGCTATTTTCGAAAAAATCGAAACAGAAAACCGGCGTGAAGCAGCCCCTGTGCTGTGTTTCGCCGAGTGAGTGAGGGTACCGGAGGCCCACCCGGGGGGGAAGGGGATAAAAGGTTGGCAGCGCACTTGTAACTCTACTGGTGTTGCAGGTGTCCATGAGCGGCGGCATTGCTTACCATCAGGTGATCCGCCTGTTCGTCTGCTACCTATCACATAAAAAAAAACATGCTTTTGCTCGAACCCCAGAACTCCAAGATCATGACCCGGTTCTTAAATCACTATACCAAAGCGGCGTTTACATGGCGTTACGGGGCGGGGGGTAAGTACACAGTATGCGCAAAAAAATCTGATAGGTAACTCAGATGAAATTGACTAAGCGCGAGCCGGAACACAAAGTTTTCGCTCAATACAATCCTTTCCAAATATATCGGACTAATAATAGCAGAAACCAAAACAGCTTGTACAGCTTACTGATAACTACCCTAATACTAATCACTTAAGCGCTTGTATCTATCTATATCTCAAAATTATACCTTACAGCTACTTCCTCACGTCCCGTTCTACCCTTCATATAATTAAATCATACCCGTACAGTACAATTTGTCATCAAAAGCACCGAGCTCAAAGCCACCGCGATCTAAACCTCTTATTTACGAGGCCAATTAAACATTCCCTATCTGTGGGCCCGTTAAGTATATTTTTACACTTGTTACAGTTGAAATGAAGACATAGTATAAATTGGAAGTAGTTCAATAAGAGTCAAGCTAAATCAACCGTTTGAGAATAAATACGAACATTCAGACGGCATGAATAAGAAGACGAATTTGTGTTTCACTAGGCATCAATATAATAAAATCAAATAACAAAATGTTTATTTACAGAAAACGATTTGCCCAGTTCTGTAACTAATTTGATAGATATTCTTTGTTGTACTTAGCAATAGGTAAAACACTAAGGTAGAGGTAGCGAGGTATTTAAAAGAACTACTACAGAAATATGTTACATATCAAAACCTTAAACTAAGATTGTAAATAAATGATTATAATATTTGAATAGTTATTTATATACTTATATATTTTAGAATGATTTAAAACACAAACAAATAAACCAAGAGTACTCATAGATACAAACTGATATTGAACCAATTGAGTTTGACAGTAGGGAATGTGATGGACAGATTGTTGTAACTCAACCATGGCAAGTAACAAACAGTCTAGAATAAAACTACATACTTTTCCATTATACTATGTCATGCCTGCCCATTTTGAGATGGCCAGATGTGCGGAAGAGCAATTTCATTTCGACTTCATCGTGAGAGCTTGCATAAGTCCGCAAGACTTATAAAAGTGATAAAACATCGTATAAAATAAGCTTAATGTTGAAAGTACTTCATCTCTTAAGTAAATTGCCTCGAGAAGCAATAAAGAAGAGCACTTTAAGACTTCAAAGTGTGATTCTGAAATGATGAATGAAAGATTTAATTATAATAATATTATCTTCCAACCAATTCGGCTACAGCGGCAAATTTTAACGATCAGCTACCTACCTACGCATGATATTTATAGTGGTCAAATGTGTGCGCAAACACAGGTGCACTCTCTATTCGTTTACCCTCTACCTACCTCGATGGGACACTAGTGTAACATGACCGAAGAGAGATCGGGCGCAGAACCAATGGCTTAACGTGCTTTCTAAGGCACGGAGGTCCCTTGAGTGTGCGATCCACTACACACTACGCTGAGGCAGTTAACGATTTGAAAGATTTATTTACCTATCATAAGAGTATATTCAACAGCGGAATGAAATGAAAAAATCTACATAATATCCAACAAAATAATATTAACTTTACATATAAACAGCGAGCTTGAGTCTGAACTCCAGCAGTGTGGAGGCTGATGATGATTAGGATGTAGATATAAAGCGAAACCGAGATACCACACAGTTCTAATCAGTATTCAAGTTTTTTTTTTATACTGTTACTGTGAAAAATTTTAGAAAAATTAAAGAGAGATGATCTACAGGAGAATGGGTACTGAAATAAATACAAGATTATTTTGACAAAAGGATTTTTATACTGTTAATTAATTTGGAATTATGCAAGCATCCTATGATTTTTAAATTTAAAATTACCATTATACAGTGCCCCCCCGTGACTGTTTAAATAATTAATTATTGTTGGGCGCCCGGTAAATTAAAAAACGATGGGTTACTTGACATGTCCGGGCAAGTTCCGCGGAACATAATTCAGTGTTGAGTGGAGCGTACGGTCCAATCCCCGGGTAGTCATCCCGGCTGCACGACCTCTCTAACGCCTTTGCATACTGCGTTGTGGCGGGGACTACAAAGACCTCCTGCAAATCAGGAGAAAAGGATTCTTCTTAGAGACCTATCCTAGAAGGGTGTCTCCGTAGAAGACAGAGGGAAACTACGTCTGCGCGCAGCACGCGTGGTGGTTCCACGTGGCGAGGGGAGCGAATTATGTGCCAAAATGTGGGAAAAATACATGAAACCAACACGCGTGCAGCGCCCTAACCACAAGGGACGTTAGATAGAAGCAACCTGAACGGAATACTCACCGATGGGGGAAATTTAGGGCTGTATGAGGTCCGTCTCTAACTGCCAACCCCACGGAGGTCTCTCAACCGGACATCAAAGAATGGGCCTGGAGAAGAACGAGACGATTGTAAAAATAACCTCACTTGACACTGACACGAATATCACAACACAACACTGCACTGGTAGACTTACCAAAAAGCCATTGAAAGGGCTCACGAGTGCTTTCACTCCGTTGCCGAGACCATGCACCTGGTCGGGGCTCGAGTTCCGAAAAAGAAAAGGCTCATTAACTCCGAGTCATTCCCAATGTCAGGCTGCGGTGTTAACCGCTCGAAAAAATGCAATGACGTTCAAGAATGAAGTGAGTAATTAAAGGGAATTAATTACGAAGAAGGTTATTTAAAAGGGGGAAAATTATAGAAATACAAATTTGTATTTAAAACAAATTTGGGTTAACAAATTGAATTACAAAACATTAATTTCCCATCTGTCATCCATCCTCATCAAAATATTTTTTAGCTATGGCAGCCCCCATGGTTTAGTGATGAGGTTGAATTAGAGATGGGACACGCTAAATCGAAAATCTACGAATCGAATCAATTGAATATCAAATCGATAGATTTCTACCAAATAATGATAAATAAAATTTTATATGTAACAATACTAATTGCCTATAGTTTAAAAAAAAACAAGAGGTCTTACAGAACTTACAAAATAGTGTGTATCTACACAGTGAATGAGTTACAGTTATTAAAATAGTGAGGATACCTTCACACTTACAGTAAATTCCCGTATTTGCGGTAATTAAACGTGTAACTGTGATCAAGCTGGCCTGGGGACCAATTCTCGTGCACTCGACATTGAAGACGAACTTAGAGATTTCATACATTTGTCCATACAGAATTCTAATTCGACTTCATGTCGAGTGCACGAGAATTGGTCCCCTGGTTTACCTTTTTTTGTCGCTATGAAAAATGCGTGCCTTATGCATACCCGAGCTAGCGGGGGCCATCACGGGTGATGACGGGCTCTCCTCTGGGTATGCGCCCAGAGTTATACCGACTAAAAACACAGTGGCATTCCCTCATCGCTTAAGTGGGGAACTATTATGGGTGTGACCTGGTTTACCTCGCAATTGCCTCAACGTAATCACGAGACAGGTAATTTTCCGTATAAAATCGGTATTAAGCTTTAGGCGTAAAATCACATTCAATATTGAACAGAAAAACACAATTAACCCTTAAAAGCAATATGATTTTCCAGACTACCGCTCTTATTGGCCATTTACCGCTGCCACTAGAGCTGGCAGTATCGGCTGGTATCAGGCCGTAATAGGTACAAACGACCGCCCATTTGCGGACAGCCCGGGGCAACAGCCAAATATCATTATGTGCTTAAAACTTATAGCATACGGGTTGCATTAGGAGTATTTAGGGTTAAGTTGCTAGAGATACCATCGTAGAAATATCGATATATTGCTCAAGGGGTAAACAAACTTGATGTTATGGTCATAGTGAAACACCATAAACGAGGGAAAGCTATGCTTCGGCATGAATGGACCGGAGTGATACCACGGCCTCACAGAAGACCGGCGTGAAGCAGCGCCTGCGCTGTGTTTCGTCGAGTGAATGAGGGTACCGTAGTGTACTCAGGTACATACACTTGTGACTCTACTGGTGTAGCAGGTGTCTTTGGGTGGCGGCAATCGATTACCTTCAGGTGATCCGTCTGCTCGTCTGCAACCTATCACATAAAAAAATACATTGTGTCTTATCGCTTGCAGCACTATACAAATACCTTTGACAATGACAATCTTAAGGCAAAGAAACTGTACAACGATTATTTGGTAAAAATAACATTCATTTTTTGGAGCTAAAAATTAGATGTTGACATACCTAAATAATACTAAAATGTTTATAATGTTGTGCAATGTAGTGATAATTATATAACTAGCATATCGATATTATGTCGACACTTATAATAATAGTAACATCTCTATTTGCGTCATTTTGAAATATTCACGCATAAAATTACTCTATTTGAAGTATATAATTTTGTTGCACAGTAAATATTCATCATCATAGTCTATAGTGCTTTATCTTAAGCCATCAAAGTTCCTTCAAGCGAAAAAGCAATAAACTTTAAAAGGTCTGGCTGACAAAGAAAGCAATAACGTGAGAGTAGGTTTTTAAACTTTCGCGTTGCATTATACAAATACTTGATAGAAACGGGACTAAACCCGAGGATATTTAAATATTAGTACATTATAGCACTTTATAGCTGGAGGCACGAAAGTATAGCGATGACCGTTATTTTGCGCACTTGTAAAAAAGAAGACTTTCTATCAAAATTGGTTTCTGCGCACTCAAGGTCATAACTACACTTTCTTGCCTCGGACTATACTGCTTGACGTTTCTATTGCGTTTCAATGGTGTTGAAGCATCAAGCCGGTCTACTGTGAGCCCCTGGTATCACTCCGATCGAGCCCATTCATGCCGTAGCGCGGCTCTCCCACGCTTTCTCTGACACCAGCAGCACATCTTCATGAGCTAATTCATTTAATATCAGATGTGATTGATTGAAGTCAATTTACTATCCATTTCAAGCATAAAATCCCATTGGTTTTGGTCATACTCTGTGATTCATATTTGTGTCATTAATTACAGTTAAAATAACCATTATCTATTTGATGATATACCATGGTCACTATAACCTGTAACCTTTATATACGAAAATGTTAGTACTTCAACTTCAACGTCTTAAGTTTCAATTTAAAAGGTAAATTTTTCGGAAAACAACAATTTGTTTTCGTAAATAAACCTTTTAAACCTTCCCATGTAGCATAACAATTGTTTATCGACGAATACAAATGTTGCTAGAACAAAAACTGTAATTCCTTTGTGTGCAATGCCATTTCGCACTGCCCCAGTCCAACATTCCAATCGAAAGCGTCCTAAATTGACTTAAGTCTTTTTTTATTTTTAATCCCCAAAAATAGCATCACGAGGCAATAACATCTTTTGTAGCGGCCGTCAATGTCGTCACAGGTTATGGTATCAATAAATCTACTTACAATCGCCCGAAATAGAAAAACTGCATTCTTAAATACCCCAGTGTTGTTCGAATAGCTAGTCTTGCAAGACTATCTAATGCAAGACTTTCCGGTGATTTTGGTGTCTATATATAAAAATCTTCATGTTTGTCCTTTAATAAATATCATAACTGTCCAATTAAAATCTGGTCATGCCAGATATCTATTTTGTGAGAAAAAAAAATGAAATATTAAAAAAATCTTTAGGTCACCAAAAATCGATCTTTTGCGCGTGCGATATCGAAAAATCTAGTCGATCAAATTACCTCAAAAGGTTATGATAACGTGTAAAATAACCTTTCAGGACCATTTGAACAAAAGGACAGTTCTTACAAGACCGGGACATCTGTTAACGATATAAATTGTGTGTTGACTTTCAGAAGCCTAGCAAAGAAAACTCATTTTGCGAAATTTTAGTAACCAAAGGTTATTTCTTAAGCTACTAAAACTTTGCAGTCCGAAGACTGGTTTACACAGTGCCAGCTGCTTCTTATCCAGTAAACAGTTACTCGTCCTGTCATGCGAGCTACTTTCTAGCTCGCTCGCACGATTTCTACTCGTAAGAGATGTCCTAACAGGGCGAGTTACTGCAGTTCAGATACTCTCACTGGACTGGCGGGCTGACTCTTAGAGTAGCTCGGGCTATGTAAACCAGTCTTCAACTTATTTCTCTAATTCACCTTGGTCTGGTCTTGGCCTTGGTCTTGCAAAATTTCAAGATGTAGATTGATTTTCGACTACACTACTTACATACGCCCAAGCTTCGTGACTGACGGAATTGGGTGCTTTCTTCACGCCTCGTCAGAAATGGACGCTGCGGATAACCGAATGAAAGCAGAAACGATATAAGGTGATATTAGACGTTTTGTGATTTTTTTGTGTGTGTATTACTTACATTTTTGTTTCTAGGTTAAAGTGAAATGATCATAGAAAGTAGGTACTTATTGCAATGGTTTTTTTATTGTTTGGAAAATTTTAAGACGGAATTACAATTGAGATAACCTGGACGGAATTACAAACTCTGCCTCATACCATCAGGTAATCGGTCTGTAGGTCTGCCACCTATCATATAAAAAACGTGTGCTGGAAGGGACCAAGTCTCTGCTAATATAGTAGCAAGACCCTGGGCTAATGGAGACTGTATGGATAGACATAGTCAGGTACGCAAGATCGCAAAAAACAAAATGAATAAAGCTAACGTTCAACAATGGATTTATTAAACTTAATATTATATAAATAAACGTAACTCGTCTAGGTATGTTATTTAGGCAACTGTATGTAACGATTTAAATGAAATTGGTTACGATTTCTAGGAACCCCGGGAAGAACCGGGGTCTTTAGTGCGCGGAGCGGTTGAAACAAAATAATATTGTGACGTCACATTACAACAATCAAACAATTATTCAACATATTCCATATTCAAACAAATACTAATGTATGTTTAATAAAGCAAGCAAAAATATATTTATCCCAGACCAACGTTCGCCCTTGTGCGCCGTCCCACTTGCGGTCTCAGGCGAGGTCCGTCACAGTGCGGCTGTTATTACCCCGGGTGAGCCTGGGATTAACTTTATCTTTCAGCTGGAAATCGTAGTCTCTAATTTTATTTTGGTGCAAATTGTGTTGACCTTGGCAGTGTAACGAGTTAAGTCGTTTGGATTTAATAAGTTTGCCTGTATCAGAAATATTATACACCTACAATTTTACAAATATGTCGACTAGAATTATGATTCCTTTCTTACTTATTATTAAATGGCATTTGTTACAATTATACATACAATTGCCATTCATATTAGGTATGTCTTTAGAATTTATCTCTTTATAAAGAGTATGGATTGGATGGCACAGTATGTACGTAATTGGCTCTCATATGAAAAACCAACGATAGCTGAAATCATAAAGTCAGAAGATTAAAATTAACATCAAATCCTCGTCTCCTCTTTTGGTGTTACGGGTGTCCATGGGCGGCGGTAATCGCTTACCATCAGGTGATCCGTCTGTTCGTCTGCACTTTATATCATAAAAAAGGAATATAACAATAAAAGTTACTACTCGTAAGCTATCGAGCACTCATCTTCACAGAATTCACTCACAATCAATACTGATTCCCTATAAACAAACTACGAATACTAAAACAGGACGATTCTAAATATACAGCCAACAGCAATAACATAATAACATGTAGATTTTAGGTACCTCGTACCCATTGTCAATCAGAAACCATGTCGTCACGGTATTATGGTATCAATAAATCGGTTTTATCTGTAAACAACCACGGCTAAAATAGACAAACTGCATTCCTGCAGCGCTACCATGAGTTGACATCTAAAACTGACACAACGTAAACTATTGCTCTGTCTCTTTCAAATGCATCACAATGAAAGAGACAAAGCGATAGTTTTCGATAGCGAGGATAGTATTTCAAACTCATGGTAAGGCTACTGCACTGTTGCTCCTGACGTGACTGATGAGCATTACACCACAGATTACATAATAGTGAATTAGGCGTTCAGCGCATTTATACACGGTGTATCTGTAGACATTTACCTACAACCACGTCATCTTCCCAATTTCCGAACAAAATGTATTCTAAGCTAAGACTTTTATAAATTCGTTGAAAATTTCTTCGACTACAAGACGACCTAGTTTTTCAAGCGAATTCCCAAAAGCCATTGAACAAATGTTGTTCATAATGGTTAATAGAGCATGTGGTTAAAAGGATTTAAATATTTATATATACCCTGGCTGGTGTAGGTATAAACATTATGGAGCATTATATAGGTCCTATGTAATAAATTAATATCTATCTGCTTTAACTAAACCTTCTTAAGTCTATGAACTAAACGGACTCTGGGTCAAAGGTCAAAGTCACATCTGGTCTAGACATAGCAATGTCGAATGTCGCTCATTTCATCTGAGCGTTTGCTTTACGAGGTCTGCCTTTCACGCGATTAGTATGCCGCTTTCATCCCTTTGCAAAATGTGGCAAATGTAAAAGAATGTTAGATTTCTAGGCCACACAGGGTTGTAAATTTAATAATTACAAATCGTATTATCGCTCTAAATTGGTTGAGTTGCTTTTGTAAGAAACCATCACAAGTAGCATACTTTTTTACCCGCCTACAACAAAGCCAAAAAACGATCAAGTGCGAGTTGGCGTTGCGAGCAGAAAGTAACTTTTATTTTTATATTTGCTTTGACAATAGAGCAAACTTCCATAGAAAATTGGCGTGGACAAAATCGAAGTAAGTAAGTAAGTAGTTTTTTTAACACATCATAAATCGTATACCGCAATTTATATTTCCTTGGATCAATCAAATAAAGCTTATGATAAAAAATAAACATTGGTACGGAACATATCCATCGTACGCGAGTCCGACTCGCACTATATTTAACTTTTAACACTTATAAGGTAGGTATGGCTTGGCAAGTATGTAACACTTAGCAAGCAAATAAACCTCTACTCGGGAATCGAACCTAGGCCCTGAGATTACTTCAACCACTACTTCAACCAAACGAGGCGTAAGAACGTGCGCATGCATTATCAAATTAAAAACTACGAATCTCTCGTTAAGAATGCTAACATTCTTATTTTCAACCGACTTCAAAAAGAAGGAAGGTTCTCAATTCCACCCGTATATTATTTTTTGTATGTGAAATAATGCTCATATCGATTCCAATAACTTTTTGTAGTGATGTTTATAATAAAAAATCAAGTGTATGTTACTCGATTTTTTATGATAAAAATCGCTACAAAAAGTTATTGGAATCGATATGAGCATTATTTCACATTTCCCATAAACCCACTTGGCGTCTATTCACCGTATATTCAGGATATCGGTGTACCGCTTACACAAACATCTCCTAAAACCAAATGTGAGTTCTGAATACTACATAACGTTCAAACTACCCTTGTGTGAAATTGGGGATAAAACGTTGAAATTGAAAAATGTCCGTGAGGTAACTCATATGCACGTCAAAGCAATACGAGTATTTAGACAGCATATATCTTTTAATGAAATCCTAACTAATATTATAAACGCGAAAGTAACTCTGTCTGTCTGTCTGTCTGTTACTCTTTCACGGCAAAACTACTGAACGGATTCAAATGAAATTTAGTATACAGATGATCTAGACCCTGAGAAAGAACATAGGCTACTTTTTATTGCGAAAAGAGGGTTGTAAGGGGTAAAAAGGGGGGTAAAAAGTTACTTTTCCACGCGGCCGAAGTCGCGGGCGGCCGCTAGTATCACTATAATAACGGAGCATGATATTGGCGAGAGCGGTCCAATATCGGGGCTTACGCTTTGCGGCTTTTATTAAAATTATACTTCCTCCAAAAATACTGCTTTTGTTCCTACTTGAATGAACATCTTCCCCGGTATTAGGCCAGACATATTAAAAATATGCCGCAAACATAATATGAATCCCTACTGACTTTTCGACACATATTTAATCTATATAGTCGTGCCATAAATTCTGTCCCTCATATAAACATGCCTAAGTGAATAAAAATAAACATAAAAGAAATTTTAAAAGCATGTATTTTAAACGTTTAACTATATAGATTATTACAAATGTTAAAATTATTCAAAATGTCGTACTTTAGCCTTTAATTACCTACTGCGGGAAAATATCTGATTCGAAAGGAAAATCGATAAAAGTAAATGTGAATAGAAATTATTTTTACTGTAAATACTTAACTGTAAGTACTTATATCATTTATTTTGCCTCATAAAGAGCGGGCAACACTGCGGGGCACAGCAAAAAATTAATGTTCCTCCGCCTCATATTTTCCTCTCGGGTCAGTACATCGTACAAGTTGGCTTACATTTCAGCCGTGATGTATTTTTACATTATTATACGCATCAATCACAAAGTAAAAATTTTCTACGTGATATCAAGTTGGAAGCTCTGGAGCGTGTTTGCTCTTAAATGTATAATAAAAACTTCCTTTCCACATTTTCTGCAAAGAGGAAATCCTTTGCGTTTCCTTAGAGATGTGTCTTTTAATCGAGTAACAGAGACTTTTAATCGAGAATAAATCGATTAAAAAAATTACTCTCACTCGCGTCGAGTCGACTCACATTCGGACAATTGAGACATCACATACATACTTTGTCCTGTTCCAGGGTTTTCCCTCGTGCTATGTAAATAAGAAACAACGAAGGAGCCACCAGAAAACACCCCGATCCTTCACAAATATTTTCATCAACAATCACTTGTGTTGGTGCGGGAATCGAACCAGCAGATGAATGACCTGATGGTAACGTAATCGTATCTGCTACGTTTTTACTTAGCAGATACGATTTTGATCTTGGGACCTGTCGTGTCCCTTGCCATCAGTGTAAAATACTCAAATAAATCAAGTTGAAAAAATATTTTTTAGTCACATCACTACGTTTCCAAGAAAGCGGAGTTGAACATGCTCTCGTTAGATATCAAGGTACCATGTAAACGGCACTTATTGGGAAAACTTTGTACAGTTCTACAAATTTTCCGCAGAATTCAATCCTCTGAACAGTCGTTTCTTGAAGCTTAATACTTTTTTGTTCTGTTAGTTTTTGATACTTATAAACAATACCAGACATTTCTTAAACGACGACAAAATAGTAATACATAGTATCAGAATAGCAGACATTAGCTTCGCTAGGAAAGGATGACAATTGCTGAAATGCTTCATTTTCTCCTCACCACAACACGTTACTTAATTATAAATATTAAATCGACGACCCGTTTAGCGCAATGGTTTGAAGCGCCGGTTGAGACGTAAGGGTCGCGGGTTCGATTCCGCACCGACACAAATGTTTGTTGATGAAACAGATATTTGTGTTGGGTCTGGGTGTTTGTGAGACCTTCGTTGTTTCTGGTTTCCATAGCACAGGGAAAACCTAGTTTGGGACCAGGACAATGTATGTGATGTTGTCTCAATTTATTAATTTGTTGATGTAAAAATATTATGTAGTAAATAATAATAGTTAGATTCTAAGTTTGCTATGCCCTTACAGGGCGTCACATGTTTACTTTTATCTATTTATTTGTAACATCTGATGTAATGTGGCTTGACATAAACTATTTAAATTTGAATTCCCCCCAATTGGGCCTCGGAACCCTCATGATGATCAAACACAGCGTAGGTGCTTCATACCGGTCTTCTATGAACCCGTGGTATCTGGTCGAGCCGTAAACAGCATAATAATGTTTTTTATTTTCTCAAGACAAAAATAGTTTGTTATCAAAACAATTGATGTGTAGACATTTAGGTACACGTTTTATTGTTATAGTAAAATCACCCAAAACAGACAAACATTAGGTAAACAATTTACGAATGTGCTATTCACGTTAAAGTGTAAACAAAACGAGTCCCCAAGTAATCCAATAAAAATTATAGGGGCATAAACAAGTTTCTTCTTGAAATTTATACTAGGAATTAGGGTTGTCAGGTCTTAAAACCGAAAAGCCGGACAATAGCCGGACTCTCGGGTAATAAAGCCAGAAAAACTAGGTACCCTAAATTTACTGAAGTTAAAGTTACAAACACGTACTTACACATATACGAGTACAATTCCATTTATAACATCTAATAATGCAATAAAATCGAATTAAACAACCCACCGAACCCGATACGACCCACAAACCTTCAAAAAGCGAGCGTATTCCTTCTTAAAAGGTCGGCAGCGCATTTGCGACTCCTCTGGTGTTGCGGGTGTCCATGGGCGGCGGTAATCACTTACCATCAGGTGAACCGTCTGTTCGTCTGCCCCCTATCTCAAAAAAAAAAACAATCTCTTTCTTTTTTTATTTACAAGCTGGTTGGCGCATTTGGTAGTGATACGCCAAAAGTCATGGGGGTCCTGGACAGACATTCGTGTGATGAACATTTGTGTTTTTGTAGTGTCTGGATATAATATGTACTTATTTAGGTATGTACGTATTATATTTGAGTTTCATCTGTTGTCTGATATACAAGTGCTACTTAAGACGGCGCCAGCTCAATCTATGAGATGTTGTGTGAATTTATATATTTTTATTAATTCAGCTTTTCATTCAGCATTCTGCTCATCTGCCACCTATCACTTAAAAAAACAAAGGAACATCAAGCCGAACAAGCCGGGCACTTCAAATTTGGCCGGACAAGCCACCAAAACGTTGCCTACGTCCAGCTTTACCCGTCTAGCAACCCTACAGTTAAAATGGATTTCGGGAAAACTATCGAATAGCGGTGACTGTGGCTTTGGCATGACGCCAAGTCTTACCCCGGTTCAAGGACGAGCAACAAAACCGAAGATTTATGTATTTACAGAACAACTTTCACAAGGTTAATGTAACGCCTCATAAAGCTGGGTACATTATTGGCGAAATAGCATTATAATGTATGGCTAATAAATACTTGCTGAATGAAATATTTGCGTACGCGCGGCATGGCCATTAATAGATATGTGGCGTTTTATTGCTTATAAGTAAGTACTTGTATTAACGATGTCTGGCTCTACGACAATACTTATCTTCTTCTGTAGGTACTATTTATAAAGATGTTAATTCAAAGTTCACGTCATGGCTTATAGGTACCTATACCGAAAACTCGAAACACTTGCGCAATGTAATCGACTCCCAATGCCATCTATTGGTACTGGTCTAATTAAAGTAGCGAAACGAAGTAAGGGCGGGCCACTAGTGTTAGGTAAACTGAAAAGGCGAAACACTTGCACAATTCGATCGGCATCCAACGCCATCTATTGGTAGAGTTTGGATCTAGCAAAACTAAATCCCGAAGTGAGGATGGACTAAAATTAGTTTAGTTACATACCTAATAATTTAATTTACCTACTCAGTCTGCGAATGAATGTGGAATCTGCGGTACACGGTAAAACAAACGATGGTTTTTGCTGTACTGTCATTGATCTAACTACCTTGTTTATATTTTATGTAACTCGTTTCCAAAGAAAAAAAATAAAAATCACTCGACATTGGCAGAATTGAAAGTGTCTCTAGACACGGTAGCATCCAAAACAAAAAAAAAGTGGTCGCGATAGAGTCCGCTATAAACTAACTATGCTATTAGATACCACACAAAGAAGATACCGCTCCAACTTCCGAAGACTAATGAAATCGCTTCTTGAACTAACCCGGGTAGTCGAAGTTCCGCCGACTTTTGATGCAACCCTCACTCCGTAATTATTCCGAATCCAAGTTTGAACTACAGCGGAACTTCCCTCTCCTTAGGGAATTCCGGGAAACGTAATGGCGAGTTTGCGAGAAACACCCTGTATATTACGCTTTCATTTACCAGTTCTGCTCTTAATTGAAACGTGGGAAAGTCCTGCGCTTTTTAAGTTACACTTACAAAGTAGCGAGCATGGTAATTACTTGATTAAGTTAGTTCTTCCTTGGCTTCTCATTCCCGGTTGCGTCCACAGCCGTCGCTTTGGTGCCCGGTGTGCGCTTAGACTAAGGATGGGGAAACTTTTCGGTGTGCCGAATAAAGACATCGAAATCAATTAAAAGAAAAAATAAAAATAATCACCAGAGTGTGATGGAGGATCACCTGAGTGATGTGATCGCGTGATCTGTCATGGTATCACATCACTCAGGCGATGGATTGACTACATCAAGGAACACATGGGACTGAAATGGACGGCTGAGGCGTGAGCTACACCGTGGGAGAGCCACGCTTCGGCATGAATGGGCCGACTCAACCGGAGTGATACCACGGCATCACAGAAGACAGGCGTGAAGCAGTACCTGCGCTGTCGTCCAGTCAGTGAGGGGAAAGGGGTTTAAGGTTGGCCGCGCACTTTTGACTCTACTGGTGTTGCATGTGTTTATGGGCGGCGGCAATTGCTTACCATCAGGTGATCCGTGTGCTCGTCTGCCACTTAACACATAAAAATAACTGAGCTACTCATCGCAATAAAACTTACTCAGAAGATCCCACCGTAACTTCAATGTGGGTAATCCGGCAGTAAATGAACTAGCCCATAAATCTAATAAGAATAGAGTCCAGATGTCAAACGGCCGCGTCTATCGATTGCGGTCGTAAGGTTTCCACACTCGTCACCATTGTGGAGTAATGATATTTGTCCGGTTCATTCACATAAACGTAGGCCTTGGCATCTTTAGAAAACTGTACTGATACTTGCGTTTCGACTACGGAGCCCGGGCTTTGAAGCGCCAGCTTGGTACGTAAGCTACGATGTTAAAGATAAGCGTTTGTTTGAACTACTTACAGTAATCTATTTTTGAATGGGTCGTTTTGGACCAGGGTTCTAATAGTTTTATAAGAGTGAGCAGGCATCTTTTAGGCAAGCGCGTGTCATCTTAGACCTCATCGTCACTTTCCATCAGGTGCGATTGTTTTTTTTTTTATGTGATAGGTAGCAGACGAGCAGGCGGATCACCTGATGGTAAGCAATTGCCGCCGCCCATGGACACATGCAACACCAGTGGAGTCACAAGTGCGCTGCTAACCTTTTATCCCCTTCCCCCCCGATGGGCCTCCGGTACCCTCACTCACTCGGCGAAACACAGCACAGGAGCTGCTTCACGCCGGTTTTCTGTGAGGCAGTGTGAGTAATTGTGGTCAAGCGTTGGCCTAATTATATAATTTTAAATTAAAAAACAAAAGGATTCTTAGAATTAGAGAAGCGGAAAACAAATGAAAATAGAGACTAGGCCTAATCATAGGCAAGAAAAGCTGTGGACGGTTGTTATGTCTGGAATGAATGTGCCCCAAATATGAAATAAAAGAAATCTACTTGATTTTTTTCGACCTCGAATGCATGTTTATTAGAAAAATTTGAAAAAAATCATAACTATAGCTAAAAAAACTACCAAAAAAAAACAGAGTAGGCCCCAATGGCAATATATCCAACAAACACTTAACAAATAGATAGCTTTAATTTCATGAACAGGCAGCAACGATTGCACAACGTCACACATTCTCATGTGGTTCATTTCATAATTGTTAAAACATCTGGACAGTTTCAAATGCAACAACCACAAGGAATAATTTCGTGATCGAACTGTATGACAATCGCATAAGTGACCGGCATCGAACCTGCGACCGCAGGGCTGCGGTTGCGTCGCTGGTCGCACGCCTAGCACCTTATCGTGTTCATGATTACGTGTAAAATATGTAATACTTGCAATACAATGTAACTGCCAACAATCCACTAAGGCCACAAGGGACCTAGTAGTAGTTCTCATAGTAGTATAATTAGTAGTTGACCCCCCCCCCCCTGGATCATGTTGACATTTGGGGGGAAAGGGGTCAAAGGTTGGTAGCGCACTTGTACTCTAGGTGGTGTTTCGCCTTTTCGAAACACTAGCGGTTGACATATAAGTTTGTCGATGTCTATGGAAATTATCTCTTTATAAATCTTCTTCTTCATCATCGATGCACTCTTGACAGAGCGGTCGTGGTCGTCATGCATTTGCTTTCCCGACGGAAGGGGCAGACAGAATGCGTTTCACGATGCCTCGCCATTTCTCTCGACTGGCAGACCTGAGTCAGACCTTCCGCGTGACCTTGTGCCTTCCACTTTACCCTGGATGACTAAGCGCTCTATGGAGAGATTACCACGCCTCGATACATGGCCAAAAAATGTTAGGATGCGATGATTATGATGGATGTTCTTTATAAATAGTATAGAAGATATGCTAATGTTTGGTTGGATGGTACTGTAGTGGTGAACTTCTTCCTCCGGGCGATGGTAGATGTCTTTGGTTTGCATAACCTTCCTCTCTTCTAACTTAATGGGCATACCAGAAAAACCTTTCCCTATCCCAAATACTATTTATTACAAAATACGAATACATAATTTGGGATCCTCGTCACGTTTTTACGTAGATAATATTTTTTTACGAGTCCTCAACCCTTCTCATATTAAGACAGATATCTACGACGTTTTGCGAACAGCAATCCACTTTGGAGAACAAAATTATTTCTAGTGTTTTGCTTGTTACTTCTGCAAACAGGAAAACTGTTTTGTACGCCATTTTCATAATCAGCTTTCCTTATTATTTTGTTGTTTTTGTTGGGGTGGTAGAGTCTTTATCGTTGTTTCATCATCTATCCGTCTGGTGGAATGCCAAGCCATAAAACTTTATGTGACCGATAATACTTAGGCCAAAACAAAGTTAAAAATATTATCTTATTTAATCAGAGCAATAAACTCGTAAATACACTTAAATATAAAACTGTGGTAATACATCACGTGGTTACCCTCATTTTTGCAAAACATTAGGCCATTTTCTCAGAAATTG
Organism: Cnaphalocrocis medinalis; assembly: GCA_014851415.1. Classification (NCBI taxonomy): domain Eukaryota; kingdom Metazoa; phylum Arthropoda; class Insecta; order Lepidoptera; family Crambidae; genus Cnaphalocrocis; species Cnaphalocrocis medinalis. Next base: position 14,777,639 of record CM026277.1, on the reverse strand, counting down.
TTTTGTGGGTAATACTCAAGTAAAACCAACGAAACGCTGTATATGATTACAAGTAAGCAAATCAAATTACCAAGAGTAAGAATAATGGACTACCTACTCGTATATCCAGTTTCGATAAAACAAAGGAATTCATTTCTAATACCTACTCAGCAAATACTTCGGCTATGAAAACTGTAGCATGTATTACTTCGCAAATTATGCCGTAGCAGCAACTGAGGTTAAAACCTGATTGACCAGTCGCCTCTGCTCCTTGTACATTTTCACTTATTCACTATTTATCTTATATTTTTAATTCTACTGGCACTATTTATAACAATTCACGGGAGACCCAAAGGCTGTCTACTTTGCCCAGCGAATTTCCATCGCTATCCAACGAGGTACGACTGCCAGTATTTTGGAGACATTGCCATAGAAGCCTACTCTGTTTTAATTCTTCTTTTCGGTAGCAGTTTCCAGGAATTGTTGTTCTTTTGTTATTTTGTCGCGGTTAGAAACTGCAACAAAATTGACTTGCTAAAACAACATTTTCGCTGAGTCAGTTAACTTTGGAATCCCTACATACAAATTGGTGATAGAAAATCCGTCTCCGAAACCGTCTTTGTGTGAACTGACAATGAGAATCGCTATAAGTGAGGCATATCAAAACACTTGCCATTTGACACTGAACCTTACTACTCTCATTTCAAGTGCCAACAAATAGAGAAGCTAGCAAAATATTGGAAACGGACAAATTTGACCGACTATTTGTTATTGAATCAGATGGTATTGAACTTTATTGCAAAGATAGAAGAGCTACATTTGTTGTACCTGTTGCAATTGATACTGGTTGGGTTGGTACAATGAAGGACGTATTGAATGGCAGTAACGATTCAATAACGATTAGTCTAGTCGAGAGGATCTATTGCAGCTAATTGTATCATCATTCGAGCCGTGTTCCAGTTCCTCAATGGGTGATAGATAGATAGATTCTTTATTGCACAGAAATAGAATACATGACAATTGTGGGTATTAAACCAATTGAGCTCCTCTTTTAAACTCTTTTAGGGTGCTGTGTTTCGCCGAGTAAGTGAGGGTACCGGAGGCCCTCCCGGGGGGGAAGGGGATAAAAGGTGACAGCGCACTTGTAACTCCTGGTGTTGCAAGTGTCCATGAGCGGCGGCAATTGCTTACCCTCAGGTGATCCGCCTTCTCGTCTCCTACCTATACCTACCATAAAAAAAAGGTACAGCACGGTAATCGTATTAATGGTAGGTAATCGTAGTAATGGTGCCTACTCATAGAATGGTAGTCGTATACATCGTGGGAGAGCCACGTTTGGGCATGAGAGGAATGAATGGGCGCCGGCTCGAACGGAGTGATACCACGGCCTCACTTTTGTGTGAACAGCGTAAAGCAGCGCCTGCGCTGGGTTTCGTCGAGTGAGAGAGGACATCGCGGACCCAATGTGACTCTACTAGTGTTACGAACGCAACGAAACGAAACGCTTACCATCAGGTTATCCGTCTACTCGTCTACCACCTATGGTAGTAGTGAATACGTGTAAGCAGCAGTTACTTCCGTAAGGCTATCTAAAATATTTTTATAGAGTCGCCTATCTAATCAAATTTTTGAGAGGTCCAAAAACGTCGCTTACCGGTAAGAACGTTCCCGTGAGAATAGCTACCTACTAAATGAACGAAAGACAGTTGGTCGGTTTAGCTAATAGAACGTATTTGTATCAGGTGGAATCAATTTCTACAACACAGTACTGACTAGCTAGTCAACTAGTTGCTCATCCTTACTTTGTGTCGGGTCATTGGTTTTAAGCAGTACCAAAAGATGTCGCTGGGAGTTAATTACATCGCGCACGTATTTCGATTTTTAATTTTTTTTTATGTGATAGGTAGCAGGCGGATCACCTGATGGTAAGCAATTGCCGCCGGCCATGAACACATGCAACAAGTGCGCTGCTAACCCTTTATCCCCTTCCCCCCGATGGGCCTCCGGTACCCTCACTCACTCGGCGAAACACAACAAAGGAGCTGCTTCACGCCGGTTTTCAGTGATGCAGTGGTATCACTCCGGTCGAGCCGGCCCATTCATGCCGAAGCATGGCTCTCCTACAACATTAATAAGTTGCTTGACTTTTGGAAATTCGCATTATCATCGCATCAAAATATTATCATAGTTCGTATGTACCTAATGATATTCTTAGCCTTCCAACCGTCCAACCCGTGCTCTATAACTAAATTCAGCTTATCTATAATTTATTGCCTATTCATGCAAATTTATAATCCACGGTATTATAAAGGGGTCATTATACTGTTTTGTATTCTGAACTGTGACCTATCTTATCTTTCATCGTTTAGCTAACTTTTAAGATTATAATTTAACTAGGTAAGTATACATATCAATGCCTCGAAGGTCGAGTGGTGTAAGCATCGGGCCGTGAGCTCAGGTCCTGTGTTCACCAATCCACATTTGGCAAGCCTAGTGAAAAAGCCTAATCCCATCATAGTAGCGATGATTTGATTTGCAGTGGGGCAGTTAAACAAAGATTTAAATCTTTGCAGTTAAATATATATGCTGATACTTTACTCATTTATCATTTTATAAAAAGGATCTTAAGGATAAAAAGGAGAAAGGAAGAAGTGCCTGCGCTGTTTTTCTCTGAGTGAGTGAGGGTACCGGAGACCCAATCTGGGGGAAAAGCAAAGTCACACTTCGCCGACCCTCTCCCTCCCTCTCAACGTGTGAGGTAATTAATGGATGGTCCCTAAAAGGTTAGGACCATGTTTTCCTTAGACAAAGATAGCTGTTTCCTGGCCACACCTTTAAAGGCTATATACAACACAGTATTGACTAGCTAGTCATTAACTCCCAGCGACATCTTTTGGTACTGCTTAAAACCAATGACCCGACACAAAGTAAGGATGAGCAACTAGTTAATTATTTATCAATACTAATGTAAAGTGCAACTCCCAGAGTGGACGCCTTCAATCACCCAATCACTAAAAGAAATGGAACAAATTCGAATGTCATTCCCTCATAATGTAACAAACAAACTTTAATATTTCCAAAAGCATCTCCTCTGTACTACAATAGACCCCATTGTCCACAGATTCCCGTAACGGGTCCATTTCGTGACGGTGGCACAAAGGGCTTTGTCCCTCTATCGTACCATCTATTAGCTTTTGGTCGAGACTGCTTATGGGGCATTCAAGATGTGATTGACAAGTTACCATAACAGATTCTTATGGTGATGGTCTTTTAGCTAACCATGAGTATCTATGCGTCCGGATCAATTTAGCTCCGCGCCAGGAAGATAAATGTTTATGGACCACGTTGTCATATACTTTGGACTGGCCTGATGGCGCATTTGGTAATGACTCTGCCTCATATGCCAAGCCAAGGATCGTGGGTTTGATCCCCACCCTGAACAAACGTTCGTTTGATGGACACTTGTTCAGTGTCTGGTGATGTATTAATTTATCATTATCTTTTTTTTTTATCTTTATCTTATCTTATTAATGTAATGGGTGACTGTCATCTATTTCTCAAACACAGCATAAACTAATGTCTAAGTAAATAATTGTACCTACTAAATATCCAATTTTAATATTTTTTATAAACAAACGGTTGTTTACTAATCAATCAACTCCAAACAACTTTGTGGCGAACATAATTCACCTAAATTCGAGGCAACATTGAAAATTAAACACTCCTCACTACAACTAGAATCAAAATATCAACAGTACGACTGCTTCTCTGTTTCCTAATACATTGATGGCCTAAAACGAACTACTTTTTTTACAACACCTACCAAACGAGTAACGAACAACAAAACTCAAATTTTCCCGTTCCGTACAAAGTCGTGACGTAACTGGATTTGTTTGAAATTCGAATCGCTTTGTCCGGGAATCACAAGCAAGCAGCCGCAAACTAAATTAAACTTTGAGTCCAGCTAATAGCGTTCCGTTCTGATAGTTTCGATATTTCATTAATTGCGTAATAGAGATGGCAAATGAGACTTTGATGACGGGAACGAGGCGGAAGAAAGTATTAGGTGGATATTATTTAAGGACTTTGTGGTTCCCAACGGAATTTGATCACAAAAAGATCTGTCAACCTGTTGAAATTTTCTTAATTCCCGGAGAAAGTTTCAACAATCTTAACCTTTTGCACACGACCACAAATCAAGAATACACCGTTAAATTTCAGTCGTTTTAATCTCCAGGCCTTTCATAATGTAAGTAACACGAATTAATGCCTTTTAACGCGTTAAATACTTAAATAATACGTTATAGCCTGGTGAATATTCGTTTTTGTATGGAGCAGCTGATTTTTATTTTGGTAATTTTGATGACCTATGCTTTATTATGCTTTATTCTACTTCTGACAGGAACTTCGGGATTAAAAAGATTAAAATTTAACGGTGTATAGTAATTGTAAGGTGTGTGTCTGTTCAAAGCCTTGTGGTATGTTTTCTATTAGTGTGTTAAATTATATGATCATCAGTTCGTTGCTATAGAAGACAATGCTTCTCACTTCTTATAATTCTTTAAGTTACATTTTTCCTCAGAAATATAGTTTTTCGATGCTCGTATGGACTATGTACCACAGGCTATATAAGTAGCCTGGTTAGGAAAATGTTTCTCCACCCAGCTGTTAAATCTCCACGGTAATAATACCTTATTGTTAACCCGGGATAGGGTCGAAATCAAAGAGTATTTCTTTACCGAAAAAATCAAAACGCTTTGAAGGGTTGGAAACGCATTAGCGACCTCTGATGGATCGTCTATTCGCGTGTATAAAGTATGAAATCTCAAAGGTCAAAGACTGTAAGAGAAATATCGAACACCGGAATGGTCGTACGTCCGGTTCGTTATAGACCCTCTGCGGACTTCACTCTATTTTTAAGTAAATATTGCACTTAAAAAAATCCTCGGAGGGTTCAGGTGGGACTCGAACCCACAACCTTCTACAGACCGGGCAGATATGCGTCCACTTTACACAACGGAACTTCCCTCTCCTTAGGGAATTCCGGGAAACGTAATGGCGAGTTTGCGAGAAAACCCCCTGTATTACGCTTCATTTACCAGTTCTGCTCTTAATTGAAACGTGGGAAAGTCCTGCGCTTTTTAAGTTATACTTACAAAGTAGCGAGCATGTTAATTAGTTTGCTGATTTAGTTATTTCTTTTTTTTTACTTATATAGCGGACGAACGAGCAGACAGCTCAACTGATGGTGAGTGATCACCGCCGCCCATTGACTCCTGCAACACCAGAGGCATCACAAATGCGTAGCCGGCTCTTTAGGAAGAAGTAAGCCCTTTTCTTGAAGATCACTAGGTCGTACCTGATCGGAAACACCATCGGAGGCTTGGCTTGTCATTCCCGGTTGCGTTCACAGCCGTCGCTTCGGTGCCCGGGTGCGCTTAGACTAAGGATGGGGAAAGTTTTCGGTGTGCCGAGTAAAGACATCGAAATTAATTAAAATAATAAGTTCTTTAATCTTTTTTATTTCTCCATCACACCAGATCACGGGAACACATCACTCAGGCGATGGATTGACTACATGAAGGAACACATGGGACAGAAATGGACGGCTGAGGCGTGAGCTACACCGTGGGAGAGCCACGCTTCGGCATGAATGGGCCGGCTCGACCTGAGTGATACCACGGCATCACAGAGACAGGCGTGAAGCAGTACCTGCGCTGTCCGTCCATTCAGTGAGGAGAAGGGGTTAAGGTTGGCCGCGCACTTTTGACTCTACTGGTGTTGCATGAGTTTATGGGCGGCGGCAATTCAGGTAATCCGTCTGCTCGTCTGCCACTTAACACATAAAAAGAACTGAGCTACTCATCGCAATAAAACTTACTCAGAAGATCCCACCGTAACTTCAATGTGGGTAATCCGCCAGTAAATGAACTAGCCCATAAATCTAATAAGAATAGAGTCCAGATGTCAAACGGCCGCGTCTATCGATTGCGGTCGTAAGGTTTCCACACTCGTCACCATTGTGGAGTAATGATATTTGTCCGGTTCATTCACATAAACGTAGGCCTTGGCATCTTTAGAAAACTGTACAGATACTTGCGTTTGGACTACGGAACCCGGGCTTTGAAGCGCCAGCTTGGTACGTAAGCTACGGTGTTAAAGATGAACAGTTTGTTTGAACTACTTACAGTAATCTATCTTTGAATGGGTCGTTTTGGACCAGGGTTCTAATAGTTTTATAAGAGTGAGCAGACATCTTCTAGGCAAGCGCATGTCGTCCTTAGACCTCATCGTCACTTTCCATCAGGTGCGATTGTGGTCAAGCGTTGGCCTAATTATATAATTTTAATAAAAAAAAAAAGGATTCCTAGAATTAGAGAAGCGGAAAACAAATGAAAATCGGCGCTTTAGCGAGACTAGGCACCTAATCATAGTCAAGAAAAGCTGTGGACGGTTGTTATGTCTGGAATTAATGTGCCCCAAATATAAAATAAAAGCAATCTAGGTACTTGATTTTTTTCGACCTCTACGGCATATTTATTGGACAAAATAAGAAAAACTAATGAACTGAAAACTATAGCTAAAAACTTACCAAAAAAAAACAGAGTAGACCCCTGTGACAGTATATCTGATACTAACGAGTAGATTGCTTTAATTTCATCAACAGGCAACAACGATTGCACAACATCACACATTCTCATGTGGTTCATTTCATAATTGTTAAAACTCCGTGGACAAGTTTCAAATGCAACAACCACCAAGGAATAATTTCGTGATCGAACTGTTTGACAATCGCATAAGTGACCGGCATGAAACCTGCGACCGCAGGGCTTGCGGTTGCGTCCGCCGGTCGCACGCCTAGCACCTTATCGTGTTCGTGATTACGTGTAAAATATGTAATACTTGCAATACAATGTAAACGCCAACAATCCACTAAGGCCCCAAGGGACCTAGTCCCTTAGTTCTCATACCCATCACCTTGGGCGTAGGGCGACCCCCCCCCCCCTGGATCATGTTGACATTTGGGGGAAAGGGGTCAAAGGTTGGTAGCGCACTTGTACTCTAGGTGGTGTTCTCCTTTTCTAAACAATAGCGGTTGACATATAAGTTTGTCGATGTCTATGGAAATTATCTCTTTAAATCTTCTTCTTCTTCATTGATGCACTATTGCAGACCGGTCGTGGTCGTCATACAAGTGCTCTCTGATCTTTCTGACGGAAGGGGCAGACATAATGCGTTTCACGATGCCTCGCCATTTCTCTCGACTAGCCGTCATCCTGGCGCATTCGTTTAATGAGTCAAACCTTCCGCGTGACCTAGTGCCTTCCACTTTACCCTGGATGACTAAGCGCTCTATGGACAGATTACCACACCTCGATACATGGCGAAAGAATGTTAGGATGCGATGATGATGATGGATGTTCTTTATAAATAGTATAGAAGATATGCTAATGTTTGGTTGGATGGCACTGTAGTGGTGAACTTCTTCCTCCGGGCGATGGTAGATGTCTTTGGTTTGCATAACCTTCCTCTCTTCTAACTTAATGGGCATACCAGAAAAACCTTTCCCTATCCCAAATACTATTTATACAAAATACGAATACATAATTTGGGATCCTCGTCACGTTTTTACGTAGATAATATTTTTTTACGAGTCCTCAACCCTTCTCATATTAAGACAGATATCTACGACGTTTTGCGAACAGCAATCCACTTTGGAGAACAAAATTATTTCTAGTGTTTTGCTTGTTACTTCTGCAAACAGGAAAACTGTTTTGTCGCCATTTTCATAATCAGCTTTCCTTATTATTTTGTTGTTTTTGTTGGGGTGGTAGAGCCTTTATCGTTGTTTCATCATCTATCCGTCTGGTGGAATGCCAAGCCATAAATCTTTATGTGACCGATAATACTTAGGCCAAAACAAAGTTAAAAATATTATCTTATTTAATCAGAGCAATCAACTCGTAATACACTTAAATATAAAACTGTGGTAATACATCACGTGGTTACCCTCATTTTTGCAAAATATTATTTTCTCAGAAATTGTTTTGCGGGTAATACTAAAGTAAAACCAACGAAACGCTGTATATGATTACAAGTAAGCAAATCAAATTACCAAGAGTTAGGCTGCCTGTCCATTTAATTTTTGTGTAATACTATTGGCTAATATTTGTCCGTTTCTCCGCTCCGCCGCATCGCTCCGCTTAAATGGACAGGCAGCCTAAGAATGGACTACCTACTCGTATATCCAGTTTCGATAAAACAAAGGAATTCATTTCTAATACCTACTCAGCAAATACTTCGGCTATGAAAACTGTAGCATGTTTTGCTTCGCAAATTATGCCGTAGCAGCAACTGAGGTTAAAACCTGATTGACCAGTCGCCTCTGCTCCTTGTACATTTTCACTAATGCACTATTTATCTTATATTTTTAATTCTACTGGCACTATTTATAACAATTCATGGGAGACCCAAAGGCTGGCTACTTTGCGCAGCGAATTTCCATCGCTATCCAACGAGGTACGACTGCCAGTATTTTGGAGACATTGCCACAGGAGCCTACTCTGTTTTAATTCTTCTTTTTGGTAGCTTTAGTTTCCAGGAATTGTTGTTCTTTTGTTATTTTGTCGCGGTTAGAAACTGCTGCAAAATTGACTCACTAAACAAAATTTTCGCTGAGTCAGTTAACTTTGGAATCCTACGTACAAATTGGTGATAGAAAATCCGTCTCCGAAACCGTCTTTGTGTGAACTGACAATGAGAATCGCTATAAGAGAGGCATATCAAAACACTTGCCATTTGACACTGAACCTTACTACTCTCATTTCAAGTGTCAACAAATAGAGAAGCTAGCAAAATATTGGAAACGGACAAATTTAACCGACTATTTTATTATTGAATCAGATGGTATTGAACTTTATTACAAAGATAGAAGAGCTATATTTATTGTACCTGTTGCAATTGATACTTGTTAGGTTGGTACAATGAAGGACGTATTGAATGGCAGTAACGATTCAATAACGATTAGTCTAGTCGAGAGGATCTATTGCAGCTAATTGTATCATCATTCGAGACGTGTTCCAGTTCCTCTATGGGTGATAGATAGATAGATTCTTTATTGCACAGAAATAGAATACATGACGATTGTGGATATTAAACCAATTGAGCTCCTCTTTTGAACTCTTTTAGGGTACAGAACGGTAATCGTATTAATGGTAGGTAATTAGTAATGGTGCCTACTCATAGAATGGTAATCGTATACATCGTGGAAGAGCCACGTTTGGGCATGAGAGGAATGAATGGGCCGGCTCGAACGGAGTGATACCAGGCCTCACTTTTGTGTGAACGGCGTAAAGCAGCGCCTGCGCTGGGTTTCGTCGAGTGAGAGAGGACATCGCGGACCCAATGTGACTCTTGTGACTCTACTAGTGTTACGAACGCAACGAAACGAAACGCTTACCATCAAGTTATCCGTCTACTCGTCTACCACCTATGGTAGTAGTTAATACGTGTAAGTAGCAGTAACTTCCGTAAGGCTATCTACTTAAATTATTTTTATAGAGTCGCCTATCTAATCTAATTTTTGAGAGGTCCAAAAACGTCGCTTGCCGGTAAGAACCTTCCCGTGAGAATAGTTCCTAAATAAGTATAAGTCAGTTGGTTGGGTTAGCTAATTGAACGTATTTGTCACAATTGGAATCAATTTCTACAACACAGTATTGACTAGCTATATAGGCTTTAAAGGTGTGGCCAGGAAACAGCTACCTATCTTTGTCTGAAGAAAACAAGGACCTAAGCTTTTAGGGTCCATCCATTATTTACCTCACACGTTGAGGGGAGGGAGGGGGTCGGCGAAGTGTGACATTGTTTTTCCGCCCGATTGGGCCTTTGGTACCCTCACTCGGAGAAACCCAGCGCAGGCGCTGCTTCACGCCGGTCTTCTGTGTGTGGTATATTGAACACCTACTCACTAAAGATCCATTTTATCTCCGTCACTCACTAGGTAATACTATGATAAATAAAGTATCGGCCTATATCAGTATATAGTCTTGCCCTGCAGTGGGGCAGTCCCCACTGCAGGGCAAGGGCCTGCAAAATTTAAGTTATCGTTACTATGATGGGATTAGGCTTAATCACCAAACTTGCCTAATGCGCATTGGTGATCACAAACCTTACAATGTTAAAAAAATTCGAAACATATTTTTTGCTCGACCTGGGAATCTAACACAGGACCTCAAGATCACGGCCCAGTACTTACACCACTCGACCTACGAGGCGTTGATAAGTATACTTACCTAGTTAATATTATAATCTTAAAAGTTAGGTAAACGATGAATGATAAGATAGGTCACAGTTCAGAATACAAAACAGTGTAATGACCCCTTTATAATACCGCGGATTATAAATTTGCATGAATAGACAATAAATTATAGATAAGCTGAATTTAGTTATAGCGGGTTGGAAGATTGGAAGGCTAAGAATATCATTAGTTACATACACACTATGCTAATATTTTGATGCGATGAAAATGCGAATTTCCAAAAGTCATGCAACTTATTAATGTTGTAGGAGAGCCATGCTTCGGCATGAATGGGCCGGCTCGACCGGAGTAATACCACTGCGTCACAGAAAACCGGCGTGAAGCAGCCCCTGTGCTGTGTTTCGCCGAGTGAGTGAGGGTACCGGAGGCCCATCGGGGGGGAAGGGGATAAAAGGTTAGCAGCACACTTGTTGCATGTGTTCATGGGCGGCGGCTATTGCTTACCATCAGGTGAGCCGCCTGCTCGTTTGCTACCTATCACATAAAAAAAAAACAATTTAAAAAATCAAAATACTTGCGCGATGTAATTGACTCCCAGCGACATCTTTTGGTACTGCTTAAAACCAATGACCCGACACAAAGTAAGGATGAGCCACTAGTAAATTTATCAATACCAATGTAAAGTGCAACACCCAGTGTAAACTCCTTCAATCACCCAATCACTAAAAGAAATGGAACAAATTCGAATGTCATTCCCTCATAATGTAACAAACAAACTTTAATATTTCCAAAAGCATCTCCTCTGTACGACAATGGACCCCATTGTCCACAGATTCCCGTAACGGGTCCTTTTCGTGACAGTGGCACAAAGGGCTTTGTCCCTCTATCGTACCATCTATTAGCCTTTGGTCGAGACTGCTTATGGGGCATGTCAAGATGTGGAGTGACAAGTTTAACCAGAACAGATTCTTATGGTGATGGTCTTTAGCCTAACGATGAGTACACCCGTGCGGATAAACGCTGGCTTAGAAATGGCGGCGTCAACTATTCACCTCTCGCTCGCACACTATTTGAGTCTATACTCGCACACGTGGTACAGAGTGACAAAAAAAAAGCTGCGTTTTATAATAAATTTATGAGCTAGTTTTTCCGTGGTTTTTGAACCTTTCCTTAGTCCTTGTCTATTTTGTTAAAAGGTACGTTATTCCTTCAATTACTATAGCATGTATGTACCACGGCGAAGCCGGGTCGACGCTAATAAATGTATTATTTTTGTGAGAACAAATTAGTTATAAATGCGATAATTAGAACTTATTATTTGTTATAACAATTTCTTTTAGGAAAAAGAATTATGCGCAATCGAATTACTTTCTAGATTTTTTCATAAATACAGTAAAAAAGACTACTTACAAAATAATAAAACCTATAAAACTACTTATATAGTATTTTGAATTAATAAAAAACAAAACATTTTCAATGCCAATGATATTTTCAACGATTTTTCAGTTTTACTTGTAATTAATTATATTTTACGTATTAGTATGCCGGACGGGACCGACTCCTTCGTTCCGCCATTCTAATCCCAGCGTTTATGCGCACGGGTAGTACTATGCTACGATCATTAGCTCTGCGCCAGGAAGAAAATGTTTATGACTACAAAAACGTTGTCATATCGTTGGACGGCCTGATGGCGTATTTAGTAATGACTCTGCCTCATATCCAAGGAAAGGTTTTGATCCCCATCCTGACAAACGTTTCGTGTGATGGACACTAGTTCATGCTGGTGAATGTGTATTAATTTACATTATCTTATCTTATTAATGTAATGAGTGACTGTCATCTACTTCTCAAACACAGCAAAAACTAGTGTGTAAGTAAATTATTGTACCTACTAAATATCCAATTTGAATATTTTTTGTAAACAAACGGTTGTATACTAATCAATCAACTCCAAACAACTTTGTGGCGAACATAATTCACCTAAATTCGAGGCAACATTGAAAATTAAACACTCCTCACTACAACCAGAATCAAAATATGTATCATCAGTACGACTGCTTCTCCGTTTCCATATACATTGATGGCCTAAAACGAACTACTTTTTCTACAACACCTACCAAAACAGTAACGAACAACAAAACTCAAATTTTCCCGTTCCATACAAAGTCGTGACGTAGCTGGATTTGTTTGAAATTCGAATCGCTTTGTCCGGGAATCACAAGGAAGCAGCCGCAAACTAAATTAAACTTTGAGTCCAGCTAATAGCGTTCCGTTCTGATAGTTTCGATATTTCATTAATTGCGTAATAGAGATGGCAAATGAGACTTTGATGACGGGAACGAGGCGGAAGAAAGTATTAGGTGGATATTATTTAAGGACTTTGTGGTTCCCAACGGAATTTGATCACAAAAAGATCTGTCAACCTGTTGAAATTTTCTTAATTCCCGGAGAAAGTTTCAACAATCTTAACCTTTTGCACACGACCACAAATCAAGAATACACCGAAATATATAAATAAATGTCAGTCGTTTTAATCTCCAGGCCTTTCATAATGTTAGTAACACGAATTAATGCCTTTTAACGCGTTAAATACTTAAATAATACGTTATAGCCTGGTGAATATTCGTTTTTGTATGGAGCAGCTGATTTTTATTTTGGTAATTTTGATGACCTATGCTTTATTATGCTTTATTCTACTTCTGACAGGAACTTCGGGATTAAAAAGATTAAAATTTAACGGTGTATAGTAATTGTAAGGTGTGTGTCTGTTCAAAGCCTTGTGGTATGTTTTCTATTAGTTGTTAAATTATATGATCATCAGTTCGTTGCTATAGAAGACAATGCTTCTCACTTCTCATAAATTCTTTAAGTTACATTTTTCCTCAGAAATATAGTTTTTCGATGCTCTGTATGGACTATGTACACAGGCTATATAAGTAGCCTGGTTGGAAAATGTTCTCCACCCAGCTGTTAAATCTCCACGGTATAATACCTTATTGTTAACCCGGGATAGGGTCGAAATCAAAGAGTATTTCTTTACCGAAAAAATCAAACGCTTTGAAGGGTTGGAAACGCATTAGCGACCTCTGATGGATCGTCTATTCGCGTGTATAAAGTATGAAATCTCAAAGGCAAAGACTGTAGAGAAATATCGAACACCGGAATGGTCGTAACGTCCGGTTCGTTATAGACCCTCTGCGGCGTCCACTCTATTTTTAAGTAAATATTGCACTTAAAAAAATCCTCGGAGGGTTCAGGTGGGACTCGAACCCACAACCTTCTACAGACCGGGCAGATATGCTTCCACTTTACACCATCCGAACCCCTTACTAAGCCGACGACATACGACGACGAGTGGAAACATTATTGCAAATATTTGACCACTAGTTATGATGAAGCTGCTTAACGAACAATTTTTATTTTTGGTATAGCAATTCTTTGCAATTTATTCTTAAAGTCTGTCTGTGGAAGGTTGTGGGTTCGAGTCCCACCTGAACCCTCCGAGGATTTTTTTTAAGTGCAATATTTACTTAAGAAAAAATTGCAAAGAATTGCTATACCAAAAATAAAAATTGTTCACTCTATTTGTTGAACACTTTCAAATTTGCTACCAACTGTATACGAGTAGTGTAGTACTGATATAAGCACATTTCTTTATAAGGCTTTCTTAAAGACTAAGATAACCTAATAAAAAACCTAGATAACGAATTGATGATAAACCACTTTCCATGCATCGCTATTAAACTTATTTATTCGCTATTTTACTACCCTCATTCGATAACAAATGACCTAGATTTTTTAAATAGAGTACTCAAAATAGGGAATGGGTTGAAATGCTACGAATAAATCACAGTATCAAAATAACCAGTAGCAAGATATGACGTTCGATGAAGAATTCGAACGAATCGGCATTGTAAAAACAACGGGTAAGTGATTTATTTAAAAAAATATCATAGTTAATAACATTTTGGGAAGTTATTAATATAGAGATCTAGCTTATACAAAAAGTTAAAAAACATCCAAATCTACAAAATTCAGACAAAAAAACAGACAGCGTTAGGTTCCTACTATGTTCTTGTCGGTCAGACATAAGATCTGTTCAAAGTCCAAAAAAAGGTAACTCCACTTGACCCTATTGGGTTTTGGGAGTCAATGACAAACTTATTTATTGGTACTAAACGATATCTTTATTACATCGTTTATAGGAGAGTACGCATGTTTACAAATGTACAGTTAGCAGAGTAACGAGACTCACAGGCAGAGCAAGACTAACTATCTGAGTCAACAGACTCCACAAGCCGAACCGGCCGAGTCGACAAGACTCGCTGACATCTCAAGACTTACTAACTTCTCAAGACTTACTAACAGAGTGATCCCTCAGGATTCAAGGACGAAATATGTATTCGTAAATGAACCTTATTAACAAGTGCAACAAGAGGAACTCTATTACTATGCAATTAAGTGCAGATTAGCATGGGACGAGTTTGAGTTATTTTTGATGTATTCCAACACGCCCCCTCAAAAATAAATTCTAAACTTAAAGAATAATTATTTACAATTATCATGTACTCTCCTATTGACTGGGAACATTTCTATTGGCCCAACATTCGTTGCAACGAGGATTAGGGAAACCAGTCAAAACCTAACCAGGCCAACAATATTAATTAAATTCTAAATCTTAAAAATCTCACTTATTACAAAGAATCACTCTTATAAATAGTCTTGAAAAACAAACAAAATTACAATACGCCTAATTTCATTCTCAATTCTGAGAAGCGTAAGGTCGCCAATGACTTTGTCAGCACATCAGCCAGTTGATTACCTGTGGGAACATAAACCATTTTAATAACATTTTTCTCAACCTGTTCCCTAGAAAAATGATACTTTAGAACTTTTCTAAGACTGTTTTTATGTAACTACTTTGGTCCAAAGTGACCTTTTTGCTGTCGTTTCTTGTAACTTTTATTCCCAAGAAACAATTTATGTCTTTCAAGTCAACCATTTTAAACTTTTGCATTAAATAACTTTTGAAACTATTCATGGTAGACAGACATGCTGTTGATATTACGACATCATCAACATAAAGAACAACATAAATGTTTTTATAAATGTCACCCGTGTCTAGAAAATAAATGCACCGATCAGCAGATGAGTATCGAAAACCTTTATCAATCAAAGCTTTTTCAAACGTTTCAAACCAACAGCGAGCGGATTGTTTCAATCCATATAAAGCTATCTTTAACTTGCAGACTTTATTTTCTGCCTTAGGTAGACCTTCAGGAATTTCCATGTATATTTCCTCGTTAAGATCTCCATTCAAAAACGCTGTTTTCACGTCCATTATGGTGGACAAGTAAATTAAATTGATTCGCAAAAGCAATTATAAACCTGAAACTTGAAATTCTTGCGACTACTAACCGAGCTTTATATTTTACAGGTTTCCCAAACTCATCATTTTTAATATTAAATAACCATTTACAACTGACAATATTTCTGTTCGCTGGTTTCGACACAATTATCCACGTATTATTTTGAATCAGTGAATTAATTTCATCAGCTTTAGCATTTCGACATAAATACTTGTCATCCCTTTATTCGATTTCTTTATATGACTTAGGTATTTTACACACTAAAGAATTAGCAAACAATAAATAGCTCTCAGAAATATCATCGTTTTCGTTATATGAAATAGAAGACATGTTTTTTTTTTTATTTATCCGTTTACTTCGTCTAAGCTCGTGTGAAGTCGCTTTGGTTGGGGACGTAGTCAATGTATCCTGTAATGAAGAGTAGTCTGAAACTGTATGCACATCTGTTCCGCGAACAGATTTCTTAGGCGGTGGACCTAATGGTACCGTTTGTGACATTACATTATTGTCTGATTTCTCTATATCAGACATGTGTGATTCTCCATAATCACACCCGTCAGAGGTACTACCAAGCTTACTGGAACTTTCAGACAACATTCTTTCAGTATGCTTGCCGGAATTAACTGAAGTTATTCCCCCAGGCTTTAAAGGCCTGAATGATAAGAAATTAATCTCATCCACATTACATCTCTGACTCACAAACTTATCTTCTACCACATCCACACCTTGTAGCCATTCGGTCAAAGCCAACCAAAATACCTTTCAAAGACTTATCGTCAAACTTGGCTTTCCTCACTTAATTGTGATAATATACAGTCGAACCGAAAACCTTCAAATACTTTAATTGAGGTTTCTTACCATGCTACAATTGAAAAGGTGTAACAAACAATTTCAGTGCCGTGGTGGCGCTAATATTGATCAAATATGTACCTGTCAATACAGCCTCACCCCAGAACGCCTTATTTAATTTAGCACCCGAGATCATAGCTCGACTACGTTCTGTAATAGTTCTCATCATCCTTTCCGAGACACCATTCAAGGAAGGAGTATGAGGCACTGTCATGTGGTAGGATATACCCCTGTGCAAACAATACTCTTTCATCTCATTAGAAAAATATTCACCACCATTGTCACAGTACAAATTGACCAGTCTCAAACCAAAATGAGCTTCACTTTTTGCTACAAAGTCCCGAAAGCAGGCAAAAACATCTGATTTATGAGCTATTAAATACGTTACACAATAGTGCGTATATTCATCAATAAAAACAACAAAATAGTTTTTGTCGTCAAGGGTCGTGGGCGTGATGGGACCACAGACGTCTGAATGGACATTAAATAGAGGTCGACTCACAATTTTAAACTTTGACTTATTAAATGGCAAACATGATTGTTTTCCATTTATGCAATCTTCACACAATTCGTCATTAGGTGATATATTATTTAACTTTTCAGTATCTGAAAACATTTGCTTACTTTTGATTTGCATAAACTTAGATTTGCCAATATGGCCTAATCTTTTATGCCATAACGTGTAATTATTGTTTACACCTCTATTTAACGACATAGACGTATGTGAAGCATTACTGTAAAGCACAAAATTAATACCAATCAAATTGTTCATTGACTCACCCTTTGTTACCAAATTCTTACCCACATCGTATATCTGAACGCTGCCATCTTTGTCAAATACAACAGTCATACCTGCTTGTTGCATTTTCTTTACTGATAACAAGTTGTATGGAATATCAGAGCTGAATAATACATCCTGTAGTATTCCCTTTATGCCAAGGCTAGTCATAACAGGTAGATTTCCTTTCTTAGTAGCCTTTATGTGCGTGCCGTTTTTAGCAACCAAAATAGCGATGGGTTGTTGAAGGGTTTCAAAGTGTTGAGCCAAATCTTGTCTGTTTATCAGGTGACCCGATGCTCCTGAATCCAAGATGAAGGTAATATTGTGCTCATTGTTTCCCATACGGTCATAAACGTCATCTCCAGCCATGAAGGCAAATGATCTATTAGAGGATTTCTCAGTATCTGCAGACATCTGGACCGTTTGAACCATTCTATTGTTGTAAGGTTGTTTTTTCTTATAGTTTTTATTCAAATTGCAAGTCCTTTTGAAATGTCCAGACTTGCCACAAACATGACATTTCATGTTTTTGTACTTGTTGAAGTACTTTTTATGAGCAGGTATTCTATTTGCTATGTGTTGTCTACTTCTTGAGAAATTTGAACTTTCTGCCTGTAGAATTTTCATAGAAGTATCCTGTCTCTCATTTATTAATTTTATTTCATGGTCAAGAAGTCGTGTTTTGACAAAAGTTAACGTTAAGTTTTCTTCAGCCAGTGTTTCGATTGCCGTAATTACACCATCGTAGTTATTAGGTAGCGTCATGAAAAGATGTGTAATCTTATCCGCCTCTTCTAACTTTGCACCGGCTGCCATCAACTCACAGATCAACTCATCAAATAGTTGAAAATGATTCAATAATGTTTTTCCTTCCAATTTTAAGTTCAAAAGTCGCTTTCTCAAAGCTAGCTGAGTTGCTATGCTCTTCCTTTCATAGATGTTACTCAATTTTGAAAGGATTTCATTTGCGGTACAGTTTTCAGTGATGAGTCCGAGAAGACTATCTGCCAAATATTCAATGATAGTATTTTTTGCCACATTTTCTTTCTTCTGCCACTCCTGCGTTAATTCACTTGGTCTCTCTTCGTCGATCACAACTAATACGTCAAGTTCTTTTAATAATTGTCTAATTCTTAATTTCCATATACTAAACTTTTCACCATCAAACAGCCTAATGTTTCTTTTCAACGCAGAACGGTCCATGGTTAAAGACACAGCGAAATAACATAAAGTTCACAATTAACGCGCACACAAGTGTCACTGGGAATTCACTTAAAAATGTCTGTGGCAATATTTCTAACAAAAAGTTCTCTAATATAATTTTTACTTTAAATTACTGCAATGACTGGGCCCATAACCTATTGGGTTTTGGGAGTCAATGACAAACTTATTTATTGGTACTAAACGATATCTTTATTAAATCGTTTTATAGGAGAGTACGCATGTTTACAAATGTACAGTTAGCAGAGTAACGAGACTCACAGGCAGAGCAAGACTAACTATCTGAGTCAACAGACTCCACAAGCCGAACCGGCCGAGTCGACAAGACTCGCTGACATCTCAAGACTTACTAACTTCTCAAGACTTACTAACAGAGTGATCCCTCAGGATTCAAGGACGAAATATGTATTCGTAAAATGAACCTTATTAACAAGTGCAACAAGAGGAACTCTATTACTATGCAATTAAGTGCAGATTAGCATGGGACGAGTTTGAGTTATTTTTGATGTATTCCAACAGACCCTGTATGTACCTACATGTTATAGTTTCCCAACATACCTACTCCGTATGCGCTTAATTTTCGTAAAAATTAATCTTGGACCTCAAAGTCGAAAAGCCGATGCGATCCGACGGTGACCTACTTCTGCTAATGGACCACGCTCACCGCATAAAAGTCACATGTAAATAAAACTTACAAAAATACACCTCGGATGGCAACACTGACAAGTTTTACGATCGGAGGCTACAGGAATGTCACAGTATAAATATTTAGCCCATTTGCCTCGGTAACACAGTAGTAAGTGGATCGCTCTTTAAAGCGAGTAGGATGCGCTTGAGGCTTCGATTCCCGGGTCAGGCCAAAAGGTGTCAAGTTCTTCTTTCAAGAAATTTTCAATGATAATCTTATGCATTTTTTTACAGCTTGGCTTCGGAAAGAACGCTCTTAAGCCGTGTTGAAAAGTGAAATTCGGAGGCGATATAATGACAGATGTATTTATGTTTTTATTTAAAACGTAAGTGATTGCCGCCCATAATTATGATAGCCACCTGCATCACCAGTAGAGTCACAAGTGCGCCTTTAATCCCCTTTCTCCCAATTGGGCCTCCGGTAACCTCATTTGCTCGACGAAACACAGCACAGGCGCTGCTTCACGCTAATCTTACTTTACAGCAAGGCATGTGCATAAGGCAGATCTGATAAGGGGACCCCTTCTTCACCTACGCAAGCGTTGACCTTTGGGAATACATAAAACAGGCTACTGTCTATATTTCTACTGTGGTAATGTACTGAGCTGAGAGCGACGAGAAACGGATATGATATACATTTTATTTATTAGAAATAGCTTCAGTAGAGTTGAGGGTTAAGTCCGCTTTTATTATGATGTTTTACTTTCTTTTATGAACTTATAAGGTTTACGAGATTCAAACTGTTCTATTTTAATAACTATCCAATATTTTTAATTCAAACGTACCTAATTAATATTTCCACAATATTTATACGTTTTATTAGCTTTTTAAGTACTTAAATGTATTTCATAATTTAATTATCCCGTTGGTCTAGTGGTTTAAGTACCGGGCCGTGATTCGATTCCCGGGTCGAACAAAAAGTATGCTTCGAATTTTTCGAACATAGCTCGGGTTTGTGATCACCAATCCGCATTAGGCAAGCGTTATGATCAAGTCTAATCCCGTCATAGTAGCGATGACTTGATTTATTTTTACTTAAGTAACTTATAATTTATCCCATTTGCATGTTATTGTCCTAAAAAGTGTACAAAATAATACTTACAATTGTACACTGCAGCTAAAGCTAAGCTAAACCTTACTTTATTACAATACTTAAAGATAAAGCAATGGACTAAAAGAATTACCTACGAAAGTTTCGACTCCATTTACTAAGAGGACACAAAGTCTTTTGAAAGTAATACTCGTAATAAGATAATAACTACTTATTCCAACAACAATTACCCAAAATAACCCTTCATTACTAAATCTAGAAGTAACATTTTAATTAGCTTATCTAACAAGGGAGCGCTTCAATCTTAATAAGATCTTAATAGCCAAAGCAATTATAACTGAAACATTAGGAAGGTTTGCTTAGAACTTCTTACATCTTAATCTCTCGACGATTATTATGAAATTGGTAAGGATGGGAAAAGTCCTGCATAATGAAACAAAAATATTTTAGTCACAAAACATCTAATACTTACATTGACCTGACTCCGTACTAAGTAGCTTAAACTTGTGTTACAGATATCAGACAGCAAAGGAAACAGAAATAGAAATATTATTTATTCAATTTATGTCCTTATTGAACATTTATGAATGTCAAATATTATTTAAGCTACCGTTGATTCGAAAACACATATAAGTATATACTTAAATACATGCATTACACCCATACACTGAACCAACACAAGTGTTTATCATACGAATTTTTTTGTCCAGGATGATGGAACTTTTTTGTTACATCCCTAGCCTGTTATGAAAAAGCTACTTGTTCCATAATTGGGTCTTGGAACGAATTGAAGAAAGCTCGAAAGATGAAAGGCACCGACTGATCAGCCTCTTTCATGTTCTCTAGAGTTATTTATAGAAGCTACCGAAATCGTAGGTAACTATTAAGTGTAATTTTAACTACCAATATGTTAAGGTAAATGATCCGTTTGAATGCCGCTTAAATTTGATGATGGGGCTACTAAACATGTTATTAGCCGTGGAACTTTTAATTAATCGTTTATATTTCTATTTTTTTATCAGTCACATTTCATTCAATTTTCTAGATGTTAATTAATATACTGCTTGCCCGATACGGGCAAGTTGATATCTATAAGATTTATAACCAGATTTTGTACACAGTTTTGGCAAGATTATTATAGTCTATCCCATACACTTTTTTGAAGTGATGGATGGCTGAAAAGCAGATGGATCACCTATTCATAAAAGTACGCTGCATACCTCTCCCCTCCCCCCGGATTAGGCCGATTATGCTCTTGAATTTCGTTGAAAACGCGTCGTCGATCATCATATGCGCGTCGTCGGCGCCTAAAAGAGTACTACTACTTACTTACTATCCAAAAAATCTACCAAGGAAATCCATTAATTCAAACCTACTTAATTTATATGAACCATTAAGTAACCCCATGGAAAACATGACCCGGAAAGTCCGGAAAGTTGTCCGGTGTTATTTTCCAATTAACACGCCGATATTAATCCTCTGTTTACAACACCGTTGCTATCAGATGTCACTCGTATCCGGCAGGTCACGGGGTGCAAATTGCGTGACGAACCTAATTGGGCTAATTCCTTGGCTATCACGCACAATGGCCTCGGAGTGACGCGTCAAGGACGGTGCAATATTATAGGATAGAAGGATTCGAAGACAGCAAACGTCAAGCCGAAAGACGGGCAGACGGATCACCTGATGGGAAGCCGCTCATATACACCTGCAACACCAGCTAAGTCACAAGTGCGCACCTAACGTTTTAACCTCATTTTTTCCCCACTTGGGCGTCCGGTACTCTCACTCACTCAGCGAAACACAGCGCAGGTGTTGCTTTTCGCCTGTCTTCTATGAGGAAATTTGGGAGAGACGTTGGTAAGTATGCTGCCCAGACGGTGAGTTGCAGAAAGCGAAAAATTTAAGTGAATCTTTCCTTATGTTAATACTGCTCTGTCACTTGTCAATAGGACAGACAGGGACAGCACCACACTTAGTGAAGAATTACGCGTTCTGTAAATCACACGATTACGTTAAGAGAAGGAGAGCCAAGGCCGCGACGCGCGCCCCTGTGTGCGAAGCAAGTGGCGCACACAGGCGCCAAGATGATAGGTGCGCCGCGCCACGCTAAAGCTGACATGAAGATTCATGAAGCAAAATAGACGCGCACTCGTTGCAAATTTTATTTGAAGAAGGGTTAGAAACATAGTCACTACAATAACATTCGTTTCTAAATAGACTTGTCACTGTGACTGGAGCTACTGACTTATAGTAACATATACATATACACTGGATGATACTAAGGTGTCTTGTTCTCGCAAATTGCCTGGCGTGACCTAATTGGGGTAATCCTGTTGGCTATCACGCACATGAATTGCCACGGAGTGACGTGACAGGGACAGTGCACAGTGGGGTTCCACATTTTTGGAAAAAATATTGCAAAATATAAGACCTCTGCCTTGCCAGTGTCTAATTGCGTGATGTCACGTAACTATTCAATTAATTAAATAAACAACTTATTTCTAGCTTCTGCACTAAAAAAATGTGTGATGACGAAACCCAATTTATTATTTACTAGTGGCCCGCCCTCACTTCGCTTCGGGACCGTAATTCAGCCAATAGATGGCGCTGTGTCCAATTACATCGCGCAAGCGTTTCGTGTTTTCGGTTTACCTATAAGCCTTGTCGTTGTCTATAGAAGTTATCTCTTTATAAATAGTATAGAAGATTATTTTTATCACGCCGAGGTGATGATGATAAGGAATAATTATTGTTATGGGTCGTAATAATTCTCTGCTGAACCCAACAAGGGTCTAAAGAGATTAATTAATTAAACGTGTCCTTGTCAGTTTTGCCATTGAAAGCTCCATAACTGAAGCCTTATGAAAAATGTGTTTTATCGTCAAATTAAAAAGTTTCTGGGAAAGATGAAACCTTTTGTGAGAACTTTTGAGACTTTCTTTTATCTGATCTCTGGTCACGACCTTATAAAGTGTGTAACTTAACTTTTGTTTGAAAAATTTAGACGGTATGTCATTGAAATCATTAAGAAACAATTCCTTCATTTTCCTAAAAGGTCGGCAACGCATTTGCACCCCTTCTGATGTAGCTGATATCCAGTTCTTCTTTTCTTTGTCGTCACACTCTTGGCAGAGTGGTAGTGGTTGACACACTGGCGTTTATGGCCTGCTTCGCAATCCTTCGCCTCCTTTATTCGGATATCCAGATACACCTCCTTTTATATAGAAGAAATATCTACGAGAGAGATTTGAAATACAAATAGTGGTCAATGATATATCACTGTTTCTATCACATAATTTACGTACATAAGCGTGTCCAATTCCGTAATCCGGACAAAACATTAGAACAAAAACGCCGACAAATATCTGAATCAAGCTGCGCACAAAGAATGTTTTTATTGGAGCAATCTGAGGCGCTCGCTTTAATAAACTCCAACGTTGACACACGTGCGTCCGTTTGAACGGACAGGGCAGAGTTGCTAATCGTCGATTATTCTTATCGATAGACTATTCGGCATAAGCAGGGCCTGTGGCTAGGCGCGTTAAGATTCATCATCATTTCAGCCAATAGACATCCACTGCCTCTCCCAATGTTCTCCACACAGATTGGTCCTGTGCCGCCCGCATCGTGCGATACCTACAATACTATTATTGAAGATGTAGATACTAGGAATGTTATTACGTACATTTTCAATAATATTTTGTAAGAAAACAATGGACATTGCAACGAGTGCTGTACTGATTTCCTTGTAATAGGAAACTCATACTACACATTTTATTTGCACGTCCTACTTGAACATCCTGTAGTATTTTTCCTCGCGGAGTCGTGGAAGTTAGCAAGCCATAGCCATAGTGAGGGTCGCATATGTGTCTGCATCGAATCTTACTGCAGCTAACCATTTTTAGTATGAATAGTATTACATTTTTGTACGAAGAAACTAGTCATACCAATAGATAGTCCTTTTGGTAAAACTATCAATTTTATTAACAAATAATGAACTAACATTTGGTTATCGATATTCTTCTATCAATCGACAACACTATGGCAGAATCTGTTGATTAAAGTTAAAGAAAGGAGCATTTACGAGTAATTCGTTGACAACACAAACATGATGATAACAAATTAACCAACGATAAATCTTTATTGGGAATCAACTCTTAATTAGTTAACTATTTGTTACATCATCCAGTAGAACCCGAAGAGTATGATATAAGTAGTTACCAAAACATATACGACAGTTTCTCACGCGTTTTCTGTTTTGCTGCCTATGTTTAAATACTGTGATCTGCATAAAAGAATACAGTCGAATCGTTGGGTGGTATGGTTCGCTTGGCTGATTTTTTGTTTGGCGGAGTAATCGTGCAATCTTCGAAAAGGGTGGTGAATTTATCTCTATCCATAATCTACATTGGTTTCACTTGTATGGTCCTTGGAACGTTTTTTGAGATCGGTTAAAGGTAGCGTTTTACAATTTTTTGTTTTTTATTATACTCGTATTTTATTTAGAGAATCGTAGATAATTTTGAATTTGATGAAGACAGATAAGCAGTCATTACGTATAATTTATTGAATAATAAAATACTTAGCCAACCTTTTGAAATTAGTAAATAAAATGAAAAATAAGAGAAGATTCACTGCAGAAACCTATACGAATTTAAAAATAGATAAGTGAAAAGCTATAATAAGATAATAAAAACAAAATACAAAAGCTATGAAAAAACTAAAAAATTGGGTGTGCTTCTAGCTCCGCCGTTTCTGTTTGAAAAGCAATCTATGTGCCAAGGATAGAGTTTCTTACATTTATTCCAAATTCAAAATCATTTCCTATTTTCCACGTGCAGAGTTTTGTAAAGTTCTCTCGCATCCGCTGGCAAACGACGCCACCATCGGTCGTGGCTCGGGCGGGAAACGAACCCACGTTCTCAGCGATTTAAAATGCTTTATCTGTAACTATTACTCAAGTTGCAATGCGAGTAGGGCTGCCTACATGAAGAATTTTTGTTGTTTGTTTTTATTTTATAATCGGGCAAAATTGCGAACAACTAGATGAAACCACCAATCAGTAACCAACAACAACAGGGGTTGCAATGGTGGAATCTTTGAGGAATAGGGTTTTTTTTACAATTTTAATAGACCGCCTTATTCTGCTGTTTATCGCTGTTGTTTCACTCATGTATTCTGTTTCTCGGCTACATATCCGTAGTCTCAATATCGTCGGAATTTCGTATGCGGGCATACCTTAAAGGAATAATAATTAAAGGTGCATACTATAATTTGTAAGTAGTAACTTAAAAAAGTTACTTTTCTTTTGTACCAAGCAATTTTAGCTACTATCTCTATTTAGTTTCTTGCAAGTTTTTTGTATAGTTGCACCCCTAATGAAGTACATGAACCGTATCTACTCTGTTTCACTGTTCGGTTGAGTTTCTTTCTGTTCATGACACCCGAAGAAAGGGGACGTTATTATATTGATTAGTATGACATCACTCCTATCTCTGTGAAGATATTAATACTTTGTTTTTTTAATTTTCTTTAACTTGGCTTGACACGCTGCTGCGCGGATTATTTCCAGTTGTTTGAGATTAACATCTTAGAAGTGCTTTCTTTAAAAAAAAACTTAAAAAATGTTATAATCACCACATCTATTTAATTTATCCATTCTGTATGTACTATTTATAAAGAAGTAAATTCTTCAATCAACGACAAACGCTTATAGATGAACCGAAAAAGTGAAACAATTGAACAATGTAATCTTCGCCCAGCGCCATCTATTGGTGCTGTATGAAACTTATCTGCTGATACGAAGTGAAGGCGGGCCACTATAAATAATATAACTGTTGCAATTGCCGTGTAAATAAACAAATAGGCGAGAGGCGCGCTCCTCAGCGGCTTCTTGCTCGTGATCAATATTATATCAGATGAGTAGGGTTGTTGAGACGTAGGCACGAGGACACAAGGACCCAAGTAACACGATTCTTAGAGATAATACACTTGGTGTATCAGAGAACATTAAAATTCCTTTAACCACGTGTTCTACCAACCATTGTGAACATCATTAGCACCTTTTTTTTATGTTATAGGTAGCAGACGAGCTGGCGGATCACTTGATGGTAAGCAATTGCCGCCACCCATGAACACATGCAACAAGTGCGCTGCTAGCCTTTTATCCCCTTTCCCCCCGATGGGCCTCCAGTACCCTCACTCACTTGGCGAAACACTGCACAGGAGCTGCTTCACGCCGGTTTTCTGTGAGGCAGTGGTATCACTCCGTACGAGCCGGCCCATTCATGCCGAAGTATGGCTCCCCCACAATTGGTAGAACCTAGATTTTGTACAGCAAAAGTGGTTTAATAGGGTTCAACTCTTTATCGATACACCCTGTAAGGTCAAGTTACCTCGTTATTAACGTAATCGGTCTATATCGGTCGCAGCGTGGAGAGCTTAGCTAAAGCGTACCACAATCAAAAATAAAAGTTACCTAACTAATTGGTCTAAATATACCGGACCGTTCATACCGAGTGGCGCCATCTGTTTGCAACATTATCTCCGATTGGTCCGATTATACGTTATGAGGTTGACAAACAAACACTGTCGTAAAATTGAGAATTACTCGCCGCAAGCGACGACAGCAACAACCACTTTTCCGTCTATACACCGTAAATTTATGTCGTTTTAACTCCAAAGCCATGCATAATAGGCAACACGAATAAAGCTACTTTAGCGTTTTAGATCAAATAAGCAAAAAAAACAGCTATTCCATACATTTTTGCCCAGTGAGTATTCTTTTTTGTATGGAACAGCTTATTTTTATTATTCTTATTTTGATGATCTAACATGCTAAAGGGACTTTATTCGTGTTAGGTACCTATTACGAGTATGAGGGATTCGGAATTAAACGACTAAAATATAAGTCTAGTTATACTAGTCAGTACTATAAACAAAATTTCTTTTTGCAAAAATCAAAGGTTCTAGGAGCAATTAATGAATGAATGAGCTCAGTAGATAAGAGCGTCCACCTTTCAAGCGGAAGATCGTAGGTTCAATCCGAGCATGCACCACTGGATCTTTCAAATCTATGTGCGTTTTGAAAAGGTTCTCAAACTTGCGCAAGTGTTTTGTCTCTTCGGGCTACATTTAAGCCTTGGGGTTGTGTAGTAGAAACTATCTATTTACTAGCGGCCGCCCGCGACTTCGTACGCGTGGAGTTAATTATTGACACTTACTGTCATATTTTGGACAATCCACACAATATATTTTTATAAATTGTAGCCTATGTGTTATTCTGATGTATAAGCTATATTGTGGTAAAGTTTCATTCAAATCTGTTTAGTAGTTTTTGCGTAAAAGAGTAACAAACATCCATACATCCATACTTACAAACTTTCGCCTTTATAATAGTAGTAGGATAATTTATAAGTAATTAATATAGAATTGTAGGTAGGAACCTACCCTAAAATACTGCACGATCGTTACATAAGATATTGAAATACACAATATGAATACCATGTGTTTCCCGACAAAAAATGCCAGATCCTAAATTTTATTCAGTAGTAAAATCCCTGTACTACAAGTTCAATATTTGTTTTACGAGCACGCCCTAAATAAATCCCATCGACGATCAAATTCATGTCACGAGTTGTTTAGGTTTAGACCTGAGGGCCTACAACGAAACCGTCCCGTAAAGAATTAAAATATACCTGCCGCATGTAAACAAAAGAATGCGCAGCAAATGCGCTGCGCATTCTTTTGTTTACATAGGAATAGGAACGGGTAGATTCCATCGTGAATTCCATTTCGTTGTAGACCCTCTGTACCTATACCCAGCCTAGTGATGCGATTCGACTCTTAGCTCAGTCACTCGAGTGTCTCCTATAAAAAATGGTTCGTAAACCTCGAGTTTGGGTGTGCTGGAATGCGCTCCAAGCAGACGTCAACTAGTAGTTACTCATAGTGAGTATGGTTTGATACACGATTGGTGTGATTTGGCTGGCGTTTTAAATTAATTTAAGTTCTGCAATTAAAACTATTTAAGCTTGATGATTAAAGCCTAATCCCCTTTTTGTTTTATGTGATATTTGGCAGGCCAGCAGACGGATCACCTGATAAGCGATTGCCGACGCCCACACATACCTGCATCACCAATTGAGTTATAAGTGCGCTGCCAATCTTAAGTCATAGTATCAATGACTTGATTCCTGTGATGGAGGTCTTGGCCCTGTAGGTAACTTTGTTTTAACTCGAGAAACTAGATAGCTCGAGAGACACAAAATTACTCAAAAGAGTCGAGAGGCTAATTGAAGTGCTCCCAAAACAACGTCCCCTGGGCTAATTTTAACAAGGATAATGTTTTAGGGTAAAATAAATAAAATTAGATTAAATTACTTAATTGACGTCCAGAACTCGACTCAAGTCTCATCTCTATTGTACCTAGGACACAGAAGTTAATTATAGGAGTTTACCGGCATCGAATTATTTCTACGTTCTACGTTTTAATCAGCCGACGCCATATTGTGTGTCACAGACAGCAATTTTTTTCTAGCGCTAATATCGGCGTTAACTTTTAGGCCAGTACCAAAGAGGTTAACATCATACTCTGTGCAATTATTAAAAAATATACGATTTTTTTTATGTGATAGGTAGAAGACGATGCCGGAAATGTCGTGTGTTTCCTGAACTCCCAGTTTTTATTTCATTGTGCCTGCTTGACAATGTTTTCTCAGGGGAATGGCTTGTGGAATACATGGCACGAAATGGTTTCGGTTTTGTTTTATTTATTTTGCGATGCTATGAATAAGTTGGCATTACTGTAGCATTTTGAAAGATAATCGCAAGAAATACAATCTTTTTTCAGCCTGAACTAACTGCACGCAATTAGACCTGTAGCGCTACCATGAGTTGACATCGAAAACTGACATAACGTAAACTATTGCTCTGTCTCTTTCAAACGCATCACAATGAAAGAGACAAAGCGATAGTTTTCGATAGCGAGGATAGTATTTCAAACTCATGGTAGTGCTACTGACCCCAAAATATTGAACACTTGCGTACTTAATTGTTATCAAAACCAACATCAAGTGGTTTCTTACTACGATACCGAACAAATAAATATTATGAGTCATAATTATTACTTACTTATCACATAAAAAAAATCAAGTGCTGAAAAAAAATGGCACCACTATCATTTTTGTCCAGAGTGGCCTTTAGCGTACGAGATAGGGTCCTACTACTCCATCAGGCCAAAATTTTAATGAAACAAAAGTATGTCAAGCAAATTATTATTGTTGTTTGTATTTGTAGTTTAAATAAGTTAAGGCTGTTGTTTTGTTTATGTTTCGTAGATTTTTGGTTCCAAATAAACATTTCTTCTTTCTTTCTTTCTATTTATCAACAGTTAAATGTCAAATCTAAGTTCGATGGTATGTTTCGGTAAAGATGCAATTAGTGGATGCATTTATTTTCGAGTGAAGGGTTATCTATCGGGGACATTGATAACAGAAAGGTGAATGTTATTGTGTCTACTCACAGTCGGTAATGCAATGCTTCCGTTTTTTTATTTGAACCGGAATTCGAGTAATGATCACAATAAATCTATAACACGAGGTAACGCATATAAAGCTATCTGGACACCAAAACGTACTTAAGCATTGAATACATAGTATTATCATAAATAGTGTCGATAGACGTTTGTCCCTGTATTATTCTTTGGTGTGAGCAAATATTAAAGAAAACGGATCTAATAGGTGTAAAAATAAAACATTAAAAAATATTGTTTTGGAACTCTACTTTCGAAAATCACTAAACGGCGTGTTTTTTAGAATTAGAATCTTTTAAACTGTAGGTATGTTTGGCTAAATAGATTTTGATGCGTTTTTCAGAAGAATATTAGTTACATATATTAAGGTTAGTTGTTGTGTTGACAGAAAAATATAACTTGAAGTTTGATTCAAAGACACCGGATACTATTATGTACGATAAAGTGCCGATAAGTTACCTACTTTATTTAGCTTTTCTTATAAAACATGCTAAAGCTATTACATAGATTCTTACACATCGTTTACCTTTAATAAATTGTCCATGAAACGAAAAGATCAAAGCGCCTAAAAACTCCGAATACAAACTCATAGTTAACGATGACACAAACTCCAACACATCGTTAGAAATAATATATCTTTCAACATCATAATTGATTAAATAATATCCGTGAAATATACAAAGTGAAATGATGTCAAGAGTTTAATTTATAAGAGATGTCCCGTCGACCTCCTTGGTTCCGTAGATAAAACACGCACGTATTTATAGACTTTATATTTCGGTTAAGACGTAAATCATAACTGTTACTGGAATTGCTTAGTCGTTCTTGGGCATTTTTGTTAAATGATGTTATTTATAAAACTGTTGATGATGATTTTAATTTAAATAATTTAGTAGTATTGAGTGTGGCCACTTTAAGAATCGGCTTTGACGCAGAATGACATTTTCACAAATGGTCACTTTCGCAGAATGTCATTTCCACTGATTTATTATATTTCACGGACTTTACTTTCTCCTTTATTAAGAGTATTTTTCTCAAAAACACCTACCTACCCATATAACCATTCTTGACACACCGTAGAACAAGTGGTTGCAACACAGCAAAATCGCTGACAATTCACATGACGTCAAAATGACCTAAATCTAATGGATATCTAATAATCTACCAGCAATCTTATGGCCTTAGTCATGTCGTCAGTCCATTTCTTATTTTAATTGCACCTTTCGTAAACACAGGAAGGAATGAGGAAGAAAACTACTCTGTCTGTGGGATGTTGCAGTGCAGAACGACGGTGAACAGATGCACGCGCAACCATAGGCAGGGCTGCCAACTGCACAGTAATCTAAAGATACGAATAAATTACTTCACATAACATCTCTTACATTGACCTGACTCCGTACTAAGTGACTTAAGCAAGTGTGTTAAAGATATAAAGTGTATCAAAGAATAAGAGCTAAGGTTGCATGGAAACATGATATGGGCTACAAAACTTTATGTTACACACGTAACAAAAAGTTTTCTATTACATTTGTTCTCTAAAAAGTAAGTAATGAGTAGTCTGTATTTTTAGTGATGGTATTATAAATGATGCTTTCACTTTTTTTAAAGTGGCGGCCAGAGAAAAAAAACTACAGACTTTTACCACAAAATAATATAGGTTTTAGTGTTCGGTTACACTTATCACTTACTTCTATTCTATACCTATTCTAAGTAATTATCACTACGGCTATAGGGGCAATATTCTTGCTTCAATTTTAATGCAAGACAGCTCAGGAGTGAATTATGGCATTGGACGAATCGAGAATGAAGATAACTTGGGTAGTACCTAAGTATTTAAAAAAACAGCTCATTATTGCAATACTCGATATACAATCAAAGAAAAAAGCTTAAGGTGAGAAACATTGCCCAGAGCTCAATGTTGCTCAATCGATACGATAAACTAACAGAGGCTAATTTATTTACAACAATCTTATGAAAGCGAATGATCATTTCTCACGAACGCATTTAACACCTCTCAGCTTTTTCTCGATAATCGGTACAAAGTACGTGTAAAATGTTGATTGACTTGAGTCCGTACTAACACTGACTTTTAAAACAGATGTTTAAAATTTTGTCAACATTTGATAATATATCATATACCTATACTTCGATCATTTAAAAGTGTCGCCGCCAATTTAGGTTTCATCCGCCAATTATTTAGGTTACATTAATTTGGCATTTTCAGAATTTAAAACCAATAACTATTAACACCTTTGGATTATTATGGTCGAACCATGCAGACTATGGTCCAGTTGGGGCTATCGGAGTCGAGATCATCCCGCCATCGCCTCCTCGGTCTACCTCCTAGCCGCCGTGGCCGTGGCCCAAAATCATGAAATGTGGAGAAAATGTAGGGAAGTCTATGCCCAGCAGTGGGACGCGACACACACTTTAATAATAACTGGTCATTATTGCAGGCAATAGCAACGTGCCATACTTCCAAGGTAGAACAGCTAAAGTTCAGTAAAAGGTAAAGCTGTAAGTACCGCGCCAAACTTTGCTGCACACAGCATAAACTTAAGTTAATTAGTGACAGCACATTTATGTTAAAAGTTAGTGGTGTCAGAGAAGTTTCCAGGTTGAGTTATATTTATTTCACTTTTGGGTACCCAGAGTATTTCTTTTTTTGTGATAGGTGGCAGACGAGCTGACGGATCACCTGATGTTTCCATCAGCCCATAGACACCTGCAACACCAGTAGAGTCACTATGGAAATAGAAATTACTAACACAAAAACAGGTTGTTTTTATTTTTAAACAATAAAGACACAAACGCAGTTTAGTTTTTATGTCGCAATACTACATTTTAATCATAAAAGCCTTATCTAGTAATTGGATAATTACAGGTCGGATCCCACACGCGACTTCCAGGGAAGCGGTCGGGTTTTTATCAACACACGTAAAGGTATTCAAATTACTGGATTCTGTTTATACCGCACTTAACTATAGTTACCTAATTTTGTGATTATGAATTAACGTTTGAGGTAATTTTATTAAACATAGTTGTATTTTGACTTGTTTGGTGAAAGTAGTAGGTAGCTAAGTTACGAGTCGACTCATCTGAATGCTGAACCGTAATGTAAAAATAGTACCAATATAGAGCTAATAAACTTACCGGTAACTAAGCGGCGCTCTCAAATTCTCCGAAGAGTTTCTCTCCACGGACCTCCTCCTCTTGTCCCCTTCTCTCCAACTCCCATAACTCCTCGAGAACGTGGTCACTCCACACGTAGTCCCGTTTTCTCCCACTTCCCCGCCCATATCCACTGTCTCATTCACTCCCAACGAATCATTCAAGAACACGTCAATAGTACTATTCACTAATTCTTGGTTCACTGTCAAATTGTCAGCTGAAGTCAAGTTTGTCACTTCATAAACTCCATTGTGCTTAGGGCTTGAGTACACGTACACCTTGTTGAGTTCCGAGTCGTTCTCCGTCTTCAGCCTTAAGGCCTGAGGCTGGGAGGCGTTGGTGACCTGGTACTCCTCAACGGAGGTGTACCAAGCATCCAGGATGGCGATGTGGGAGTCCAGGTCCCGGCAGGTGAGTCTGAAGCTGTAGTCGTGGCATTGCTGCTCTTCGACTATTTCTGGGGACAAAAAAAAAGATCAACAAAGTTGGGGCAAATGATCTAAGAATGACAAAGATAATGGGGATAAATTCTCTGGGTGTTGTACTGTAGGACTGATGTACCATAAACAGGGTGCATCTGTAAACACTTAAATTCTTTAAACCACGTGTTCTACCTACCATTCTGAACAACGTTTAGACACTTTTGTCAAGAACACTTTTGGAAATAAAGAATCTCTAAGGGTTCCATTTTTTGCCATTTGGCTACGGAACCTTAAAAATTAAACTTCAAACTGCAAATTCGGTCACGTGATGCGGTCATTTTGTATGGGGAGCAAAACATTTTTCTACGTAGGTAAGCAATGACATTTCACCTACAATGGACATAGCGCGCCATACAATGACCAAGCGCGAAGATGGCACATGCTCCAATTTCACCTTATTATGCTTCAACTGATCTGTGTATACACTGCTGTTTACAAACCTGCATGTGTAAACATCTTGACAATTAAAGCAGTAATGTATAACTACGTGTCAATCGAAGCTGCATAAGGTGATTTACGGAAAAGTTCAGAGCAAGGAATACACGGAGTCGCAACGCTTATTATTTATTTCATCTACTATAGGTATTTTATCGGTTTGGCGTGCACTCATTTGAATTTAATTATATTTTTATATGTATATACAGGATGTATCACGTCACTTGACTTTAACAGATTTGACAATGACGTATCTGTCGTAGATTTTTTGGTCTTGAATTCCAGTTTAGAGTATAGTTACTTTTTGTGCATTTCCCTTTATCAAATAAAGGGTTTGGTATTGCGAAAATAAAATTACTTTTTTGTGCGTAATAATTTTATTTTATTGATATCAATGGGAAAAACTGGAACCTGATGTTAGGTTATCACCACTGTGGGTGATGTGTCTTTTTACCACTGGCGTAACTGCTGTAAGTGTCCTAGTTACGATGTAACCTATGTACTGAGGTTATGTGTAGGCTGATGTGTGAGGTATGGCGAGAGGTGATTAATTAAATTCCGATCATTTAACTCACTGTCTATATTGTCCAAAAGTCACTGGTTTACACAAAATTTAGATATAGTTCTGATACAACAATGTCTCTGATCTGACTCCCGAAATAACTAATTAAATATGAATTAAACTGAGAAATAGAGAACTTGAGAATTTAGAAGTTGAGAACCTGACCGTACCCGGTATAATGTGCGACTGAGGTGCCGGGCGCGCTGCGCCGCGTGGCTACATAAAAATGTGCGGTCAGCATTCTGTATACAATGTGTCGCTACATCACACCCTCCCTTTTTTAAGATTTTTTTACAAAAAAATTTTTTTTAAAAACGAAATAAAAATTTATACTGAACCCTGATAAATTATACAATTCCAATTTGCTTGAACTCTAACTGTGCAACAAAGTATTACGTAAGTACTTTGATAGAAATGCAAGGTTTCAACTTACGGGTGCGATGTTTACATTAAAGTCTGTTACATTGTACGTCGACGCTTAAGGCGAATACATCTTGTTCTATTTATAGAACTGTTAAGGGTAAGCTTAAACAAACATTTTAAAAATATATTTAGTAACATTTTTGAATAAATTTTATACGAATTACACTTGTTTTCTTTCTTTACCCAACCTTTACGTTAACATTATAAGAAAATTTAGTTACATTTGTTGAAACAAAAAAAAATTTACTTGAAGATACATTTTAGTAATTCTTAACTTACGTTTACAATAATTAAACGTCCTTTTTCTCCTCTCCTCTCATACATTGCGGTTACTCTAACCGACTTTAAAATGTTTCAGGAGAAACATGACAAAAATGCACATGTATTAGGTAGTCGTTATGAAGGCATGCTCTGCAATAAAAAAATAAACAGTACAAGACTCTGCAACACCCTTCACAACGACGCCACACACGAATTTACACAGAATTACAATTTCAAAAAACACAAACATATGGAGAACAAAATTATTTTAGACAATATCACTTTAGACACAGATAACATTAATTTTTAAAAACATATTTAACTACACTTGGTACACTTTACGAATTATTTCTTTACACTGCTCTGGCCTTGCCGTTGTTACGTTAGTAGTTGTACGAGGAACTGTTTTAATCTCTGTAACCACTACTTTCGCTGCTTCTTTTCTAATCCATTTCCTTACACGATTCGCGCAGCCCCTACGTATGGCGTATAATAGGCCAATGCTTGCCATAATTATTAAGATTATCACTACGATTCCAAATATTTGAATATGACTTTGAAGTTTCTCGGCGCTTGCAACTTGCGCTTGAGCGCTTATAACAATATCTTTACTTTGGTAATTTCCCATATTAAACTATGTAATGTACTGTAGCAAAATAACTTCGTAAGTGTAACAAATGACACAGATTTCACATTATATTCACAATTATCATTATTACAGCAAAAATCGAACTGGTTGCTTAACTTGTCTACCGCTGCTTGTAGTTTTAATTATCGGTTTAAGCATATTTTGTTTACTATTGTCTTCACATGACTTTACCCGTGACAATTTTGGTTCTGATTTGTTATTGACATTATCCGAATTCATATCTTTTTTACTAGCATTATTACACTTTGTGTCATTATTTAAGAAAGTATCATCATTATCTTTAACTACATATGCTGGTTTCAATCTATCGATGGATATGGTTGACTGTCGATCTGCTATCCTTATCACGTATGACTTAGGTGATCTACTAATGACCTGGTAAGGACCGTTGTACGAAGGTGTTAAAGGTCGTTGTACCATGTCATTCCTAACAAAAACGTGTGTACAATTATTCAAATCCTTATGTAAAAATAATTTCTTGTCATTACTGTTTCCTCTAGGTATTGGACTTAGGTTATTAAGAATTTTTCTTACTTTATTCACATAACTAGGTTCATCACTTAATTTGACGGATTCGCTGTTATCGAAAAAATCTCCTGGTAAACGTATTGTATGTCCTAACGCTAATTCTGATGCGCTAACATTGCTATCACTTTTACAAGCGGCACGAAGTCCCAACATGACGGTTGGTAATTCGTCTACCCATGATGTATCGTTGTCTAATAAACGTGCTTTTAACGCGACCTTCAAAGATCTATGGAACCTTTCTATCATACCGTTGCTTTGCGGATGGTAAGCTGTTGTACGTATTTTCCTAATACCTAGGATATTCAATAATGCTGTATAAAGTTCGCTCTCAAATTGTCTACCTTGGTCGCTGGTGATCTTCTTAGGACAACCAAATCTACAAATCCAATTTTCGTAAATTACTTTACCTACTGTTTCAGCTGTAATATCTTTGATTGGTATTGCCTCTGGCCAACGTGTAAATCTGTCAATCATAGTTACTAAGTATCTGTAACCTTCCTCTGTGGTAGGTAATGGTCCTACTATGTCTACATGGACGTGCTCGAAACGTTCGCTTTGTGGAAATATTCCTAAACGTGAAACGTTATGTCTATGAACTTTAACTTTCTGACATGATATGCATTCCTTACACCATTTATTAATATCCCTATTCATGTCAGGCCAAAAATATCTTTGTGTAATAATCTTCCTAGTGCTTCTAATTCCTGGGTGACTAATGCTATGTGATTTGTCAAATACTAATTTCCTAAATTGTTCTGGTATGTACGGTCTTACGCAATCTTTATTAATGTTACAATAGATTGGACTGTTACACAAAGGTGAATGTATTCTTTGTAACCTTTGTTCTTTATTACTTCTAGCTAAGAAGTCGCTAAGTTGCTGATCTGTTTCCTGTGCTTGCGCTACTTCGTCGAAATCGATGTTAGTGGGACAAACAATTGACTCTACTGTTCTCGATAACGCGTCAGCGACTGCGTTATCGTTTCCTGTCACGTACTGTATGTTACTAGTAAATTCGCTGATATATAATAATTGACGTGTACGTCTAGGTGTTTCTTTGTCCGAACTATGTTTGTAAAGGCGTATGTTAATGGCTTATGATCCGTAAAAACTGTTAATTCCCTTCCTTCTATAAGGTTCCTGAAATGTACGATACCTAAGTATATTGCCAACAGTTCTCTATCGTACGTACTGTATTTCTTTTGAGTACTAGTTAACCCTTTGAGAAATAACCTAATGGTTGCCATTTATCATTAATTTTCTGTTGTAACACGGCTCCTACGCCTGTGTTCGAAGCATCACAAAACAAAGCTAAACTAGCTTGAGGTAAAGGATACGATAACATACTTGCGTTAGCTAAACTATTTTTACATTTCTCGAATGCTTCTATAGATTCCTGATTCCACTCTATTTTAGTTTTGTCCCTTTTCTTAGTTTTATGCAAATATTTATTCAATAATACTTGATGATCCGCTGCGTGGTCTAAATGTGATCTATAAAAATTTATCATGCCTAAAAATCTGCGCAGCTGTTCGATTGTTTCTGGTCTAGGAAATTCTTGGATAGACTTTACTTTCTCTTGCATGGGCAAAATTCCATCTTTATTCACTTCGTACCCTAAAAATTCTATTGTGGATTCGCCAAAAGAACATTTGTTTAAGTTAATCGTAATTCCATATTTCTCGAATCTCTCAAACACTTTTTCTAGATGTTGCTTGTGCAACGTGACGTCATTGGTCGTTGCCAATATTACGTCATCGATGTAACAGAAAAGAACTGAACTATTATTCGAATTACTGTCCTCTAAAATCTCTATTCCCTGCAAAACTGCATTATTCATCCATCTCTGAAATGTTTGCGCGGCATTACGTAATCCAAAACTCATTTTAACAAACTCAAAAAGACCAAAAGGTGTCGTTATAGCTGTTTTTTCTATATCCTCCGATTTAATAGCAATATTATGGTATGCTCTATTAATATCTAATTTCGTGAAAATAGTCTTCCCTGACAAACCGTATGTAAAATCTTGAATTCTGGGAATGGGGTATCTGTCTGGCTTAGTTACAGCGTTTAATCGCCTGTAATCTCCACAGGGACGTATTTGTCCATCTTTTTTCGCTACTTACATGCAAAGGACTGGCCCAAGGACTTTTTGATGGTCTACATATTCCTAATTCCATCATCCTTTTGAATTCGTCTTTAACTACCTGATAACGATGTGGCGGTAAAGGTCTAGGCTTCGCGAAAATGGGGGGTCCTACGGTCTCTATATGATGGTACGTATCGTTACTATTATTTTCCTTATAATTCACAGGCTTAGTAATATCTGCGTATTTTTTTAGCAAATCGTGGAATGTGTTGTCCCTACGAATACTAGAAATACTCGGCTCGATACTACATAATACCTTTCCATACCGTTCAAAGCTAGTCAGACCGTCAGTCAACTTTCCATTGCCTAAATCGACAATCAAATTATGTGTCTTTAAAAAATCAGCCCCAATAATCGGTTGTTTTACATCGCTTATTATAAAATTCCATTTAAAACTTCTCCTGAGACCTAAATTTAACTCTAAAGATACAATTCCGTAAGTTCTAATTTCAGTACCGTTTGCAGCAAAAAGTTTGTACTCACATTGTTTGTTGACCTTGTTACGATTCACTTTGCTCACTGGTATCACTGAGACGTTTGCACCTGTATCTATGAGATATGACATACCACTGTTGTAGTCCTTGACGCATAATCGGTGATTGGTATCCGTCGTGCAGCTGTTCACCGTACCCGGCTGCATCGATCCTAGTTTTCCGAGCCATGTTGTTGCTGCTTGCTGTTGTTGGTCGGTTTGACCAACTACATGGTAGCGTGCAGGTCCTCGCTCTTTCACGGAAACGGTAATGGTGATTACACAACCAATCTGAGCTCTGTGGCGTTCGTCGTGGTGCTGACGTATTCCGTCCTCTCGACCTCGAACTGCTCATTTGCCTTTCTCTA
Source organism: Cnaphalocrocis medinalis (assembly GCA_014851415.1). Taxonomy (NCBI): domain Eukaryota; kingdom Metazoa; phylum Arthropoda; class Insecta; order Lepidoptera; family Crambidae; genus Cnaphalocrocis; species Cnaphalocrocis medinalis. The sequence continues at coordinate 14,738,406 of CM026277.1, read as the reverse complement.
TACTTTCCCGATCTACGAAACGGACTTCTACCTCTGGATCTTATTGTGTTCACTTCTTGCTTTAATTTACTTATTTCCAATGTCAAATCATGCATATGTTTTACTAAATCTGTGTTATCTACAGTAGGGTTACTCACTGTGGCTATCTCTCCCGATTTCAAGTTTTCCATGACCTTGTCTGCGATTGCTGATAGATTTTCCAACCTCGTGTCTCCGCTGACAGCTAAAACTGCTCTAACATGAGCTGGTAAGCGGTTTTATCCATAATTTCTTTAGAGGTTCCTCTGAGATGCCAACATTTTTCGCCAACTCTGTCATCTTTCTTAGTAACTGCGAAGGTTTCTGTGATCCCAAATCCATGTCACTCACTAATTTTTGGAATTGTGACTCAGCACTCTCTTCATAAACAGCCAATAATCTGTTTTTCAACGTGTTATATTTCTCGATAGGCGGTGGCGTCTGGATTAAATCGCTAACCTGCCTGAGTGCGTCTCTGTTCAACTTCGCTATAGCCATTTCGAACTTTACGCTATCGCCTTGTTTCTGCGGTGCCATGATCATTTCGAAATGTGCAAACCATACTCTGGGCATGTCGGCCCAAAATTCTGGTATTCTCGACTGCACTGACACCATGCCGATATCGAACTTTTCTTCCTTCGGAGTTGTGCCTCTTGGCATGTGAGTTTCTTCGTATTCTTCATTCATTTTTCACAGAAATAGTCTTATCAAGTCTCAAAAAGTGAAAACCTCACACGTGTTCTCGAAGCGCGTGTTTCCGTCCGGTCAAACACCGGAAACGCGTGGTCACCACTGTTAGGTTATCACCACTGTGGGTGATGTGTCTTTTTACCACTGGCGTAACTGCTGTAAGTGTCCTAGTTACGATGTAACCTATGTACTGAGGTTATGTGTAGGCTGATGTGTGAGGTATGGCGAGAGGTGATTAATTAAATTCCGATCATTTAACTCACTGTCTATATTGTCCAAAAGTCACTGGTTTACACAAAATTTAGATATAGTTCTGATACAACAATGTCTCTGATCTGACTCCCGAAATAACTAATTAAATATGAATTAAACTGAGAAATAGAGAACTTGAGAATTTAGAAGTTGAGAACCTGACCGTACCCGGTATAATGTGCGACTGAGGTGCCGGGCGCGCTGCGCCGCGTGGCTACATAAAAATGTGCGGTCAGCATTCTGTATACAATGTGTCGCTACACTGAAAACTTTCCATTACAACTAACTTGCGCCATTTTTCTCTCATAATCTCATGGAAGTAGGTAGTGGAATGCTAAAAAAAACAGTTATCGTAAATTAGTTAGTGACCTGCCATAATCTCGCTCGGGTGAAAAAAACTAACAAAAGAGCGACTCCATAGTTATCATTGACACACGACTAATCAAAAGTATGCCTAGGCATAATTTTCAAGTTCCGTTCACAAGGCGCAGATGCGAAGTCCATTGTAGGTGGAATGTCATTGTAGGTAAGTATATTTCCAAAAGTCATAGAACAAAAATGTTGGGCAAAATGGTTAATAGAATATGTGGATAAAGGGATGTAAATGATTACCTGATAGCTATACACCTTCCCAGATAGCAAGCGAGCTTGTTGCAAACTTGATTTTTAGATTGTCACGTCAAACATTAAAAATCAAGTTTATGACAAAATTTGCTGTAAGCTTGTTGATTAAGGTATGATGTTTCAAGGCTTTGGTAATTTTGAAGCAAATTTCGACCGCAAATATAAAATTGTAATGCTATGTATTTGTACTAGATTACCAAGTTATTTGAGCGGTTCAGGGAACGAAACGAACTCGGTGCATTTTGTTTAGCAAAGCAAACCGCAAATCATCATCAGCAACCCACGTTCGTCCACTGCTGGACATAGGTCTCCCCTAATGCACGCCACCGCTCCCGATTTTCGGCCACTCTCATCCAGCTCACTCCAGCCAGCATTCGAATGTCGTCATCCCATCTTGTAGCAGGGCGTCCAATCACTACGTTTGCCGAGTCGCGGTCTCCACTCAAGGACCTTATGGCTCCAACGGTTGTCAGTTCTGCGGCTAATGTGACCAGCCCACTGCCACTTCAGTTTGCTAATTCGGTGGGCTATGTCGGTGACTCTGGTTCTTTGTCGGATTACATCATTTCTGATGTGGTCCTTCAAAGATACTCGTGTTGTTCTTCAAGAAAGGCGACAACCGCAAATATAAATTGTAATGCTATGTATTTGTACTAGATTACCAAGTTATTTGTGCGGTTCACGGAACGAAACGAACTCGGTGCATTTTGTTTAGCAAAGCAAACCGCAAATCATCATTTCATCATTCTCAGCCAATAGACGTCCACTAGCTGGACATAGGCCTCCCCCAAAGTTCTCCACACAGATCGGTCCTGTGCCACCCGCATCCAATGGACTCCCGAGACCTTCACCAGATCGTCGGTCCACCTGGTGGGAGGCCTGCCAACCACCATCCTGCATGGGGTGCAAGTGGTCCCTCTCAACATCTTACGGGACCAAAGTCAACCTCAACTGCACGTGGCGCACCCTGCTGCACAACGGAAGAGGCTCTGGCGTACCCCACCAACCCGCACTGGGCCAGCGTGGTGGGTGTAGGCCCAAATCCCCCCCTATGATTAGTAGGACCAACACAAACCGCAAATATAAAATTGTAATGCTATGTATTTGTACTGGATTACCAAGTTATTTGTGCGGTCGGTCGTGTTTATTTTCTACATCGCGATGACGAGATTTTTTTTCCAAACAATGACTACCAGAAGTCCAATTTGTGAATGATGCTTGAGTCATAGGATACTCTATTGAAATCGTGACTCTATTGCGTAGCGTTCCTCGGGAACCTCTGCCACTGCGCCCTGCTTGGGAAAGTGTGTGGAACTGAGACAAGGTTTTTTTTATATGATAGGTAGCAGACGAGCAGGCGGATCACCTGGTGGTAAGCAATTGCCGCCGTCCATGATGAACACATGCAACAAGTGCGCTGCTAACCTTTTATCCCCTTCCCCCCCGATTGGCCTCCAAACTTTGTTATGTCAAACTTGCATACACTTTATAGAATAATTTTCTAGCAAGTTTGTTGCTTCGGAACTAGAAAGTTTGATTTAACCTTGCCTCAAGTTTATACACTTGCCACGGCAAATTTGAGACAAAGCTTTATGTTTGATACATCAAACCTATCGCAAGTCAGTTTCAAGTTTAAATTGTTATCTGGGTTGTAACTACAAGATTAGTTCACGTAATATGTTGAAATGTCTATTTGACGAACGAATACAACAACAATTAATGATGTTGCTAAGTTGGATTTTACACACGTAATCAGACCCCCCTGACTGGCTCAATTGCGTATTTTGTTCCATGTCTGGGTGTTATTATCAATATATTTAAGTACAGCAACAACAAAAGTAGATGATCAAAATCAATAACTATACTTACTATTGAGCAGAGTTCGTGGAGTGAGTGAGTTAATGATTTTGATCATCTACTTTTGCTGTTGACGTAGTTGTACATATTAGGTAGGTATAGATATTTGTGGTGCCTTCGTCGACTCTGACACTAACACAATGCTTATGTGTCTCACTTTGCGGTCGGGTCGACGTAATTTCATCCCAAAAGGGCTCATGACCTTTACAAACCAAATAACCGTTGTCAAAATGTCAGTGTCACAGACTATAAGGCTTACCATCTTCATGACTTAATAACCTGGGGGCCTCCAACGAACTGTAAACGGGAATATACCTGTCCCACCATCCAAACAAAAGAGACGTACGTAGAACTAAGGTGTTGCAGATGTCCATGTGTGGCAGTGATCACTTACCATTAGGTGAGCCGTCTGCTCGTTGCTCCTTTGTCAACTAGGTATAATGTAAGAAAAAACGTATGGGACAAGGACGGAGTTAAATATTCGGTCATAAATTTGTACGCCCTGTGATAAAATGATTAAAAAAAATTAAAATCATTATAACAACTTAGTAGTCACTCAGGGTTGCCATCGTGTGATACCGATTAATTCTGAGAAATAACAACTATAGGCTTCTACATATATTTCACCTAATACGATTATAATAAAACATTACCTGATATACTTCAGAATTTATTTCAACACCTGTCCGATAATTAATAGAAAATTATGTAAAATAGTGGCAACTGACTAATGATTTCTAGATCATCAACATTCAACAAATCATTAGGGGCTCCTAAATCAACGAACATTTATTGAACAACATTTCGACCATTTAACCTGTCACAAACAACAGGTAACAATTTGTCAAAATAAAACGTTTAACCGAATGTTTAGCCATCTGCCGGACCGTTACCAAACCCGAGACGTGCCTGACGTCGCATGCATATTAATATCTATCAATGAATGCACTTAATGCGATATGCACCGCCATTACCACACGGGTTAGTACTGAAACGGGTTTTAAAAACATATTTGAAACTCGCAAGCTGTCGTTAAACCAAGTACTGACAGCAAACCTGGTAACGAATAGCATGAATGCTCTGTAAGGACGATATACGTACCTGCACCTCAGTGCACACGTATCTGCCTGGCTGATAATAACTGATGGTCATTACTACTTAGTAAAGTAGTATCTGAATAGGGCTGAACGCCCTGCGAGTGGCCTCCAACCTCCCCTTACAGCCACCCCTTTCCTCAACATTCACTGATCTGATTGTAGTACTGATTGACTGATACATTTGCGACTGATTCATGACATTTGGTAAGTATTGTTTGGCAAACACAAACACATATAAAACTTGATATGATTTCGCATAAGACAATAGTTATAATGTAAATAAAACTTACCGCTTGCTCTTTTTACACTCCGCGCCGCCAACTTTTTTCACCAAGAAAAAATCTGACAGATGTCAAGCCAAAACTGTATCTTTTGGCGCCATCACAGATTAAAAAATGTGTTGAACATCAAAATGTGAAATCTTTGATTGTTAGATGATTACTACTGACATTTGGAGCTTACTGCTGACATTAACAACATAAACTTTATTAAACTGATAAATTCACGACAATTCGTGACACTCCCGCCAGGATAGAAAGTGATGAAATGATTACAGTAGAAAAGGAAAGTCTCTTAATCTCTATAAAGGTTTAATTCTGAATCACATATAAATTGTTACTAATGTCAAATCCCGTTGTTAATCAGATCCCGAGTCCACATTTTAATCTTTTCTCGCGCGGTCCGGGCCGCACATCTCCCGGCTCCGGTTGCCGATTTCACATTCATTTCGTTGATCTGATCTAAAAATAGTAATTGAAAAAATATTTATGTAAGTCGACATCGCACAGGATACTATTATGAATAGTGTAATTAAAAAATAGCCATAGCTTCATAAAAATACCTTTAGCTCCATCTGATTGTGTATGCCTGTGAAGGTCAATGCCTTGTGTTTTCGCCTCTTCTGATAACTGCTGGGTACCCGAGCTTGAGCGAGGCGTTGTTACGGGATTCTGGTTTGGCTCTAGATCTGGACTTTCAGGTTGTTGAGTTTCTTCTAACTCTAGGGGGTATAAATGCCCTATTGAACGCGTCAAAGTTTCACCAGATGGCATAGTTACTTTTGCAACTCTAATTTGTCCGTCCGAACTCATTTTGACTTCTGTAATCCGCCCTACCTTCCAATGCGCTCTATTATTATCATTTTTTATCTGCACCAAGTCATTTATTTTTGGTATCCTCTTCACTGCTAATCTATTTTGTTTATGTGCGTGATTCCTCTCCCTAAGGCTGGTCAAATAGTGAGAAGAGAACATCTTAACGTATTCTTGTAATATGTTTTGCCCACGTTTCCAGCCCGTCACAAGATTTTCTTTCGTAACAGTGGCGTTTTCCAAAAACTCTGTGTCTGATATATCTGTTACTAATGGACCACCTATTTTAAGAAAATCAGCAGGAGTCAATACATGTTCTAGCTCTTGTCCTACTGTTGTGAGTGGTCTAGTATTCACTACGGCTTCGACTTCTTTAATAATTGTACAAAGTTGACCGTGATTGAGCAAATGTTTCTCGAGCGTTCTCTTAAGACAGTTCTTCACTATCCCTATAAGTCGTTCATAAAAACCCCCAAACCACGGTGCCAATTCAGGAATAAACCTCCAGGAAATGTTATTTTTGATACAATAATCTGATGTTAATACAGTAGAAGTTAGTTTAAACTGAGTAGCGTTGTCTGAAATAATAGCTTGAGGTAATCCTCTGACTGCCACAAACCTTCTTATAGCCAACAGGCATTCTTCAGCGGACAAATCATTTACAACTTCCATGTGAATGGCCCTCACTGCCAAACAAGTAAATAAACATATCCATCTCTTCTGTAATGTACCATCAGTAACTGTAAGAGGACCGAAGTAATCGAGCCCTGTAAACGTAAAAGGCGCAGAGTACTTGACCCTTTCTATAGGCAGTGGTGGCATCTGCGGTAACTGGTAAGGACCACCTCCTTCCTTTCTGCAAGAGAAACATTTTTTGAGAATTCTCTGCACTAGCGAACGTCCCTTTACTATCCAATATTTGCCTCTTATGATGGCTAAGGTATGCCCTACACCTACATGGTAATTGTCTTTATGTGCAGCTTCAACAATCTTTGTCGTAAATTCTGTGTTAGTGGGAAGTAGAATCGGATACTTTTTCTCATCTGTCCAGTCTGTATTTTGAAATCTGCCCCCGCATCTTAATAGACCCAATTCATCTTTGAACAAAAAGAGGGATCTCGCTAAGTCCGTTTTAATTCCTTGAACCTCTTTTGGAAAATGTTCTTCTTGCAATTTTAATATTTCTAAGTTTTGTTCTGAGCATTTGTTTCTGTCTAACAGATCCTCCCCAACAGCTGATGTTTCAGTATGTGTATGAGTCGGAACTGGAGTGCGTTTAAAGTCTTTTGGCCATTTGTCGGCGTTACACTTGAGGAACTCAGGTCCCGATAACCAGATGGTATTGCTGCGTACTGAATCCGTTGGTCGAGTAGCTCCGTCGGCTGGGTTATTTTTGGTGGGAACGTACCTCAAAATAAGGTCTTGACTTAGTTTTATCTCGTTAATCCTGTTAGAGACAAAGGGAGGTAATAGTTTCTCTGACATAAGCCAATTTAACACGATCTCACTATCGATCCATAGATATCGCGCTGTGACAGGTAGCCTCATATATTTAGTCACGTAATTTATTAATCGGCTCCCTATAACTGCCCCTAATAACTCTAAACGTGGGATTTGGAGATCCTTTTTGTCTTTTATCGGAGCTAGTCTGGATTTTCCAAGAACGAAACTGACATCGCTTCTATCCTCAGATTCATTATATGCACGTAAGTATACTACTGCAGCGTAAGCCTGCATAGAGGCATCTGAAAAGCAATGGAGCTCGTATTTCATTTGCTTTGAAATATCCTTTCCGTCTCTACCCGAGTAAAGTCGGGGAACAGTAACTTCTTTTATGTCTTGTAGTTCTGATAATATTAATTGCCACTTTTTTAGAAACTCGTCACAGAGTAGATCGTCCCACTTGAACTTTTTCTTCCACAACTCTTGAAGCAATAGTTTGGCTGGAAGGATCATCGGAGCTACAAATCCACATGGATCATAAATGGAAGCTATCACTTTCAATATCCCGCGCTTGGTGGAAGAATCTTTTATAGAAGTGTTGTAATTAGGCGATAATTTTAGAGTGTCCGATAGTAAGTCCCATTCAATGCCTAAAATCTTCACTTTATCGGTTCTTTTATCTAAGTCCTGCTGAGGAATCTGGTTTTTAAACTCTTTTGAGTTAGAATTCCAATCCCTTAGGTTCATTGAAATATTCTTAAATGACTCCTTGGCAGTTTTGTAAACTTCAAGACTATCTTTTACTGTTTGAGTACCGGTTACCAGATTGTCTACATAAATGTCTTCTGCGATCTGCTTATTAATTTTATTATTCGTCTGGTTTAAGTGGTGTCTCACTGTTGCATTTAAAAGAAATGGACTTGATATTACCCCGAAGGGCACACGACAAAACCGGTAATGTTGTAAATTATCGGCCACTACCTCTCCATTCACATCTTTTAGCCAAAGGAAACGAGTGGCATCCCTGTCTTCTTGTTGTAAACCTATTTGTAGAAACGCCTTTTCTACATCCGCTACAATACCAACAGCATGTTCTCGAAATCTAATAATCAATCCAATAAGATCTTCTAGCATAAGAGGCCCTCTATACAAACATTCATTCAAACTAGAGGAATCTTTAATTTTGGATGACCCATCGTAGACAATTCTTAAAGCTTTTCCTTCAGTAGAAACACCATGTAAAGGTAAATAATGCACAGGATGTTCCCTTGCATGTAAAGGTTCATCTACTTTTTCGATAATACCTCTCTTTAACTGATCTTGAAGTATAGTGTCATATGCCTTAACGGCGTCAATATCAAGCCTTTTCATTAATGTGTTTAATCTTCCAAAAGCCAGACCAAAATTAATGGACAACCTTTTGGGGGGGTATTCTGTCCATGGCCACTTAACAAAGTACCGATTATCATGATATTGTGTAGTTTCATTATAATGTTTTATTGCTTCATCTTCTCGAGATGATTTAGGCGAATCAACTATGCCAATTGATTCTAAATCCCACAATCTTTTTAAATTGTCGTTTCTGAGAGGCAGGTCTGGTTTATGGAAATGATTATCAAAATCATGACTGCTTTGAAAGTAAGTTAAGACTGACATCAGCTGTTCTTTGTCATTTCGAGGAAAAATACATCTTCCCGACCATAACCATCCGAAATCAGAATTAACTAGATAAAGATTCTCTGATACTTCGACCTTTTGATTGGACATAAAGGAGTAGTAATAGTCATTTCCTAATAAAATGTCAACTGAATCACCTCTAGAGCCATCATCTGCAAGTACCATTTGATCAATATTAGGAATATTTTGTATATTATTTTGTATGTTGCCAAAAGGACATGGAACATTTTTTGTTATATGCGGTACTACATTCGCGTAAATAGTCCTCATTTTTTGTAATTTAGTTAAAACATTAAATTTTACAATTGGACTATCTACTTCAATAGGTTCTTTAGCTCCAAAAGTGAATACTGATAAACGATTGTCCTCTAAGGTAGGCAATTTCAATTTATTTGCCATATCAGTTGTAATGTATGAACGCTGACTGCCGCAGTCTAATAAGACACGACCAAGGGCAACCTGAGAGTGGTCTTCGGCATTGTGTACTTGAACTATACTCGTTTGAAGCACAGTGATAGCTTTATCTACGTTGATATGAAGAATCTTCGTGGTTTCCTCTTTTGTTGTTTTATCTGGACACAAAGCTCTGTTATGTTGACCAAATATTCCACAATGTCTACATTTCCTCTTAAATTTGCAATCATTGGCTATATGGTTTTCTCCTAGGCAATTATAACACCGCCCTTTAATCCTCTGTTTCCTCTCCTGAATAGTTTTAACGTTGGTACACTCATCATTAAAATGTTCCTTATGGCAAAAAATACACGAAAGTCTCGACCGCTTATTATTTGGCTTTTTGTTATTGTAAGATTTATTATACCCCTCAAATGACCGTTTTCTTTGAGTAAATTTATTTTCACTGTTCCGATTTCTTTCCTGTCTAAAATTTCCTCTTGTATCTCTAAACCCCTGTTTATCGCCATTTTTATTTGATTTTTCCGTTCGAACATGAAGTGTTTCAAGACTAAATTTTTGCTCCACAGGATTTCCCTTTAATGTATCCCTTCTTAATCTATTAGATGTTTCCCTTGCCGTTATAATGTGTTCTAAATTCTTCCTTATTGTTTCAATGGACTCATCGCCTTTGTCAAGTTTCATACGTAGTTCGTATATCAAGTCTTCTGGAAACTTTTCCATTATCATAACCCGCAAATGATTGTGATTTACATCTTCACCGAGGGATTTTAATACGCGTAAATGCCGCTCAATGTTGTTAAAAACACTGCGGCAATCCTTAGAAGTATTATCTGCTGCTTGAATTCGGTAAAGCGCAACATAATGAGCATCAATAATAGCTGCTGGTTTACCATAACGCTCCTTGAGCGTCTCGACTGCTATTTTATAGTTTTTATTAGTGGTGTCAAGTCCATCTATTGCTTGTTTAGCTTCACCACCCAGTACCGACTGCAAGTATAATAACTTGTCTACATCGTTGAGATTTCGGCTATCCACATTTGACGAAAATTGGTCCCAAAATTGATGCCATTTTAGAACGTCACCATCGAATTTCGCTAGGACCATAGGTGGTAATCTGCTGGTAACATCCTTAGAAGGCTCCATTTGCTTGTTATGCTCAGACTCATGCGATGTCTGTGTATGTGCTCTAGCTTCAATTTCAGCTATTAATTCGTCGGCCTGCATTTGAATAGACGTATAAGTTGATATTTCATCAGCTGAAGGTTCAGTGACCAATTTAAAATAATTATACATTTCAGACACAAAACGCTCATTGGACATTTTAAGTTTATTTGCAATTACACGGGCTTCCGAATAGGGCAGTGTGTCTTCTTTTAATTTTATAATGGTGTCACGGGCGGAATATATTAAGGCCTCCACAGAGTCATTAATTATTTTTAAACGAGTTCGGACAATATTCTCCATTCTTGGTTTATTAGACCAATAAACGCATAAAAAATCTCTCTCTTAATTTCCAACTGTAACAAAGGCAAAATACCTTATTTAATAAAAACATTCCTTAGGGTAATGTTTTCAATTAAATAACCCTATAACTTTGAATAAACCCTTTATCTTTATTCAATTTAAATAAAATCATATGATCAGTATAGATACCATAGAATAGGTAAATACTTGATAAATCCATCACATTCCCCACTTATTTAACTTCATAACATAATATTGATTTAGTCATGTGTTCCTGCCTAGTAAGCAATTTAATAATAAATCATTTTAATTAAAATTATTGGCTCTACAGATAAGAACAATTTAAAAAAATATCAGGTAAAATTTATGTATTTTTTTTTTATGACCAACTGTACTTTTGCAAACTTATGAACCACTCAGAGTATGATTTTGCAAAAATTATGCTTTTTTTTATGACTGACTGTACTTTTGCATCAAACTAAACTAACGAACCACTCAATGTACACTCACAGCTGAACAAACAAATTAACTGTGGTATAATGAAATAAAATGTTAATTTATTAACATAAATTCGTTTTTTATAATTTTTCTTTAAGTTTATATGTTACGGTAAATTGTAAGCAATCGGTAATTATCTATAATCACCGGTAATTATAGATAATCACCAATGCACATGGTAAATGTAGTGAATTATCCATATTTACCGGTAATTATATAAACTTCCACTCGACCGTGGTAAATATCGCCATAAGCTCCCAGATAACAATGTCAACTGAATCACCTCTAGAGCCATCATCTGCAAGTACCATTTGATCAATATTAGGAATATTTTGTATATTATTTTGTATGTTGCCAAAGGACATGGAACATTTTTTGTTATATGCGGTACTACATTCGCGTAAATAGTCCTCATTTTTTGTAATTTAGTTAAAACATTAAATTTTACAATTGGACTATCTACTTCAATAGGTTCTTTAGCTCCAAAAGTGAATACTGATAAACGATTGTCCTCTAAGGTAGGCAATTTCAATTTATTTGCCATATCAGTTGTAATGTATGAACGCTGACTGCCGCAGTCTAATAAGACACGACCAAGGGCAACCTGAGAGTGGTCTTCGGCATTGTGTACTTGAACTATACTCGTTTGAAGCACAGTGATAGCTTTATCTACGTTGATATGAAGAATCTTCGTGGTTTCCTCTTTTGTTGTTTTATCTGGACACAAAGCTCTGTTATGTTGACCAAATATTCCACAATGTCTACATTTCCTCTTAAATTTGCAATCATTGGCTATATGGTTTTCTCCTAGGCAATTATAACACCGCCCTTTAATCCTCTGTTTCCTCTCCTGAATAGTTTTAACGTTGGTACACTCATCATTAAAATGTTCCTTATGGCAAAAAATACACGAAAGTCTCGACCGCTTATTATTTGGCTTTTTGTTATTGTAAGATTTATTATACCCCTCAAATGACCGTTTTCTTTGAGTAAATTTATTTTCACTGTTCCGATTTCTTTCCTGTCTAAAATTTCCTCTTGTATCTCTAAACCCCTGTTTATCGCCATTTTTATTTGATTTTTCCGTTCGAACATGAAGTGTTTCAAGACTAAATTTTTGCTCCACAGGATTTCCCTTTAATGTATCCCTCTTAATCTATTAGATGTTTCCCTTGCCGTTATAATGTGTTCTAAATTCTTCCTTATTGTTTCAATGGACTCATCGCCTTTGTCAAGTTTCATACGTAGTTCGTATATCAAGTCTTCTGGAAACTTTTCCATTATCATAACCCGCAAATGATTGTGATTTACATCTTCACCGAGGGATTTTAATACGCGTAAATGCCGCTCAATGTTGTTAAAACACTGCGGCAATCCTTAGAAGTATTATCTGCTGCTTGAATTCGGTAAAGCGCAACATAATGAGCATCAATAATAGCTGCTGGTTTACCATAACGCTCCTTGAGCGTCTCGACTGCTATTTTATAGTTTTTATTAGTGGTGTCAAGTCCATCTATTGCTTGTTTAGCTTCACCACCCAGTACCGACTGCAAGTATAATAACTTGTCTACATCGTTGAGATTTCGGCTATCCACATTTGACGAAAATTGGTCCCAAAATTGATGCCATTTTAGAACGTCACCATCGAATTTCGCTAGGACCATAGGTGGTAATCTGCTGGTAACATCCTTAGAAGGCTCCATTTGCTTGTTATGCTCAGACTCATGCGATGTCTGTGTATGTGCTCTAGCTTCAATTTCAGCTATTAATTCGTCGGCCTGCATTTGAATAGACGTATAAGTTGATATTTCATCAGCTGAAGGTTCAGTGACCAATTTAAAATAATTATACATTTCAGACACAAAACGCTCATTGGACATTTTAAGTTTATTTGCAATTACACGGGCTTCCGAATAGGGCAGTGTGTCTTCTTTTAATTTTATAATGGTGTCACGGGCGGAATATATTAAGGCCTCCACAGAGTCATTAATTATTTTTAAACGAGTTCGGACAATATTCTCCATTCTTGGTTTATTAGACCAATAAACGCATAAAAAATCTCTCTCTTAATTTCCAACTGTAACAAAGGCAAAATACCTTATTTAATAAAAACATTCCTTAGGGTAATGTTTTCAATTAAATAACCCTATAACTTTGAATAAACCCTTTATCTTTATTCAATTTAAATAAAATCATATGATCAGTATAGATACCATAGAATAGGTAAATACTTGATAAATCCATCACATTCCCCACTTATTTAACTTCATAACATAATATTGATTTAGTCATGTGTTCCTGCCTAGTAAGCAATTTAATAATAAATCATTTTAATTAAAATTATTGGCTCTACAGATAAGAACAATTTTAAAAATATCAGGTAAAATTTATGTATTTTTTTTTTATGACTGACTGTACTTTTGCATCAAACTAAACTAACGAACCACTCAATGTACACTCACAGCTGAACAAACAAATTAACTGTGGTATAATGAAATAAAATGTTAATTTATTAACATAAATTCGTTTTTTATAATTTTTCTGTAAGTTTATACACTAATATGTAATATAATTTTTAAGATAATATGATTATGTGTTGAGTAACTATTAAACCCTCTCACTTCCCAAGTGGAGGTTTAGAAATTTAAATATTTATATTTTATACTTTCAATTATTTCTTTATTTTTTATACACAAAAACATTAGGTAACATCCTTAGAAGGCTCCATTTGCTTGTTATGCTCAGACTCATGCGATGTCTGTGTATGTGCTCTAGCTTCAATTTCAGCTATTAATTCGTCGGCCTGCATTTGAATAGACGTATAAGTTGATATTTCATCAGCTGAAGGTTCAGTGACCAATTTAAAATAATTATACATTTCAGACACAAAACGCTCATTGGACATTTTAAGTTTATTTGCAATTACACGGGCTTCCGAATAGGGCAGTGTGTCTTCTTTTAATTTTATAATGGTGTCACGGGCGGAATATATTAAGGCCTCCACAGAGTCATTAATTATTTTTAAACGAGTTCGGACAATATTCTCCATTCTTGGTTTATTAGACCAATAAACGCATAAAAAATCTCTCTCTTAATTTCCAACTGTAACAAAGGCAAAATACCTTATTTAATAAAAACATTCCTTAGGGTAATGTTTTCAATTAAATAACCCTATAACTTTGAATAAACCCTTTATCTTTATTCAATTTAAATAAAATCATATGATCAGTATAGATACCATAGAATAGGTAAATACTTGATAAATCCATCACATTCCCCACCTATTTAACTTCATAACATAATATTGATTTAGTCATGTGTTCCTGCCTAGTAAGCAATTTAATAATAAATCATTTTAATTAAAATTATTGGCTCTACAGATAAGAACAATTTTAAAAATATCAGGTAAAATTTATGTATTTTTTTTTTATGACCAACTGTACTTTTGCATCAAACTAAACTAACGAACCACTCAATGTACACTCACAGCTGAACAAACAAATTAACTGTGGTATAATGAAATAAAATGTTAATTTATTAACATAAATTCGTTTTTTATAATTTTTCTGTAAGTTTATACACTAATATGTAATATAATTTTTAAGATAATATGATTATGTGTTGAGTAACTATTAAACCCTCTCACTTCCCAAGTGGAGGTTTAGAAATTTAAATATTTATATTTTATACTTTCAATTATTTCTTTATTTTTTATACACAAAAACATTAGGTACAACATCCTTAATGTAAACAAAACCTCATCACTCAGGCGCAATGAGCTGATATTAATTCTTGTGACACTATTGTATCAATGTTGACTGAAACGCTAGCTTTGTTATTCTGCCACCGCACCCAACATAAGCATATAATACAGGTAAGATTATATATTTTTGGAAATATACATAATGAAAGAACATCTCTGTAATGATCTATGAGATGAAAACCAACTAATGTACCTCAATGATTCATTAGTATTTTCTTACTAGGGTGACAAGACATAACTTTGTCTATGATAATCTGTCGTAACTGATAAAACATTACTGATTAAATAAATCTTAGGTAAGTACTTAAGTAGACCTACTGAAGGTCTATGCATAGCTGGTCTACAAATGTAGCTGTTAATAAAATTACTTTCATCATGGATCAATCAAGCCCAAGATTACTGATACTTATCATCTGATTTGTTCTTTGCACTGTTTTAATTTGGATACATGGGATCTGATGTGTACCTATGTACGTATCCCAGCATCTCCACCATGTCGTTAAACCAAGTACTGACAGCAAACCTGGTAACGAATAGCATGAATGCTCTGTAAGGAACGATATACGTACCTGCACCTCAGTGCACACGTATCTGCCTGGCTGATAATAACTGATGGTCATTACTACTTAGTAAAGTAGTATCTGAATAGGGCTGAACGCCCTTCGAGTGGCCTCCAACCTCCCCTTACAGCCACCCCTTTCCTCAACATTCACTGATCTGATTGTAGTACTGATTGACTGATACATTTGCGACTGATTCATGACATTTGGTAAGTATTGTTTGGCAAACACAAACACATATAAAACTTGATATGATTTCGCATAAGACAATAGTTATAATGTAAATAAAACTTACCGCTTGCTCTTTTTTACACTCCGCGCCGCCAACTTTTTTCACCAAGAAAAAATCTGACAGATGTCAAGCCAAAACTGTATCTTTTGGCGCCATCACAGATTAAAAAATGTGTTGAACATCAAAATGTGAAATCTTCAATGAGTTATTATATATAGAGCAGAAATACCTACAAAAAAAACGTGCCGGTTTAGAACATAAAATGGCGGACTGACAGCTATTTTAGTGCTGCTCTGTTGATAATGCTTTATCGATATCATAATTTGTCAAGTCGATACTGACTGGGGGTCTAATTTGAAGTGAAACGCAAATAAAGCATTGAGTATTGAAGTAATTTTGAGACTCAACCAAACGATTGAGAACGTCATTTCGTAATTTGAAGTGACCATTCTTTCGTTTGAGACCGATGGAAGTTGTTTTGACAGAACTCGTCTCAAATCCTAATTTGAAAGCCTAAAATGACATTCGTAAAATTGATTGATTAGAAGCTTAAGTTACTGGTTAAATGAAAATCAAAGTATAAATAGATAGGTACTCTTTATTGCACAAAGTTTACAAGTCTTCTTGAAGTAGGTAATAATTATGCTCTTAATATGTAATAGATAATATAGATCTTTTTATTGCAAAATTAAACTTAACTAGTGTTGCGGCAACACCAGGATCATAGCGGCAACACCAGGATCATAGAACCAATCATTCCAATCAACGAATTTTATCGCGTGATATGCGTCCGCTCTCATTGGTGCTTCATAACGTGATATCGCACAAGCGGACCAATGGGAGGCGCCGATGACGTCGCGGAAATCGACTCAACGGACATCCGGATCGCCACTGCATACAAGGAACACCTAACGCGCACATCTAACTCGTAATTTTAATTATTTTAATAGTTTGGTCTGTGACCGCTAAATAAGTATTTCTTTACTCTCTAATACCGAGTTTTCTTTCCTTCACCTCGTCCACTACAACTAGGTATACAGATATGTATTCAATTTACAATTATGGTGGTAGTAGGTAGTACAGACAAACAGACAAACAGACAAACAGACAAACAGACAAACAGACAAACAGACAAACAGACAAACAGACAAACAGACAAACAGACAAACAGACAAACAGACAAACAGACAAACAGACAAACAGACAAACAGACAAACAGACAAACAGACAAACAGACAAACAGACAAACAGACAAACAGACAAACAGACAAACAGACAAACAGACAAACAGACAAACAGACAAACAGACAAACAGACAAACAGACAAACAGACAAACAGACAAACAGACAAACAGACAAACAGACAAACAGACAAACAGACAAACAGACAAACAGACAAACAGACAAACAGACAAACAGACAAACAGACAAACAGACAAACAGACAAACAGACAAACAGACAAACAGACAAACAGACAAACAGACAAACAGACAAACAGACAAACAGACAAACAGACAAACAGACAAACAGACAAACAGACAAACAGACAAACAGACAAACAGACAAACAGACAAACAGACAAACAGACAAACAGACAAACAGACAAACAGACAAACAGACAAACAGACAAACAGACAAACAGACAAACAGACAAACAGACAAACAGACAAACAGACAAACAGACAAACAGACAAACAGACAAACAGACAAACAGACAAACAGACAAACAGACAAACAGACAAACAGACAAACAGACAAACAGACAAACAGACAAACAGACAAACAGACAAACAGACAAACAGACAAACAGACAAACAGACAAACAGACAAACAGACAAACAGACAAACAGACAAACAGACAAACAGACAAACAGACAAACAGACAAACAGACAAACAGACAAACAGACAAACAGACAAACAGACAAACAGACAAACAGACAAACAGACAAACAGACAAACAGACAAACAGACAAACAGACAAACAGACAAACAGACAAACAGACAAACAGACAAACAGACAAACAGACAAACAGACAAACAGACAAACAGACAAACAGACAAACAGACAAACAGACAAACAGACAAACAGACAAACAGACAAACAGACAAACAGACAAACAGACAAACAGACAAACAGACAAACAGACAAACAGACAAACAGACAAACAGACAAACAGACAAACAGACAAACAGACAAACAGACAAACAGACAAACAGACAAACAGACAAACAGACAAACAGACAAACAGACAAACAGACAAACAGACAAACAGACAAACAGACAAACAGACAAACAGACAAACAGACAAACAGACAAACAGACAAACAGACAAACAGACAAACAGACAAACAGACAAACAGACAAACAGACAAACAGACAAACAGACAAACAGACAAACAGACAAACAGACAAACAGACAAACAGACAAACAGACAAACAGACAAACAGACAAACAGACAAACAGACAAACAGACAAACAGACAAACAGACAAACAGACAAACAGACAAACAGACAAACAGACAAACAGACAAACAGACAAACAGACAAACAGACAAACAGACAAACAGACAAACAGACAAACAGACAAACAGACAAACAGACAAACAGACAAACAGACAAACAGACAAACAGACAAACAGACAAACAGACAAACAGACAAACAGACAAACAGACAAACAGACAAACAGACAAACAGACAAACAGACAAACAGACAAACAGACAAACAGACAAACAGACAAACAGACAAACAGACAAACAGACAAACAGACAAACAGACAAACAGACAAACAGACAAACAGACAAACAGACAAACAGACAAACAGACAAACAGACAAACAGACAAACAGACAAACAGACAAACAGACAAACAGACAAACAGACAAACAGACAAACAGACAAACAGACAAACAGACAAACAGACAAACAGACAAACAGACAAACAGACAAACAGACAAACAGACAAACAGACAAACAGACAAACAGACAAACAGACAAACAGACAAACAGACAAACAGACAAACAGACAAACAGACAAACAGACAAACAGACAAACAGACAAACAGACAAACAGACAAACAGACAAACAGACAAACAGACAAACAGACAAACAGACAAACAGACAAACAGACAAACAGACAAACAGACAAACAGACAAACAGACAAACAGACAAACAGACAAACAGACAAACAGACAAACAGACAAACAGACAAACAGACAAACAGACAAACAGACAAACAGACAAACAGACAAACAGACAAACAGACAAACAGACAAACAGACAAACAGACAAACAGACAAACAGACAAACAGACAAACAGACAAACAGACAAACAGACAAACAGACAAACAGACAAACAGACAAACAGACAAACAGACAAACAGACAAACAGACAAACAGACAAACAGACAAACAGACAAACAGACAAACAGACAAACAGACAAACAGACAAACAGACAAACAGACAAACAGACAAACAGACAAACAGACAAACAGACAAACAGACAAACAGACAAACAGACAAACAGACAAACAGACAAACAGACAAACAGACAAACAGACAAACAGACAAACAGACAAACAGACAAACAGACAAACAGACAAACAGACAAACAGACAAACAGACAAACAGACAAACAGACAAACAGACAAACAGACAAACAGACAAACAGACAAACAGACAAACAGACAAACAGACAAACAGACAAACAGACAAACAGACAAACAGACAAACAGACAAACAGACAAACAGACAAACAGACAAACAGACAAACAGACAAACAGACAAACAGACAAACAGACAAACAGACAAACAGACAAACAGACAAACAGACAAACAGACAAACAGACAAACAGACAAACAGACAAACAGACAAACAGACAAACAGACAAACAGACAAACAGACAGACAAAAATTTTAAAAATCTTCCTGAGTTCAGTTCGTCGCAGTTTGTAGAAAGAGATCTGTAAGTAAGAAAATTATGGTATTATTGATAAGATTATAATGATATTATCTACTCTTAATAATAGAGGTAGGGCAATGGTAGCTCAGTGAATAAAAACGGGAGGTCGTAGCAGTAGGTATGTAATACCGGTATCATTAATAACAATCTCAAATTGACGAGTTTACGATATGTGATCAAAATCAAATTATTACAATACTCCCCAAAGTGAAATTCATCGCTTAGCATAAAAGGTTTATCTTCATCGTAAAATATTATCGATGTTTTTACTACAACCCTAGTATAAAACTCACGAATTTTTATAACATAAAAATATTCAAAATGAAGCATAATTATGGACTGAAAACACACGGATAGAATCACACGGGGAAACAAAAGTGTAAAACATTCAAAGTTTCTATAAATATAATGAACATTTTATAATAATTAGAAAAAAATATAACATACCGGTGCAATGTTAATCTTTGCTGATTTTCGCTTTTCCTTGAGCCACATCCTATAACACTACACTTGGGCATAATGATTAAATGTTTCTTCAATATCCTGTGTAATGTGGACAACGAGTTCTCAAAAGAAAAGAAATTATTAGTTATTTTTGTCGGAAGAAACGGTGAGTTGACACTTCATGTACTTCAGAAAACTGTAACTAAACATGGCTTTTTGGCAATGAGTTATATATATAGAGCAGAAATACCTACAAAAAAAACGTGCCGGTTTAGAACATAAAATGGCGGACTGACAGCTATTTTAGTGCTGCTCTGTTGATAATGCTTTATCGATATCATAATTTGTCAAGTCGATACTGACTGGGGGTCTAATTTGAAGTGAAACGCAAATAAAGCATTGAGTATTGAAGTAATTTTGAGACTCAACCAAACGATTGAGAACGTCATTTCGTAATTTGAAGTGAAACGCAAATAAAGCATTGAGTATTGAAGTAATTTTGAGACTCAACCAAACGATTGAGAACGTCATTTCGTAATTTGAAGTGAAACGCAAATAAAGCATTGAGTATTGAAGTAATTTTGAGACTCAACCAAACGATTGAGAACGTCATTTCGTAATTTGAAGTGAAACGCAAATAAAGCATTGAGTATTGAAGTAATTTTGAGACTCAACCAAACGATTGAGAACGTCATTTCGTAATTTGAAGTGAAACGCAAATAAAGCATTGAGTATTGAAGTAATTTTGAGACTCAACCAAACGATTGAGAACGTCATTTCGTAATTTGAAGTGAAACGCAAATAAAGCATTGAGTATTGAAGTAATTTTGAGACTCAACCAAACGATTGAGAACGTCATTTCGTAATTTGAAGTGAAACGCAAATAAAGCATTGAGTATTGAAGTAATTTTGAGACTCAACCAAACGATTGAGAACGTCATTTCGTAATTTGAAGTGAAACGCAAATAAAGCATTGAGTATTGAAGTAATTTTGAGACTCAACCAAACGATTGAGAACGTCATTTCGTAATTTGAAGTGACCATTCTTTCGTTTGAGACCGATGGAAGTTGTTTTGACAGAACTCGTCTCAAATCCTAATTTGAAAGCCTAAAATGACATTCGTAAAATTGATTGATTAGAAGCTTAAGTTACTGGTTAAATGAAAATCAAAGTATAAATAGATAGGTACTCTTTATTGCACAAAGTTTACAAGTCTTCTTGAAGTAGGTAATAATTATGCTCTTAATATGTAATAGATAATATAGATCTTTTTATTGCAAAATTAAACTTAACTAGTGTTGCGGCAACACCAGGATCATAGCGGCAACACCAGGATCATAGAACCAATCCTTCCAATCAACGAATTTTATCGCGTGATATGCGTCCGCTCTCATTGGTGCTTCATAACGTGATATCGCACAAGCGGACCAATGGGAGGCGCCGATGACGTCGCGGAAATCGACTCAACGGACATCCGGATCGCCACTGCATACAAGGAACACCTAACGCGCACATCTAACTCGTAATTTTAATTATTTTAATAGTTTGGTCTGTGACCGCTAAATAAGTATTTCTTTACTCTCTAATACCGAGTTTTCTTTCCTTCACCTCGTCCACTACAACTAGGTATACAGATATGTATTCAATTTACAATTATGGTGGTAGTAGGTAGTAGAGCTTGTAGTGATATTATCTTCCTGAGTTCAGTTCGTCGCAGTTTGTAGAAAGAGATCTGTAAGTAAGAAAATTATGGTATTATTGATAAGATTATAATGATATTATCTACTCTTAATATAGAAGGTAGGGCAATGGTAGCTCAGTGAATAAAAAACGGGGAGGTCGTAGCAAGTAGGTATGTAATACCGGTATCTTAATAACAATCTCAAATTGACGAGTTACGATATGTGATCAAAATCAAATTATTACAAGTACTCCCCAAAGTGAAATTCATCGCTTAGCATAAAAGGTTTATCTTCATCGTAAATATTATCGATGTTTTACTACAACCCTAGGTATAAAGACTCACGAATTTTTATAACATAAAAAATATTCAAAATGAAGCATAATTATGGACCTGAAAACACACGGATAGAATCACACTGGGGAAACAAAAGTTGTAAAAACAATATCAAAGTTTCTATAAATATAATGAACATTTTATAATAATTAGAAAAAAATATAACATACCGGTGCAATGTTAATCTTTGCTGATTTTCGCGTTTCCTTGAGCCACATCCTATAACACTATCACTTGGGCAGTAATGATTAAAATGTTTCTTCAATGTCCTGTAGTAATGTGGACAACGAGTTCTCAAAAGAAAAGAAATTATTAGTTATTTTTGTCGGAAGAAACGGTGAGTTGACACTTCATGTACTTCAGAAAACTGTAACTAAACATGGCTTTTTGGCAATGAGTTATATATATAGAGCAGAAATACCTACAAAAAAAACGTGCCGGTTTAGAACATAAAATGGCGGACTGACAGCTATTTTAGTGCTGCTCTGTTGATAATGCTTTATCGATATCATAATTTGTCAAGTCGATACTGACTGGGGGTCTAATTTGAAGTGAAACGCAAATAAAGCATTGAGTATTGAAGTAATTTTGAGACTCAACCAAACGATTGAGAACGTCATTTCGTAATTTGAAGTGACCATTCTTTCGTTTGAGACCGATGGAAGTTGTTTTGACAGAACTCGTCTCAAATCCTAATTTGAAAGCCTAAAATGACATTCGTAAAATTGATTGATTAGAAGCTTAAGTTACTGGTTAAATGAAAATCAAAGTATAAATAGATAGGTACTCTTTATTGCACAAAGTTTACAAGTCTTCTTGAAGTAGGTAATAATTATGCTCTTAATATGTAATAGATAATATAGATCTTTTTATTGCAAAATTAAACTTAACTAGTGTTGCGGCAACACCAGGATCATAGCGGCAACACCAGGATCATAGAACCAATCTATCCAATCAACGAATTTTATCGCGTGATATGCGTCCGCTCTCATTGGTGCTTCATAACGTGATATCGCACAAGCGGACCAATGGGAGGCGCCGATGACGTCGCGGAAATCGACTCAACGGACATCCGGATCGCCACTGCATACAAGGAACACCTAACGCGCACATCTAACTCGTAATTTTAATTATTTTAATAGTTTGGTCTGTGACCGCTAAATAAGTATTTCTTTACTCTCTAATACCGAGTTTTCTTTCCTCACCTCGTCCACTACAACTAGGTATACAGATATGTATTCAATTTACAATTATGGTGGTAGTAGGTAGTAGAGCTTGTAGTGATATTATCTTCCTGAGTTCAGTTCGTCGCAGTTTGTAGAAAGAGATCTGTAAGTAAGAAAATTATGGTATTATTGATAAGATTATAATGATATTATCTACTCTTAATAATAGAGGTAGGGCAATGGTAGCTCAGTGAATAAAAACGGGAGGTCGTAGCAGTAGGTATGTAATACCGGTATCATTAATAACAATCTCAAATTGACGAGTTTACGATATGTGATCAAAATCAAATTATTACAATACTCCCCAAAGTGAAATTCATCGCTTAGCATAAAAGGTTTATCTTCATCGTAAAATATTATCGATGTTTTTACTACAACCCTAGTATAAAACTCACGAATTTTTATAACATAAAAATATTCAAAATGAAGCATAATTAGTGGACTGAAAACACACGGATAGAATCACACGGGGAAACAAAAGTGTAAAACATTCAAAGTTTCTATAAATATAATGAACATTTTATAATAATTAGAAAAAAATATAACATACCGGTGCAATGTTAATCTTTGCTGATTTTCGCTTTTCCTTGAGCCACATCCTATAACACTACACTTGGGCATAATGATTAAATGTTTCTTCAATATCCTGTGTAATGTGGACAACGAGTTCTCAAAAGAAAAAGAAATTATTAGTTATTTTTGTCGGAAGAAACGGTGAGTTGACACTTCATGTACTTCAGAAAACTGTAACTAAACATGGCTTTTTGGCCGCATTAGGCATTAAACGTGGTTGTCAAATGACAATTTTTCCGATTATAGAGCTGAATGAAATAGTGTCATCTCTTTCCACTTATGAAATCAAGGCTGAGTTAGATAGAGAGAACAATAGTTTTGAGAACTCCACGTCGACACTACATGGTATTGTATAACTAGATTTCTGTATAGGACAATAGGCCCGGTCCATATATTTAAGTCAATGCTTTTGGCCGCCATAGGCATTTATACGTGTTGTCAAATGAAAATTTTTCCGATTATAGAGCTGAATGAAATAGTGTCCATCTCTTCCACTTATGAAATCAAGGCTGAGTTAGATAGAGAGAACAATAGTTTTGAGAAACTCACGTCCGACACGCATGGTATTTGTATAACTGATTTCTGTATAGGACAATAGGCCCGGTCCATATATTTAAGTCAATGGAAATCTTTGATTGTTAGATGATTTACTACTGACATTTGGAGCTTACTGCTGACATTAACAACATAAACTTTATTAAACTGATAAATTCACGACAATTCGTGACACAAGCGTCAAATTGGGGTTTTGAATAAATTGTTTGAGTACAAGCGTTAAATTACATGTTTTTGTAAAAAAATGTGTTGTGGAAAAGATAATTGGTTGGTAAATTGATAGCGATAAAGTTATTACTGTTGTTATTGCATATGTACACGATTGTTTTAGATCTTTATCTTCTTTTTTTTCTTTTTATTTGAATAGATAGCATTAACAACCGGTTGTTTGTTAAATTATCTAAAAGTAGGTAACATAAATAAACATAAAGTTCACGTTTACAAAGGAAAATAAGTAGGTAAGTAGTAGTTTATTGTATTTCAATTATTAGGTCAGGCAAACGATAGTATACACATACTCGTATGTAGTAGTTATTACATTAGTTAGTATACCGAATATTAATATTTTTTGAATAATTATATTAAGAAGTAGGTAAGTACCTACCATGTGTTATGGCTAGAGATTGCAAATACGAGATCCCGCGGGATTGGAAATACCTATCAATCTCGGGATATCCTGGAAATTTCGAGATCCAGTTTATAGATGTAAAGTTCGGTTCGATATGTCAACATGTATAGTTGGTACAATCGATTGTTACATTTCGATGTCATATTGAATCGGCAACACTATATATTAACAATAATCGATAAATCACTCGCTAGGTATACCTTATTTTCTTTGAACTGGAAGATAAATTGCGAGCGGGTGAATACCTATATCTTTTGAAATGCTTTGAAATACGCAAATACTCTTTTGGCGATAGGATTTATGGGATTCTTTTGGTATTGAAAAGAAAATAGGAGATTAATTCGATAAGTACTATAATACCCCTTTTTTATCTTCTATACCTACTGTTTATAAAAAAGTTACTTATCTAGACAACAGCCACGCTTTTAGGCAACCCGAAAAACCAAAATATTTGCGCGAAGTATTCGTCACCTAGCGCCATCTGTGGGTAAAACTTTGAATCCCATAACGAAGTAAGGGGACCACGTGTGTGATAAAACCCTACTTAGATGGACTTCTATTTTCATTGCGAGCATTATCTTTATTAAATGTTTGACTATAGACATTAGACCGGGGAATTTCATTTATTTACAAAAGAAAAAGGCAAGTTTTTTTTATCTCTAGTGTCCATAAAAAAAGTAGATACTACAATCAGTATCTAGATATTTCTTGATGTTCTCCAAATAAGGCCCGATTCGACCAATCTTCATCCGAGGTAAATCTATATCTATGGTAAAACACTGCCATTTGTATGGACTGATACCTTCTCATACCATAAGGTTTATTGTCGGATAAAGATTGATCAAATAAATAAAGTTGTTACGCTTATTCCCCAAAAACGTAGGACTACATTTGTGTTAAAAGGCATTGACCACACTGTAGTCAAAGGGCTCATGTAACAATGTGTAGTGAATTAACAATAAAGCCTCCGTGAGGGAATGCAGCCTCGATGAATTATGCAAGGAGCGCCGGGGCTTTAATCCAACCGGAGGCATACTGAAAGTACGAAAATGGACTGAGGTTTTTTTTACTTTTGCCACGACCGTAAAGCCAGCCGTAGACCGTAGGTAGCGATAGAAAGACGTCATCGAAAATGATCTGCGAGAACTTCAGGCCAACTGACTGGCAACAAGTAGTGCAGAATCGCCCAAAGTGGCGTTCTCTTGTTTCGGCCAGGACTCGTTTCGGGTCGCTGAGCCAGAGGAGTAAGTAGGTACAACCGTAAAGCAGCGTTTTTAATCATATAAGTAGACAGGCGTTTATCGGTGAAAATTTACATCCCTTTATCCAAGTCTTCTAGCAGTCATTCTGAAAAACATTTTATTTTATGACTGTTGGAAATTCGTATAAAAAAATCAACTTTTCATACAAAGCCGGTCACGTGACTTAGGTATTCATTTTGTAAGGGGAGTCGAAAAAAATTTCGACGAATCTCGAAAACTCGTTAAACACGTGTTAGAGATTAACCTCTAGCACTAGTACCTAACTGGATACTAAATATTCGTTGCTTTTAATATTAAATACAGGGCACAACAATGTGATAAAATCTACTTTATAACTTTAGTTAATCCATTCAAGAGTAACTTAATACTACCTACGGAGAACCGATACTTTTTAACGGGTTTTTTATTACCATTTAACTAATCGTATCCAGTTCTACATCTCTTGTAAACTTGTAACGTATGTAATTAAAAAGGTTTTGAAACCAAAGTGAATTTAAAAAAAGTTAATTAACGTGAGCCTTTAATTGAGTTTATACAGAAAGTTATTTTAAATTGATTATAGGACCTCCCTCTGATTGTAACAACCATAGACATACTTAGCTAAGATTATTAAGTTTTCATCAATTGGCTACGAAGTCCTAAAATTAATATTAATCCAACATTTTCTCAAATAAAGATAGGGAGGGAAAATCTAGTCCAAACATTTTTTCTTGTGATCATTCGCTTACAAATTCAACAGATTGGGAACATTCGTTCAAAAGGCAGACTAATGCAATTTAACCATGCACAGAGCAAGTGCGCAATGCATCATTCAACCCTCGCCACCCCTCTCTATCCCTCACCATACATAGAACATCCCTCTCATTCCCGCACGCGCACCCTATCGCCATTCCAATTTGGATCAAGCGTTACCATGGCAACCGCCCAAAACAACCTTGTTTGGAGAAACCAACTAATTTTAACTGACCTGTCCACTTAAACAAAGGCTATAAAAATCGAGGTCTTTCTACGTTGGTTGTCTGCGGAACCGCTGTATGAAAGCTCCATCTAAATTGGTTTTCTACGAGATTAGCCAACCTTGACTATTAGTCGAAATTAAACGTTAAATAGTTGGATTAGAGTATAATTTGGGTTAATTGAGAACTGAATGCGCGGTTTTCCCGGACTCGGGGGGACGGGTTTATCCCAGGAGCAGATTTATCGACACATGGTTAGGGTACAAATGGTGTACCTCTGGGCTTAAAGTAATTGATCCAGATGAAGACATTAAGGAAGGTGCTTTTAATTGATTTGTTTCTACCATTAAGGTATAATTTAGCAAAGGGGATACGGGGGTAATATACTAATACTCGAATTTATTGAGTTAATAATTTTCTAAAAGTTTCAATGCAAAGTACGAATAATTTTACAGTGAATTCTGCATTTCATGATCTGATTTTCAGTGTATTTTTGATATGTGATTTTGTCCACC
The DNA here is from genome assembly GCA_014851415.1 of Cnaphalocrocis medinalis. Lineage (NCBI taxonomy): Eukaryota > Metazoa > Arthropoda > Insecta > Lepidoptera > Crambidae > Cnaphalocrocis > Cnaphalocrocis medinalis. The sequence continues at coordinate 14,710,580 of CM026277.1, read as the reverse complement.
CCAACTATGTTAACATTTTACGCGCCATTTTTAGGGCGGACAAAACGAATTTGTATCGTTTTTATAATTTACTTATAATTTTTGTTTGTTTTTCTTTTGATTTGTTTGATCTCTTTCATTTTACTAGGTAATGAACCAAAGTATACGAAACTGCCAATAATACTTACTTATAAAAAATATGAGTGATCTACAAGCAGGATGCCTATAGATGTCGTTTTATTATAGTAGGTAGTAGGTATTATTATAAATCTCTTAGGACACAGAAAGGGCCTTCACCCACGGCGGATCGAAACTCTGACACTAGGACTTAACAACTTAAATGCTAAGCAAGAAAGTTCTCAGTGTTACCAAGCTAAAATTCCAATTTCCGTACTTTTAATGTGTTCTTAGGTATCTATATCCAAGATCTACGGGATTATTGCTAGTATGTACTGCCTAATTTTTGAATTACACTGTAACCATAGCGCTTGTAACAGCGCTGTGGTTACGGTGTAACTTTAACCTAAGAAATACCAAAAACTCAAAAATTAGTAACTATTTTAACATTTACCCATCAAGCAATTTATATTCGCTTTTACAAAAGTCAAATAATTTCACTATCGCCGACTTTGAAGCTCGCCCTCTGCACTCTATCAAAGCAAAGACAATAGACGTCAACTCAAGAAGCTTGTGTTACTCGGAGGGAAGCTGTGGAAATCAATTCAGTGTACAACAAATGCCTACGAAATGGAGGGCGACTGAGGGACGAGGGTGCATCTCGGGGTACGTCTCCATTGATACACGATGACTTGTTAAACAAACATAGGTATTGTTGAAAATAAAATGCTGATCCCCTACTCATTGTGTCTGAACTGACCTTTGACGCGATCTGGCTGGACGCAAGCATAAACGTGTTTTTATGGACCTAGAAACTTCTTGGGGTCTTGAATTTTTCACTGAGGTACCTAAGCTAATCTCAAAAAAAATTCTTCCGCGCATTCAAATATTTTACTGAACTTACATAGATTAGCTAGTTCTGAGGTACCACCTTAGGTTACATCAGCTTCTGTGGGTAACGCCTATTATAATATCAGTATTTATTTAAAAAGAGTTGTCGTTTCGTTTAAAACGTAGAGCAAGTCCTAAAGTAGGTACTTTGCTCATAAAATTGCTTTTTTTTGTTAGTTACATTGCCTTAATTTAATATTATTTACCTCGTATTATTTCGTATTACAAATTTCCTACCTATATTAGGACTTACAAAGAAGAAGATACATATAATTTGCTGACCCTAGATAACCTGGGAACAGGGCAGAATGATGATGGCATGCATAAGGAGGCAATCCCCAGCGACAAAAAAAAAACGATGATGATTAGGACCCTTACATCCTTACACTCCGAAGTCCGAACATTAATCACACTACACACGATATTTTATTGGAAAATTCCTAAAGAATCTCGTGTGTAGTGCGCCAATGGACACAGACGAGCAATGACCCACTTCCCTTGGATCTGGCGATAAGCACGAACACTACACTTTGTGGACGGGACAAGTTAATTAATAAGTGCGCCAATCATTACTATGGTAAACAAAAGGTTAAGTTCAATGACATCAGCTGGGAAGGTAAGTGAATATAGTCCGACAAGGCTGTCTTGGCGGAAAACTTACAGTGACAGGGGTGCGTTGTGCTGCGAATTTTCTATAGAGAAGTATCAAAACACTGTCATAATGGGACACTTCCTAAAAAAACATCATTGTGTCTTGGGAGTGGTTGTGTGGTGGGTGGTTGATCAGTGCTGACCGAAAAATCACATTGACAATGGACGGGCATTGACATAGAGTTAGTTTCATGGATTCGGATAAGATGTAGAACGTAACCTCTATGAGTATGCGTTTATATGAGAATGCGAGACCTGATTCTACTTACTCGTTGCCCCTTTATGGACGCTTCCCAAAAAACTGCCAAAGAAACTGCCGTTCACTTCAAATAGATTTTCTGGTCAAAATTAGGAATCATGCGACTGCAACTTCCATTGTTTTTACTTACTTCAGTTAGTGAACTCGTTCTACTCGAAACTCGATACGTGCGATGTGATTTTTGATGGAACTAACTTCCATCAAAAAGCACAGTTTAGTTTTAACATTTTCTTTTATGTCATGGGGGCAGATGAACAGACGGATCACCTGATGGTAAGCGATTACCTGCAACTAGAGCAGAGTCACTCACAAGAGTGCTATAACCTGTAACCCTCTTACCCCCCAATTGGGCTTCCGGTACCCTTAGTCACTGGACGAAAGACAGCTCAAAACATTGTAATGATTTAGTCGTACTTTTTTTATTTCCACATTTTTCTTATTTCTACATTCACATTTAAGTCAAAAAAATATATTAAAATCGTTGACCCCAATCTTTCCTACCCTTAAAAGACAAATAGCATTCCACCCCATCCTCAACATTAACTCTACAGTAAGTAATCTAAAAAACCGTCGGTTCTCTTCGATTACCCTGCCAAGCCCTTTCGATCAGCCTCAGTTGTTACGACGGCACCCAGGGGAACAAACCCTGCTCGTTATCAATTATTCACATTAATGACTATACTATATCTCAATTGTCATGTGAATTCTTAAATAAATAACACTTACGAGTACTACGCTGGATCAGCGATTCAAAATGGTATTGGCGTCCAAAGTCAAAGTTCGTCATTTTATTCGGTTCACCCAATCGTGCAAGTTTAGTGCCAGGGGGCCTAAGCGACTTCGTCCCTCAAGCGATATGCATGACACAACGTCAATTCGTACTGAGATATGATTAAGTGTTTATTCCTTCCAAAAGTCTCAAAGTCAATCAGAGGGCAATGGAGAGGGCTATGCTCGGAGTCTCCTTGCGTGATCGTGTCAGAAATGATGAGATCCGCAGGAGATCTAAGGTCACGGACATAGCCCAAAGAAGTGCGTGGCTGAAATGGCAATGGGCAGGGCACATTGCGAGGAGAACAGACGGCCGTTGGGGTGGAAAGGTCCTTGAGTGGAGGCCACGCGCATGAGGCCGCAGCCGTGGCAGGCCTCCCACCAGGTGGACCGACGATCTGGTGAAGGTCGCAGGAGTCCATTGGATGCGGGTGACACAGGACCGGAGGAACTTTGGGGGAGGCCTATGTCCAGCAGTGGACGTCTATTGGCTGAAATGATGATGATGATTCCTTCCGTGTCATGATATATCGAATAATACACAGGACAGGCGTCCTGATTCCTGATAAGCTTTTTAGGCTACTCGATTCTCTCCCATTTTCTCTTCCCGTGTCTGAGTATCAGGATGATGTGGATGCCTAATGTTCGGCTCGCTGTCAGGTCTTCAATCTGCTGTTTAAACCTGGGTGTACCACCCATTCTCCCCTCTAGTTGAAAAGAAGAGAAAGAGTTTTCATCCATTCTTACATTTTGACTTGATAATCGTCTTTCATATTTAGCGGACCCTGGGCTCCTAATTAGGTAATAGCTTGGGACGCAACCGGGTCAAAACGCAAATTTTTTATTTTATATATTCGTCTAAAAATATAGCTCAACTTTCAGTAGGTATGCAACACACAATATATTTAATACTATAAAAAGTTGGCAAACTTCCATAGCATTAATCTAGTAAGTAATTTGAGTCAATAGGGAAAATTGCTTGTATGAAACTCAGAAAGCGATGTAAATTATACACTTTATTTTAAAAGCATTTCCAAGTAATACCCATAGCGGAATTGAAAATACAAACTTTTAAACAGTTTTGTATTCTTCCAGTGCAATGGGTGGAGTCACTATTGCAGTCTCCTTGGTTCATCTTAAATTTATGTGACGCGACAACCCGCTTGTGTAGAATGGCATTGTATCTTTAGAAACACATTTTCTTACAAAGATGCTGTTGTTACCGATATAGCCATTGCGTAGTATAAAATGGTGATCACTTGCCATCAGGTGACCCGCTTACTCGTTTGCCTTCCTGTTTAAAAAAATCACAAAAGAAGTCAAGACATCACGTCGATTATAATCATCAATCAAAGCACACCCGCTATAGAAGCCGTAACGCTCAACAAACACTGGGCGAGAACATGCGCTGGATCACATTAATCACTTTCCCCTACCCGGGAATCGAACCCGCGACAAGGTGCAACACCCAACCGGCTAATAGCTCACTTTGTGCCAAACCTGCCCAGTATGATGGATGGATTGTCATGATCTTGTACAGCTGACCTAGTGAAAAAATCGAAGTATTGGAGTGAATGTGTTTGCGGGGCCATTTTTTGATCCGTAGTCAAACTGAACGAATGGCTAAAAAAGGAACTAATAATGATCAAAATATAGACAAAGATTTTTTTTAAATGAATTATGCAGCTTAACCAATAGTCATTTTAAAACCAATAAGCTGTCACTTTGACCATTGGTTCAACTGTAGTATGACCAAAAAATAAGTAAGGATCAAAAAACCGGCCCTAAGTCTACTATCAACTAGGCTGCTGGTGTGCTAGTTTGCCATATGATAGCATATAAAAAATTTGTTTTCTTTCGTTGTTAAACTTAGTCATCGTGTATAATTAATATTTTGAGTTTATTTATTACAGCTTCTTCATAATGATAGATATAGTAACTTATTACCCAAGTAGGTGCTTACTTTTATTCCTAGCTCTATGCTAAACAAAGAAGTAGAGAGTGTTTAAATCAACTTTTCGCCAAATTACATAAACAGCTGGACTGCAAATATCAAGCTTTTACCTCGAATATTTCACATAAAGTTCCAACTTCTGCGAACTTTCGCAACATTAACATTTTATGCAACTGAAATGTTTCAGCAATTTCAAAACTGTTGTTAGTCATTACCTAATTACTGTTTTCAGGATTCAAATTTTGCCTTTAGAGATGTTAAAAATTGCGATGTAATCGATTTGTTTTTAAACGTTTTTCTACATCGATTTTCTTCTTTGGACTTTGCTTTTACCGATGTCGGAACAACACACTCTACATTTTATGTCACAAATACTAGCCATATTAATAACTGCTAGACCCTTGAATGAAAATTTTCATCATTTACATATTTCAGTAGTTTTTGTTATAGAGGCAACGAAAATACGACATTAAACTTTGTCAAAACTTCACATAAGATAGATAGAGCAAGACTACAATCAGAAGGTCTCTCAGTTATATTGTTTTTTTTTTCTATGCAAAAACTTCAAATACACTGACACTTGATGCACGAGTTTTTCCTGAATAACCTTAGGGCGACGGTCCATCCCGGTGACATACCGTCCTCCCTGTCAGACATGATGACAGACGGACAGCGACTCTTATTAATAGTTCCTTATAGGGTCCCGCTACCCTTTCGGGACACCGAAAATGATGTTAATATATGTCAACTAACAAGTCAGTTAACAAGTCAGCGACTGGCGTGAATGATCGTGACCAGTAGAGGAGTTTTATATTGGAGGCTAAGATCAGAGGCGGCGCAAGGCGTAGGCCATGTGGGCCACCGCCCACGGCCTCGCAATACAAGGGGCCTCGCGCCTCAAAAATTTTTAAGCTCGTCCGAGGGGCTTTATCGGTCATCATCGTCGTAAAATCGACAGAAACGGAAAGGGCCTCGCGAAATCAGTCTTGCTCACATCAAAATTAGATCTTGCTCCGCCACTGGCTAAGATACATTTTACCCTACAAAACGTGGTCTAAACGTAGACTTGGTTTAAAATTGATGCTGTCACTCTCATTGGTGACTTTTATAAAAGTGACAGCATAATTTTTAAACCAAGCCTTTAGTCTCCGTTTTGTGATTAGGGGGTTTTGGGTCATTGAGCCATAGGAGGAAGTAAGTAGGTAAGTATTTGTTTAACATTGAATTAAAGGAATATACGATTGAAAATGTTCTACGTGGAAAATCGATTTTATACTCGTACCTATTGTAGAGTTGCACATCTCTAGTCAAATATCTAGTAAATGCCTGATTTTAGGCCTAACGGCACATGAACACGCGAACTAGACAAATGTCTTGATATTTCGCAGTCGGAACATCAATTCGAGCAGAGTTCAAGGATTTTCATTTATTTAAACATATTGCACACTGAAATTAGTACAATAGACGATTTTATGCAAAATATTCGGTCATGCAGACACCTACCCGGTTCAACTCATTTTAGCATTCTTTATTTTGTGTATGAGGTGGTAAGTATGGGGACAAAAAAAAACATTGAAAGAAAAATTTTGACGATTATAAATAGTAAGTTCTGGCTAGGTTCTTGTCAGATCTTCACATGAGATTCAACTTTCCTATTCCAGTGGCAGAATCATTTATTTTTTAAAATATATTATGTATCAACATATAAGTATAGGTAATCACATGTAAATTATAAATATCTATTACAAGTTGTAGAAGTATTGTGTAAATAAAGATTCTTTTGATTTGATTATCGTGGGCCATATTAAATACCTCCGGCTGGGAATAGTCCTCTGGGCCGGTACAGGCAACGAGGATGGGCCTTTATTATTTTAATTTGATATTATGTAATAGGAGAATATTTTGGGTAGGTCGAATCAGATTATCTCCAAACCATGAATAATGATTTCCGCGGCGATCATACAATGACATGCATTTCATAAAACAGCCGATCACAAAAAAAGCTCAAAGTAATGTCTATCATTAAATTCCATTCATGCTACGCTATTGATTTCTTTTCGCATTTTATGTTTATAGATCAATACCATTGAGAAAACACAATGGGTTCCCCCAGCGTAGTTCAATCGATCGTACTAATACCGAATCGTTATACTCATTTATAATAGCGTATAAAAAATATCACCCTTCGCAGTCTGTCATAGAATTCTGAACGAAATAATTATCTACACGAAATTTTAAATTAGTTTACTAGTGTTGCGCACTCGACGACACCAACTATCGATAGGTTGGTTAGTATCACGCTATCTCGATGAAGTGGCCTAGCGATTCACTCCAGTTGTTACAATGTCTATTTGGATGATGAATGTCACAGCTACTCGTATATCTTATTCTCACACACATTACAGTCTGCAAATGTTATTCCGACTGGACATCAATCATACCAGGACGCCGCAATCATAATCTCGGTGAGAGACACTTGCGAAAATCATAAAGGAAAACTCTTATTTATTTTATCTATGCCGCAGTTATTTTTGATATTACAATTCCAGAAATCGACGTTTATCTGGAATCGAAAAGCTTATAAATTTTCAGAAATAGTAGGAGTATCTAAGTACATAAATAAATATGTACTTGATGATACCTATGTATTCAAATTAGACAAAGTCGTTTCGATTTCCGGTCAGGTAAATTTAGAGAATAATCTTTTCTAGTTTCGTCACGGATTAGCTGAAACGGTAAAGGCCCCGGCTATTAAGGAATAACTATGACTAGGAATCGCCACTGTCACGTCAATCGTACTCATATCACAACTATCACAAGGAATGCCCTAGTTAGATAATGACTTGAAAATACTTTATTTCTAAAAATAATACCAGAGGCCCGCCTTCACTTCATTTCGGGACAATATAATTCCTCTCTGTACCAAAAGATAGCACTGGGTGTATCATGATTGCATCGCGCTAGTGTTCGCCTTTCCAATTTGTTGTTTGTGTATTTTAATTCGTTTCTTTTTGTTTTGTAGGTATAAGGTTTGTCGCTGTCTTTAGAAATTACCTCTTTATAAATAGTATGGCTATATCGATGTTTTTGTCACACCCCTATTTCTCTAGGTTAAATATTAGGGTTGGCGCCATTTGTCAGGCACGTCGACACGTGATCGCGGCTTCTGCTGAATCGCGATTAAATTATGGGTTGAGATACATCTGTCATACTTTATCAGCAATTTGCCACCTTACATATAAAATAATAATATTTGGATATACATATCGAATAAGAGATTTCCATACATTCGTTCATATAAATGTTTGATTCGCTTTGAATATCGAGTACACGAGAATAGGGCTCTTGGTACAAAAAATTACATTATGTAGGTATGTACCTAAGTAAGTAGGTATCATTTGATGCCCAGTGGGTGGATTAAGTCCCTTTAATAGAAGCCTAAAAATAATAATTACATCACATAGCAATGCAAGATTTGGTCCCGATAATCCAAGCATATGGCTATAGCAGATCATGCCAGTTTACGACAGTCAAAAACCAAGGCCAGTCGAGTTTACGAACTCGGCCTTACGATGACATTTTGCTATAAGACAATCAAACTTGGCATAGTTTACATTGTAAAATGAAATTCTAAATCTTGTAAAAAAGATACCGTCGGCGAGACTACTCCTTAAGGAAATATGAGAATAGCTGGCGTAGGGGCCAAATCCAAGTAAAATTAATAATGATGCTTATTCTTGACGTTGACCGAGTTTACATCCGCAGCTCAGGTCGCGTGGAGTTTAGTTTGCCACTTAAATATTCTTTTTTTGGCTTCACAGCTTTACGATGAAAAAAGTTTCATTCAAATCCGTTCAGTACTTTTCGTAATTGTCATAAATTAAGTAAGTATAAGCACAGTATAAGTATGTATGGATAAGTATAAGTAGGTAAGTACTTATCCATAGGTATAGGTATACCTATAGGAATATACCTACCTATGTACTCTATGTTTCTTCTAGTCCAAAGTTTTAATCGATATATCAGATATGTAAGTAGAAGGAGCTTTCTAAACATTTTTTTGATTTTCTTAAAATTACTTAATACATAAAAAAATTTTTTTTTACCTATATACCCGTCCACAATGCAAACGTACAGAATCCACAGCAATCCGAGGTGCGTGCATCGCGCGCGGGACGCCCTCAACATTTTTCCAAACTCACATTTTCCGACAGCATTTTCCACACGTAACTTTAAACTAGGAAAACTTCCAACCACATATTAATTACTAATCACCAGATTATCCCATTATCGATTGATAGGTTCACTGACACATTGCATTTGTTTTTTAATTGGCTTAAAGGTTGAATGGCAGCGAGCGTAAATACGCACGCGTGTTCTCTCTAGCCGTGGCGGGACGCACGTCTCTCCCGCTTTGCGTTTGGCGAGCTACTGAATTCCGATTTCGAATTTCGGAGCGTTCTTTGTAGCATTGTAGCGCGTTCGTAGTCCGTAGCGTTGTAGCGTTTCGGAAAACCCGTAACAATTGATCGGTTTTCGGAACCCTTTTGTTTTGTTTGTGTTGTTCTAATTGATGCGACGCTTTTCGTCGTAAAGACTTGACATGTCGCTTTTACATACGGAATGATTTGAATGAACATCCTAAAGCATCCTCAATTTTTGTAACGTTTTTGTTTTTTTTTGTTTTGTAATAGTGTTGAGATTGAAATTTTTGCAGATTGAGATAATATTAAATACTGTCGATAAAAAGTGACCTTTGATTCACTATCGACTATCGGCTTACTTTTTCTTGTTTACTTTCTCCCCTCTTTTCTAAAGATGACATCATAAGGCGCGAAAGGGGAGATATTATGACATTTTGACCCTAACGATAACGATGGATGGATAGAAAATCAAATCTTGGAGGTTTGATCACCAGGGGTATCGTTCTATCATAACACTTTTACCTATGTGGACTACCTACTGTGTTTTATTTACAGTCATTTGACATAGGTACTTCTTCCTTCTACGTATACTATGCTATGACCTAACATTTAACTCTTTAGCCCTTAATAGAACATAAGTCAACGAAAATTTTAATTTGTTTTCGCTCTTATGTCACGCTGTATATGGTTCAAAATGAGGTGGGAACTATTTTCCCTACGCCTTACCTATTGTGGATTTAAATCGCCAATACCATATTTGTAAGACCCTATCTTCACGTGACCGCTTTCGAAAGGCCCTGCGGGGCCGCGCCGCCGTCAGATTCACAGGACACAGTGGCACGTGATTGAATTCTTAAGGGCCCTTTTACAAATGCGGCCCTTTGCCCATACTAATGTGCTCGACACCAATATCTCTACGCGGTATCCTTTCAGCTATTAGGTATGTGTAGACTGTAGTTGATGAAGTCTAGTCGAAATCGGTATTGGATTTAAAACCGGTACATAAGATTTTTATTTTATATCTGTGACTTTTGTTCCGGACTGTGATTCGTCATCTGATTCAATTATGGTGTATCATCTATCTTTTTTTTTTGTTGTAATGTTTTTGTGTTGTTGCAACCAATAAAAGTTATATCTATCTATCTACCTACATAACTAGGTACTAAGAAAATTGTAATGAGTATATATCTACTTAATTTTTTTTTAAATATTTACAGTGCACATTTGGGTTTCTTAACTTAAAGTTTCTCATACTTACTTATACCTACATCTGAACTTTTTTTGTGATGGTTGGCAGACGAGAAGACGGTTCAACTGATTAGTAAGCGTTTGTAGCCGACACCCGCAACACCAGCGTAGTCATAATGGACAATCATTAGCGTGTTGAATACTTGTGTTTGTTCAGTGTCTGGGTGTAATGGTGTTCATTATCATCTCGCGTATCTATTAAAATACTTAAGTGTCAATATTTTCTTAGTGACCAAGTTAATGAACGACTAAGAGTGCGGCAGTTAGAGTTCATTATCGTCGGTCAAGTATGGATCGATGAAGCCAGCCAAAAGCTTCGAGCTTCGAGTTTCAGCCGGACAGAGGCCGGATCGGGACAAAGTAGGGACAAGTGCCGTAGGGCACTTATTGATGGAGCCAGTTATTAGTCTTGTAAAAGATATGTAAGGGAAGGATACAGGATTTTTTTTTGTTAGCATTTTTGTAACAAGTAATTTCTTCTAGAACTATTTTTCAAGCTAAAATGGAAAACTGAAAAAAAAAAACTTCCTACGTTTATTTTATATCTTAGTACTTACGCCTTTTAAAACCAGTAAGTATCCTTTATTACAACACGGAGACTAAAGTTAGTCATGGTTTAAAAATTATGCTGTCACTTTGATAAAAGTCACAAACGAAAGTGACAGCATTAGTTTTAGACCACGTTTTGAAATAAAGGGAACTTTGTTTCCGATGAGGACTGCAGTCACAGACACTGACGCCAGGGAGCTTACTTTGAAACGAATCATTACCGATTGTACTGAACCCCTTCCCACTTAGACGAAAGAAACGCAAAATGCGAGGCAAGGGACGAAAAGGATTCGGTCGTCATTCATATTCAGAGTAGGCCCCAGGCTGCAAAAAAAGGATCAAATGCATAGGGTGACGGACTATATTGCGGATGCGGACTGCAAAATACCGGGCCCTGGGTATCTGCATTAGGCAAGCGTGGTGATTATCTGAATTAGCCCTGCAGTGGGACAGTACCTATACAGGGTGTATCTGTGAACATTTACATCCTTTTAACCAAGTGTTATATCAACCATTCTGAACAACATTTGTTCAACAACTTTTCCAAATTCTTCGAAAAATTTTTCGACTCTCCATACAAAATGACCAAGTCACGTGACCGACTTTGTATGGAAAGTATAAAATAAACCCTGTATACAGGGTGTATCTGTGAACATTTACATCCCTTTCACCACGTGTTCTTCCAACCATTCTGAACAACATTAGTTCTATGACTTTTGAAAATTCCCATAAAAAAACATCATCTCTCCGTACAAAGTCGGTCACGTGACTCGCTCATTTTGTATGGGGAGTCGAAAAATTTTAGATTAATTTCGGAAAATTGTTGAACAAATATTGTTCAAAATAGTTCATAGAACACGCGGTTAAAGGGATGTAAATGATCACAGATACACCCTGCATAATGTATACTGATACTTTTATTTTACGGTATCAAACCGGTAGTTGACAGCACTAACCGGTTTCTCGCTATCATATTAGAATATGCAAGACAAGGTTTTATGTTAAAATAAATAATAAGTTATTGGAAAGTTATTCGTCACACATTTGGAACTTAAAGCCTTAGGCGTTAAAAATGTTAGATTAAAATAAGGGGTACCTATGTATTTCAGTGAACATACATCCCTGTTTGCAGTTGCACTTTGATGAATTTCAATAAGTATTTGAACAAAATGAAATGTTCTTCTTAATGTAGGTAGAACACGTCGTTAAAGATGATCTAAATGTTCACAAACAGGTACACCTCAGTATGAAACTCAGAATATTTGGAAGTTTGCATTTTTGTAAAGAAAACTTCTAAAACGCAACGAAAAACATGATTTCAAAATAAAACAAATGAATTCACTTAAATACAAATTTATTTGTGGCGTTATTCATAACCTAGGTAAATCTAAATATATTAAACATCCACAGAAATAATACACCTTAATACAGATACAGTCTGTCGCATAAAGCACAAGTTTGGGAATGCCCTACTAGTCAGTTTAGTGGTTAATTCGTCTCTTAGTAAAAAAATCTAAATTAATCCAAAAACAGTTCAGACTATTATGAAAACCCGCGTTTTTACGAGTAGCTCAGTGAAAAATTTACATCGCGGCCTTCAAGCCAAAGGGAACACAAGACAGCATGCGATCTTCAATCCATAAGGGCGTGTAGACTAGGACTCGTGGCAGACTTAAGATTACTACATCAATTCTAATTGATTCGTCTTTTTTCGTTAAAAAAGACGGTAATCTACCTTTACCTTCAAACCGAGAAAAAATACATTTGTATTTTATATTGAGGACAATCAAGATGACCCCACTCCGCCTGGTGGTAAGCGGCCGTGAGATCCAAAGATTGACAAAGTGTCCATTGAGTCTGTCACTCTCACCTTGAATGCCTGCTGAGATGCCGTTTCACGCCCCGCCTAAAAACCCAGGATTGTAAGAAGGAGGAAACACTACTAGGAGGAAGGAGGTTACCACAACCTGTCAAATTTACTCAATTAATATTCAACCTAATGTGTATGACAGTAAGGTGAGAGTCAAATGAAGAAATTTTACAGGTTTGTGGCTGTACAGTATGGAAACCAGAAACAATGAATAATATCCTCCACCCTCCCCTTCCCTTTAGCTTAAAGCCCGCGACATCTTACAATATAAATTATAACGTAGAACCAATACACTTTTGTGACCACATTTCACAATTTCAGGGGGGTACAATAGGGCATAGATTGATAAGACAAGACAATTAGTAAGTGACACAGCAGAATATTTTTTGTAGAAAATTTTCACAAATGTAGTTGTAGTAATATAAGTTACCTAATGTAAGGCGTTGTTTTTACATTGGAAATTAAGCTATTTTAATTACACAATTTATAAATGTTTTCATGCCATTTTGGTAGAAAAAACAAACCTACATTTTGTCAAACTTATTCATCCGATTTCTATCGTAACAATATCAATCGAGAAAATTTGACAGATTTTAGTAATAATCTGTGGTTGTCTGTACAATTACTTACAAAATACAGGGCAAATCGGTAAACGTTTACATCCCTTTAGATGCGCGTTCTACTAACCATTCTGAACAACATTTGTTCAATGACTTTTTCTTTTTTTTTTTAAATTGGTCATGTCGTGATTTGGTGATTTGTACATTCAAAAAATTATCAATGAATTTTCAAAAGTCGTAGAACAAATGTTGCTCAGAATTGTTGACATTTAAGACGTAGTTGAAGAGATGTAAATGTTTATAGTTACACCCTATGTATGCAGATTTTTATAGTCTTTTAGTTATAGTAAAAATGAAAGTATCCACATATCACGGATAGTACCTGATGTTGATGGCCACAGTACTGGCCACATGCTATACTAGAAACTAAACTAACTTATTTTTCAGTTTTCACGTCACAAAGTTATAATTGGGACATAGTGGTAAGGCTACTAAAAATGTGAAGTAACTATAAATTCCATTTTCGTATGACTTTGTAATACTTAGGTCCCAAATTTTCCAAGTCATAAAAAGGTGAAAATTACTTCAATAGCATTCGTTTAAACCCCTCTTAGTTCTTACATACAAGATAATATTTATAAATCACAAATCCAGCACTAAGTTGGATGTACACAAAATTCTTACAGACTAAACACTACATTGATATTAGATCTAACACAAGCACTTTCCAACTAAGCAGAACTAATAAACAGAATAATCTTCATTTTGAATAACGTATAGTAGACATGACCAAGTCGTGTATTGATGAACTAGAGGCCCGCTCTCACTTCGTTTCGGGACATTAGTGAAACAAACTGAACCAATAGATGGCGCTGGGCGTCGATTACATTGCGACAGTGTTTCACTTTTTCGGTTTAGCTATAAGGCTGCATTACCACCAAAGCTGTGCGAAGTAGCTAGCGGTGTACGAGGAAAAAACCACCAATAGAATCACTTCATCCTCTTTAGAAGTGATTCTATTGGTGGATTTTTTCCTCACACAATGCTTGACTACCAGCTCTGGTGGAAAAGCAGCCTCAGTCTTGCCATTGTATAGGTATAGAAGTTACCTCTTTATAAATTGTTTAGAAGATTGCAGACCAACGTTTTTAGTTAGGAGACTAATGACTTTAAACTAACCCAAACTATTTCTTACTAATTCAGTTCACTAAAATATAAAGTGTGGTGTTATTGTATTAATTTACAAAGAAAAATATTTTTATTAAGAACCATGCATTAGTATTCATTATAAAGATCCATATTTAAATAAAAGACTGCTAGTTATTACGGTTAAATGATTAGCAACTTCGTTAATTAGTGATACGTTATTCAAGTATTACCAAAAAAAAAACAGTATTATAGGAAAATATTTCGTTAATAAAATCCAATATTAAAATGATAGGTTAACTTCAAAGAGGAACGCTATATTCGCAGTTGCTTCTTCTGTGATACGATAAAATATTTGGATATTTTTATTCTTTTCTAATAATTTGTTCTAGTTAATGCTTGTAGAAGTATCAATACCTTCTACACACTGGGCCCATACAACCGTGAAGTGTGCCCGAAGGAAAAACCTATACATAAAGGTGAATTGGCTAACAAGTACCTTACCTTTTATAATTCCTAAACATGTTCAGAAATTACTTACTGAATTTCGAATATGATTTAAAACATTTTTTTTAAGAATAATGAATGAAAATGAAAAAGAACGCTACTTTTTACCGATACGCATTGTATCTTTGTCTATGTCATAAAACTAAATAAACTTATTATGAAACACAGATCATATAATCTCTAGATACACGATTCCGCACTGAAAGCGTATGAAAAAGTTATCACCACAACAGCGCTGTCAGTAGTAGTTACAGCTTTTAGAATGTTTAAATTCGAAAATGCCGCCTTTACGTTTTCTTTTCGACCCTAATCAACAATAGGTAATGGGGGCTACCGCGAGTGAAAAATCCGTTAGATGGCGTACATGTAGACTGAGGTCCAACTTCAACGTCATTGGTTGTTTAGTGACATTTTGACATCTCACATCAAAAATAACCAATCACTGTGTAGTTGGACCTCAATCTACAGATACGCCATCTAACGGAATTTTCATACGCGGTAGCCCCCATTGGTTTTAATTTCCGAAAATGTCAGCCTTCATTGGCGGCGACACTTTTAACTTCAAGCTGTATCTAGGGTTTACATGATCAAAGATGAAACCAGATAAGAATTATCTTCTGCATTATGGCTTCATCTTTAATTTTAAAGTTATCTATTTACACTTCATAATCTGGATAATGTTAAATGATGATTCTAGAGATCAATAAGAGACGCACGAATGATCTTAATAGTACGACAGTTAATATTCTATTAAACAGTTACCCTCCTTATTACTAAACGCAAGCTAAGGAAAGTTCCAGAAATTAACTCCAAGTTCTATAACGTGTTGGAAAGAAATAGCAAGAGCAATAGATAATCACTTAAGATTGCGTTTTGTTATAAGGTGGTTAGTGATGATTGACAAAAGTGCAAGCTCACCCAGCTTAACATTTTTTTTAATATAATGGCTGATATCGTGCTATAGTGAGCACATTTAACTCTGCCAACGTCGAGTGCAGCTAACAATCACCACTGATTATTAACATACGATAAACAGACAAAAAGAACAAGTTACATTTTCAACCGACACATATTCGCTTAAGCCCTCAGTAGTTCTTCTATCTAGGTACACAAATCCATTATCATATTAACAGTGTAATGGAAAGAATGTTATTCTAGTTGATAACCCTAAACTGGTTTTGTGGGTCTAAAATGCACAAGACATAAGTTTCTTATTTAATAATGGCCCGCCCTCACTTCGTTTCGAGACAGTAGTTCCACTGTTTACAAATAGATGGCGCTGGGCGTCGATTGCAACGCGCTAGTGTTTCGGCTTTTCGGTTTGAATATAAGGTTTTTCGATGTCTATTTAGTTTATCTCTTTATGAATAGTATACATATAGAAGATATAAAATAATATAGATAAAAAACGTATGTCTTTGGGTGCATTTTCTGCTGCTCTGCAGTCTAAAAGAGACCCCCAGCTATTAGCGTTCTTTGAGTGTTGGCTCCCACACTAGCGTGGCGTCTTGCCGGCGATCTAGATCTAAAAGACGCTAATATGGGGTCACTCTTAGACTGAACCGTAAACAGAAGTGACCACATCGGGATGATTCCTGGCCCCAACACCAGTTACAAGTTAAGTCCCAAAGGATAACCAACTGAACAATTCAAGAGCATAACCTTTCAAAAGGTGAAAACGCAAGTCGCAGTCGAAAAATAAAAAGTGATTAGCTACACGAGAGGCACCTCACATCTGCGGCAGGAACTCGATGGGGGTGGCGAACTTGAAGTCCTCGGGGAACAGTTTGGCCGCGAACGGGTACATGAGCTTGTACGACTGGCGGATGGTGACGTCGGCCACGCCAGCGATGTCGCCTATCTCTTTCTGGCTGCGTTTGTCTTCTGACGCCTGAAAAGTGAGACAAATATGTATTTTTCATGCAAAATAACCTAGTTACTTGAAAAATATATTATTTTTATTATTTAGCCTAATACTGTCCCACTGCTGGGCAAAGACCTCCCCCAAATCCCTCCACCGATCTCTATCCAATGACATTTGTAGCCAATCGCGGGCAGTTAACACATTCTTAGAAAATTCTCGTATGGGAAAAGTTTAAGCACTACGTAAGCGTCGAGGGTACCATCAACCATTTTTGGGGGTACGGTGACTTTACGTCAATGAGTTTAGGATGTTAGTGTATGTTTCGGTTGTTTAAGGTGGTGTATAATTAAAATCTCATTTAATTTAAGAAAATTAGCTCAGTCATCTACTAATTTCTAAAGCAACGTGTTCTTTTAATCACAAGTGAACCCAATACATTATAAAAAACGTCCTTAAGTTTGACAGATAGAAATCGCAACTTTTATCATCAAAATTATTTGTGTGCATTTATCTTTACATAGTGAAATAGGCCCTTAAGACTTCTAAAAAGTACGCCTTAATACTTGACAAAAATACCTGTGAAGCCATATAAATGGCAGCGGCAGCAACCGAGATGGGGCTGCGTCCGGACACAATATCCAGCTCTCCCGCCTTCCTGGCTATGTGCGTAGCAGCTCTCTGTACCGGGTTCGGCAGACCCAAGTTCGAACAGAACCGAGACATAAAATCAGCTGTCGTGATAAGATCCACGGATGTCTCGAGCGCCTTCAGTATGAGTTTGAAACACCGGCCGATCTCTTTCTTGCTTATTTTGCTGACGGCGCAGATCTCTTTGAATGTACGAGGTACGCCCTCCTGCCGACACGCGATGTACAGACACGCTGAGGCGATGGCATCGTTCGCTCTACCCTTCAAATTTTTACCATCATGGACCTGAAAAAAAAATTTTTAAGAAGAATAAATATACTAATGAATGACTCCAAGGCATATAAAACTTTAGTAAGTAACAAAAATAATAAAAAAAAACTTTTAAAACCCATGTTACAATAAAAAATTAACTGTGGGAGAGCCACACTTCGGCATGAATAGGCCGGCTCGACCGGAATGGTACCACCGCCTCACAGAACACCAGCTTAAAGCAGCCTATACTGGTGTTCCAGGTGTTATGAGGAGAGGCAATAGTTACATCAGAGACCCGTCTGCTCGGTCTGCACCACATCATCATTTAAACAAAAAAAATTTTATGTAAGGCAGTACGTGGTTAGTTGGCATATGGTATGTTTTCAAACTGAGTTATTAATTTTCATGATAACTTCCAATGACTACATAATTTATGATGGAAATGATAAATGAAAATATTATAATATCTTACGTGTTAGTAAATGCAAATGTGTCAGAATGGGGTCTATCGCTATCGCGTGTAAAATATCCACTACATGACGTAGTAAACTAGTATAGAACTATATACAGTCATGTTAAGATACTATTATATTTTTTATAGAACATGTATTGTGCAAGGTTCTAAAGTGTATACATATTTTTGGGTTGACTGTACAGTTAGAAGCTAGTGTTTTCTACGTTTGATATCTCATATCAAAAATAACCATCAACATGTAGATGGACCTCAGTTCTACAGTACGCCATCTATCGGATTTTTCACAGCCTCAAAAATACATCAATATCGTGATAATATTCAAACGAAAAATAAGAAAGAGACACTAAACTTCTGCTTTGCTACCAACAAATTATTTATACAATAATCTTTTTAAAAATCCATGACTATAGAATCCTGTTATAATTCGTTATTTATCCTCAAACCCGTAAAAACAGTATTCAACCAATCTAAAAACGATGAAGTGGTGTACATTTTTACATCATTCACTGCATTCAGGCCAAGTGAATAAATAAAACTGGCATTATGTCAATATGTGTGCGAGTGCAGTATATTATCTTGTTGACAAAACATCCACCACATATTAACCTTTATCCAGCCTTGGCAAAAATTATTAGACACTGCAAATGATGACAACCTGTTTCCCGCAGTGGTTTGAGCGTCAGTTCAGACGCAAGGGTCACAGGTTCGATTCCCACACAAACAAAAATGTTTGTTGATGAAACAGAGTTGTGTCTGAGTGTTGTGGTACTTTCGCTATTCCTGGTTTCCATAGTACCAGGGAACATCTTAGTTTGGGACCAGGACAATGTATGTGATGTCTCAATTTATTTTATTTCATGCTTATAATTACTCGAGCAGAGTAGGTTCTTAGGGGAGGCATTTACCCAGCATTAGGACAATACGGGCAAACCAAAAAAAAAACTCAATGGCTGAATGAATTAATGTAACCTCTGATCAGTCTCCCTTAGAAATTATTTAGAAAAAAAGAAACATTAATGCTGTATGAAGTTTTCTGTAAACCATTTGTGTAGTGTAATGTAAACAGTATCTTAATAAATAAGTTGTTATTCAATTCTTACATTTTTATTACAATGTTGCCAGTTAGTAAGAATGTATAATTTCATATTAGTTTCAAATACATAAATAAACCAGAGATACATACCTGTTTGAATAAATTATTTGCTCTATCAACAATAGTTTTAGGTAAGTTTATTCTGTCTGCCATCGTGTTAATCTCCCTGAATGCGTTTATCAACGCTCTGTCTGTACTGCTGATGTTTCTTCTGTTCTGGTACTTCGATACTCCGAAACTGTCAAAGGAGGCATCTCCTCGACCAGGCCCAATGATTGTGGAGAGATCTCCGCCAGATAGCAGGGGATTTTCTGGACCACCCACACGGGAAGGGTCAACTCCAGATTTCTCATTGCTGAATGTACGCCACTCTGAGCCTACATCTATAACTCTGAAAGATATCAGGAATTGGAATAAGAAGTAGCAAAATATTGTGATCACCACTAAAACAAAGTAAATAATCAGCCTACATACTGTCTCTCAATGCAGGGCAAAGGTGTCCTTCATAGAAATCATATCATGGCTACTATGATGGGATTAGGCTTATTCACCAATTTCACCATGCTTTACTTAATAATGCTAAATGAAGATTTGTGCCACCCTCACTTTCGCTTCAGGACTTAAACTAAACCAGCAACAGATGGCGCTGAGAGGCTGAAAGGTTTGTAACCTTAGCCCACTTTTTACAATTATCCAAGTGGTAGCCGCACATCAGTCTTACTCAACAAGTGTAGTTTTGCGGTTAATATGCAAAGTTCGGTAAAACAAAAGTAAACAAAATTAGAAATATCACATTTATTTGTAATATGGTTATAACCATTACCATTAATTAGATACTAATGGCAACAATAAATTGACTAAATTGGAAACATAACATTTATCTTGCAACTTGATAACCAATTAAATTCTTTTGCACGCCTCATTACAGGTGATGCTTACTATAAGGCTAACTGCAATATTCTCATTGTTTGGGAAATGTATTTTTAAGTGCATTATTTACTTAAGAATAAATTGTAAAGAATTGCTAATTGCAAAAATGGAAAATATTAATTTAGCAAAGAGGAATGATTTGTTATAGCGAAAATAAAAATAGTGTTGAAAGTAATATGAAAAGAACAACTTATGAAAATAATAACAGTAATAGAAATGGAAGCTTAACCAAGCTAGCTAAACTAATAACAGGTATGTATTGTATATGAAAAAAATAAAGTAAGGTCTCTGGGAGTTTCCCCAAAATGTTGGCAGCATTACCCCATTGCATTGCAAAGGAAATTCGTTGGGCAAAGTTGTTTATTATTTACGAATGCACACATTCTCACCACTGAAGGACACAAGAGAAATCAGTACAAAGTAGTGCCTCTGAATGCAACACATTGTCATTATTTGAACAAATTACACATTTTATACAATAATATTATTGTTATTACACCTTTACAAAAGTCACTAGGTCAACTATTATAATATTATACCGCCTGCAACTTTGTAACTGCAGTAACCAGATACCATAGCCTGATTCTTACAACATTGCGAAAATTTCAGACCGCATCGCAACTTACCTGTCGCCAACTACAAGCCCGCATTCCGAACATATCATGTCCCCTGCCCGGTAGTCTTCAATGAGGGGCGCATCTGGATGAGCATAGCACACCACTTTATTCGCCTCAATTCTAAAACCACAAAGAAAGTAGGTTCAAGTAATCATCCAACAAGTAGAAATCGCACCATCAGGTATCGTTGTAGCCCTTCTATACACTTATTCGTCACCACCCACAACTTACGTAAAGCCATAGCGAATTTTAACTTTATTCTGCCGTACAATATTAAAATTACTTCATTACGAATGAAACAAGAATAAAAATAAATTAGAAAAACAGACCTCGACGTGCTCGCCATGATTGTCAAGTTGACATAGACAATTATATTTTTTTATGCGTCAAAACAACATTTGGATTTGGGTTAGAGGCTTTTAGGTTACCATAGACAATCAATCGAGTTATCAATAAAATAAGTTTCTCAAATTCTATTCATCGTTGAATTCACATTAAAATTAGTAAATGTTTGTAAAATTCTAATACAACTAATTTAATTATCAAGACATATTTTAGTTGGTGTTTTACACGTTTTCCAAGAGATGGCGTTAGTAGTATTTCTGTGATAATGTGCATTGTTTTCTGTAAAAAGCGCCAAACTGTTTGAAATTGTTTACAATAAATAAATTATGTAAAAAGTTCATGCTGGCAATTTTTCCCCAAAAATTAACAAATCACCATTTTTTGGTAAAAATAATTTTTTTTTTTTTTCTAAATAAAATGGCATTTCCATATTTTTCTCATGAAATAGCAGCCAGTTCAATGATCTTTAGACTAAACACCAAACCAAAGAGTCTACTACACAACGATTTATGGAATGGTTTTTTAGAAAAACCTAAAAAAAATTTTTTTCCTAGGTCATTTTCTTAAGTGGGCAATCACTGTCTCGGTTACCCTAAACAATTCAAAATTTCCTTTAAAAAATGAATTTCAGAGAAAACTTTTTTGACTTTAATTATTTCATGATAAAAGTTAACCTAAGATAGGAGCAATGTATGAAATCCCGATGAAATAGACCGGACCCTGCACCACGCTCTACATCTCGCGATAGGAATGTGTGATGCCAACAAAATTCTTAGTATTCAGAAGAAACGTGACGAACAATTATACATCGTTAAATTTGCGCAACATCTAATGACTACCGAATAATAATGGCCTAATCGACATCTGATTAAAAATTGCACTGATTTCGTTCACTCAGTAAGCGGGTCAGTAGGTCAACAAATGCACTGCAACGATCGCCTACACTGTTAAAGCATACAAGTTAAAGTTACCAGGAAAGTCTTTCAACGTTTAGTAATAGAAGGTACGAGAACTTTATGTTTTGCAACGTACTCGTTTATAAACAGCTGGGAAAATTGCATTTAGGCGGAGTTTATAGCAGGTAGAGTAGGTACCTATTTCGGTCTCTACATTGTTTCAGTCTTTCTGGAATAAAACCATCCTTTTTTTATGATAAGTGACAGACAAGCAGACGGATCACCTAATGGTAAGCGATTGCCGCCGCCAATAGATACCTGCAACACCAGTAGAGTCACAATTGCGCTGCCAATCTTAACCCCGGTAGGTACCCTCACTCACTCGACGAACGAAACACAGCGCAGGCGCTGCTTCATTTACTTCAAGTGTATGCTTTTAAATTATTATACAATTATTTATTTGCATTGCAGCCTATACATACGAGTATAGGGTGGTTGCATCACGCGTTTTTATAATGAGTAATAATAAATGATAAATAATAAATGCGCCAGACGATTACACCAATCAACCTGGTTTCAAACTAACCAGTTGACGATAATGACCTGGGGACGTCAACCCAGAACACCCAGACCCAAGAAAACTTAGAAAATATAGTATTCTTAATTGACTGACCGGGAATCGAACCCGGGACCTTTCGCGCTTCGGACGAACATTTTTTGAATTTTTGAAGCACTTGACCTCATCTCACCTGATGGAAAGTGACAATGAGGTCTAAGATGTAGCGTGCTTTCCCAGAAGAAGCCTATTCACTCTCGACTTGAAGACACCCAAATTGTAGCTCTCTGGAGATACAGAAGCCAGCAAATTGTATACTTTAGCCACTGCGCGATCGAGGCCGTCGTAGAGTTTTCAGTTACAATATTTCAGCAAGTCGTTTAAAACTCAGTTTCAGAACTAGATGTCGCGTTATCAAGCAATTTATAAGTCAATATTGTAAGTAGGTAAATATTGGGACGTGGAATTATTAATTTACAAACAATAATTCAGTGGTTTGGCCCCGTTGCTCTAGTGGTTTAAGCCCCGATATCGGGGTTCGATATCATAGCCGATCAAAAAGTATCTATGTTTCGAATTTATCGAACATAGCTAACGAAGTCGCGGGTAACAGCTAGTCACCTATAAGGGAAAACATTCGTGGGTGGATAGAAGTTAGTGCACACACCCCTAGGCGTGCCCACTACCAACGTGGGTCGTATAGTATTTGTTCTGCAATTGACACCTACTTCGCAGTCCCAACAATGGCTTGAATGGCGGCGTGTCGCATTCCAACCACTTACAATATCTGCTAATAAGGTCATTAGGCTATTGGTAAACTGACAGATTGTTTAGTTGTTGCTTGTTGTTATTAATTTACCTGATTTACATAAGTAGTACAGTCAGACAAACTTACCACAACCTGTCAAATTTCCTCGATTGATATTCAACCTTATGTGTATGACAGTAAGATGAAAGTCAATCGAAGACATTTGACAATTTTGTACACTTTGATGTGGGGGTGTACGTACAATGTTTGACGCATTAGCGCCGCGTTTGATGATACAAAAATTATTTCGTTAAATACTTGTATTTAATTATTCTGTTTGGCAATAAACCACAATCGTCTTAGTAATCTTCAAATAATAATTTACTTAACTGCAAACCAAAATATACATAGGTAAGCCCAAGAATTTGATTGGCTACTTAATAAGTATTTTTATTTATGGTAAGTTGCAATTTATTCTTAAGACCTTAGATTATGATTTAATCTAAGCTTAATAAGAAGGTATTATTTAAATTCTCTCCGAATTTTTTAGAACATTAGTTCGGGTTTGGTTATTTTAACTGGTTGAATAGCCGGATTATGGAAGGTGTGGGTTCGAATCCCAACTGAACCCTTCGAAGATTTGACCCTTCGAGTGTGCATTAATTTAGTGTCGCTCTAAATCTATAAACGAACGACTTATCAATTTTATTATTCTTTTCTGCACAAAATAAAATAAAGTAGGTACCTCTTTTGTGTACGTCGAAAGGGTCATTGTACAATCAGGCAGCTTATCATTTATATTCTAGCCAACTTGTAGATTTCCGGTTATCATCAGCCTGTCTCAGTCCACTGCTTGATGCAGCTATCCCCAAAGTTCGCCGTTAGTCCCGGGGTCTTAGGCTTGACGCACTATCTACTTACATATATATACAACCACATGACTCCACTATTACTATAAAAGGTACTAATACTAACTAACCAGGTAACGAAAACTCGTATGTAAGTAGGTACTCTTTGTTGAGAAAGATAGATAAGTATATCTACCTACCTAAGGGTGCTAGGGTTGTCACCTTGTTTTTGAGAAAATATTAGAAGTAAATTCGATATATATATCGGTAAAGTATATAAATTCAGTTGGGGCACATACAGTTCCCGAGTGGAGTTTCTTTGTGATACTACAAAAATATTGATTCGGCTCATAAGCACGTGTGTCTTGCTTGTTCTTGGAAAGATAACTTCTGCTTATCGGGTGAACTGTTACGAGGATAACGACCAAATCTTCTTGGTCATGTCTTGTAGCTTCATCAGTGTCATTATGTTTCGAATTCAATACCGGTAGGGTAAGACAATAAGAACCACGTAATCATGGTTGCAGACTAGCGTTTTATCATTTGTGGTGCTATCGTAATCGAGCTTTAAGCTCCCTTCTTATGCAAAGTGCTGAACGAACTGGATATTACGACGGAATCGGAGTTTCCCTCCCTTTGTTCATAAACGCTGTGTGTCACCTTTGTTTGGATATGTATTTTCAGCGTTACATGATGGCTTGATGTACAGAAAAACGTTGAGCACGTTGGAAACGTAATACAAATTACGTTTTCTTGGTTCACGTGAACACGCCGAAATACAATGGTCTAGTTCTTTTGAACGCATTTTCAACGCGCTGTGAGCTCGTATGCTGAAACCTTTGATTATATAATGTATAATCAAAGGCTGAAACCACCGTTATACGCGCCGAAAAATACGCTAATCTGTAACCACTTTAAGAGCGCTCGGGTAAACAAATTGTTAACAAACACTTCGGGAAAACTTATTACTGTGTCCAGCAAAGAAACAGCTTTGAATCTTTGCCATTTGTGTATTCATTGGTGTGCAATAAATTAAAAATACGTAAAAAAACAAATGATTTGAGAAACTTTGAACTTAACGACATTCAAAGCAAACGACAATGGTTTTTGGAACATTGTGAAAGTTTCCTACAAAGTCTGTTTCTGCGTTTGTTTGACAATTTGTATGGAGCGGTTGGGCAACTTTCGTTTCACCACCCTAATCCACCCAGAGGGCGCACGTGAGGGTTATTCACGTCACGGATCACGTTTCCTCCGTAGCCTGTCATTGACGTCAGCTGCTCCGTAACAGGATTGCGTTGGGTGTGAGCTTTGGAAAGAAAAGGTAATTAAACCGTGTCGTAGTCGGGCGAGGTCACATCTTACACCAGCCTTCCCTCATTGTATTGATTAAGAAAGGAGCTAAAGGCACGTGAACTTTGTGAAACATTCGCGAGTCACACTTCGCGCAATTTTTGACGTCTGCTTTATTGCGTAGGATTAGATTTACTTACTTATTTCCTGGTTTCATTTCGTCTCCGGCTCTTAAAAGCGTTGTTCGTTGCATCACGCGTTTTCAGTTACAATATTTCAGAACGTCATGCTTCACGTTTGAGGTTTATTGTGCGTTTCAAAATCGGTTTCAGGGACTAGATGTCACGTTATCAAGAAATAACTCAAAGATATTTTGTACTAATTTTTAGCCACAGAAGTGCATATTGCCTCTTCAAGGCCTCCTCCACATCTCACTATCGTGTGAGGTCCCAGAACCAAGAGTATGAGGACTTAGCTTTTCATGTCATCGGATCATCTGCCTGGTAGTCTCCAGCCGAGTCTTGGGCTGCATTCCTGGTGGCATCCAAATAAAGGTGACTTATGAAACGGACGCAAACTCCGAGTCGGTCGTAACGTCCGGTTGTAACTGTAGGGTGGCAGGGCTAGCAAAATGCAGCGAGCTCCTGACCCGAGAGGGCCCCGAGCACAGAAGATATTACCTAGGTCTAAGACCTAGGTATGTAAGTAATACAAAAAAATATTTTCGACTTCGACGGATGACAATATATAGTATAGCTGTAAGGATCACTTTTTCAAAAAGCTTTCAGTACCTAAGTAAGGAAGTGTAATAGTATAAACAATTATGGTTGACGAAGCAACTAAGGCCAATTCGACCAATTTCTTTTGATATTATGATAAATATATCGTTTAGAATGTATGTATTTGTGACAACGTTAACTATTTTACTCTCGGACAAATATTGGAAGAATCGACTAGATTATTGACTGAATTAATTTGGGAAAACCTGACTTTAATCTAAAACATCAAAATGTGGAACCAACCTGATTCCACTAGAATTATTTTGGGCGTCATAACATGCATATTTATGTATAATGGGCTGAGATTTGTATTAAGAAGACGCAACCACCGTGACGCCCCATGTTATTATAAATAAGATAAATAAATTAATTTTAGTATGAATTCGAGGGAGTAAATGTGGGAATGATTCGGGTTTGATAAAGGTATGAGATACGAGTAGCTTGGTATTCCCACTTCCCACCATTTAATTTGAGACAACACGTTGTTGGAACAAGCTACCTTTTCTCAATTTTTAATGAGATAGAATCAAATGTTTGACTTTAAATTTGAAAGTCGGTTGAAGATATTTTTGTTTGATTTAGTCAACCCAACCGGTGCTTGTCCCTATTAAAACATGTATAATATACAGATATTGTGTTGGGTCTGGGTGTTTGTGGTTCCTTCCACAAACTATATAGGGATACTAACGTATGTTCCTTCGTTATTTCTAGTTTCCACAGTACAAGGGAAAACCTTAGTTTGGGACCAGGGCAATGTATGTGATGTTGTCTCAATTTATTATTTATTTATTATTTTATACTACAATCAACATGGGTGTAAAATGAGAGTGCCTGATGACCTGATGGTAGGCGATCACCGGTGCCCAGAGACACATGGATTCCTAAAACACACCAATACTTGAGTGGATTGAAAGGTACCGTAGGCCCAATCGGGGAAAAGAGGGTTTAAATGTGGGCAGCTTACTGTGTTGCGGTGTCAATGGGCGGCGGTAATCGCTTACCATAAGGTGATCCGTCATCTCGTCTGCCAACTATGCAATGCAATATTCTTAAACGATTCTGTGGTACTGGAAACAAGCCGCATCGGCTGATTCATCCAAGATTGTTAATAAGTCGTAGGTATTGTCTAATTAATTCATAGGTATTTGTGTCACAACCCACAAACTTCAAAACCATCGCCGTTTAACAAAGTAAATCAACTCAAAACTTAAACTCCGATTTTTAATCATTTGGAGTTAACTTACAGAATGTCAATGTGTCATCCCCATCATCCCAGATAACAATTTAAACTTGAAACTGACTTGCGATAGGTTTGATGTATCAAACATGAAGCTTTGTCTCAAATTTGCCGTGGCAAGTGTATAAACTTGAGGCGAGGTTAAATCAAACTTTCTAGTTCCGAAGCAACAAACTTGCTAGAAAATTATTCTATAAAGTGTATGCAAGTTTGACATAACAAAGTTTGGAGGCCAATCGGGGGGGAAGGGGATAAAAGGTTAGCAGCGCACTTGTTGCATGTGTTCATCATGGACGGCGGCAATTGCTTACCACCAGGTGATCCGCCTGCTCGTCTGCTACCTATGACCATAAAAAAAAAATGGTGGGCAACACGGAGCTGGGCCTAGATTCGAATTCAGTAGCCTAAATGGTAATTGAAGTCGGATTGTTAAATAAGTCGTATGTAACGAGTATTGGCTAAATTAATTCATAGGTATTTGTGTCAACAACCCACAAACTTCAAAACCATCGGCCGTTTAACAAAGTAAATCAACTCAAACGAAACTTAAACTCCGATTTTTAATCATTTGGAGTTAACTTACAGAATGTCAATGTGTCATCCTCCAATCATCATCATCATCATCAGCCCCGGTAGTAACCCCACTGAGTAGAGGCCTCCCTTCCTTCGCCACTGTGTCCCGGTCCTGAGCTGCTCTGATCCATGTATCCCCATCCGATTTTAGCGAGTGCATCCCATATTAAAACAATTTGGATTTGTTTGAATTTGACAGATGCAAAATGTCAAGATGTATAGAAACTTGACATTTGCGTCTGTCAGTTACTCGACATGATTAAAAATCAAAGTATAAAGTAAAGTGTAGTAAAGTTTTTAAGTAACGTTAGTCTAATTTAGGCCTCAAACTTAGATTATTACTAATAACACCTTATTTGTAAATATTTCGACCGAGCCCTAAAAGGGTCTCTCGCTCAAATCCTTTTACTATTAAGTTGTATTCTGCATGATGGCATAGGATATTCGACCTTATCAACTGGAGATAAGGTTGGTGGCGGTGTTACGTACGCCGGTCCACTGGTTGCCCTTGGTACGGCTGGTTTTAGTAACATTGTGACAAGTTTGCTTTTGCAAAATTCGAGGGCAACGCGATGATGCCGGTGTAGTTGGCCTCATCAGGCGAGTTTTTATGGATGGCAGACGACCATATGGATAACCTGATGGTACCTAAGCGTGGACACACCAGTGGAGTCACATTTTCTCATACTTCAGAAAAACAGGTGGCGTACACCATATAGGTATCTGTCGTATCTAATCAAATGCAACACACAGCCCTAATGCCCGGTTCGTTTTAGACCCTCTGTTATTAAAGTTAAACGGTTCCGCATGAATGGGCCGGCTACACTGAAGTGATACCACGTGGGGCCTTAAAGAATTAACCGGTGTGAAGCAGCGCCTGCGCTGTGTTTCGCCGAGTGAGTCAGCAAGAAGGTAAGGGTTGGCAGCGCATTTGTGACTCCACTGGTGTTTGCGAGTAGACACCCGCCCATAGACATAGGCGGCTGCAACAGCTTCGTCGTCTAATCGTCAGGTAATCCGTCGACTCATTTGCCTATAGGTACCTCTATCACATAAAAAAACTATCACATATGAAAAAGCTGAAATCTTTCAAATCCGTTTCAAACCTGGACTCTGCGTTAATCAGCCCACGACATACGACAGATAAATGATTAACCAAATAATCATAAGCGACGGGCCACGACTCCTGCGCAACAAGCGTCCTAGGCAAACATCCTGTACAGGTGTACCGAGAATAGGGCATCCTACCCTTCGATGTGGTTGTGACCAGGTCGTGACAGTTCAATATTGACTCACCTTTATAATGATAAGTGTCCGCTTCCTTCATGTCAGAGAGACTGTTGCTTAGTTTATGAGTAACATCTATCTATCTATTGACGATCCGTTTAGCGCAGTGATTTGAGCGCCGGTTGAGACGTAGACGGTTCGATTCCCGCACCAACACAAATGCTTGTTGATGAAGCAGATATTTGTGTTTGGTCTGGGTGTTTGAGGTTCCTTCGTTGGAAAACCTTAGTTTGGGACCAGGACAATGTATGTACGTGATGTTGTTTCAATTTATTGTAAGTATAATAAAGTAGGTACCTTTATGCCCGTTTCCAAAAGTCATTGAACAAATGTTGTTCAGATTGATTAGTAGAACACGTGGTTAAAGAGATTACTCCACATTACTCATACCAGGTGCGACTGATTTTATTTAAATCACGAGCCAAATAAAAAAAATTGAGAGCCTTACATGAGTCATTAGGATGCGCGGAAGGCGCGAGCGCCGATAACAATGACTCATGACTATCGTGACATTATCTTAATGTTACACTCATGATATTTGTCAATAATTTGTTATCTGTGACGTGTTGTTGTGAATATTCCCATTTCCCATAGTTACAACCGTACCTAACTACTTCCTATGTGCAGACGTACAGACAGCTACACATCAGGATACAAAAATCTGTTAAATTTGAAAACAAGGCTTACATTAAAGTGCCTTTCCTTTTCATACAGGTGACGTGACTCGGTCATTTTGTTGAGAGCAGTGGACGTCTATTAGCTGAAATTATGATCTAGTGCTAGGCATATTAATTAAACTTCTACAAGACAAACGCATGGCAACGCCATATTATGTAGGTTTATTAAATTCCATAAAATACATTTAATTGGTCGTAACTTGCTATATTATACCTACTGTGCACGAGCATACAAATTAGGTAAATATAAATTTATAAAGAATGTAGGTATCTATTTATTTTTTCAAGGTGAACTTCGTTCAATACTGGATTTTTTCATTGCACACTTTTTGGCATTTAAGGCGGGTTATGAGCAAGAATTAATAATCTTATTTCCAAAATTGAAGACTGTAAATCCATATTATTAAACAAGTGGCCCTATAAATGCAGTCATCAAAGTTGCTTTTAAAATGCTGCCAGTAAAAAGATGCGGTAGCTGTACTACTTTACTAATTAAATTTAAACTGAGTAGGATGCAGCAGACCACAGGCAGCTTATTCGAAGTTAAACCCCTAGGGTACTAATTTAGTATCACTTTTAGATCCTTTCTATTGACCGAATGAGATAGGTAGACGTGGAACAATACTCGCTCAGGTCAAAATTTCGAACTGCACCCGTTCGCATTTTACATCGTGCGTAAATGTTCGATAACCGATTCATCATCCCACTATCGTCATTACTCATACCTAAAGCTAATTTCTAGATACCTGGGTAAGTAATTGGGGTGAGAACTCACGCGCAATTTATTTTACTCACAGACATCATCAACATCTCCGCCTGACATTCCAAATTCGAAGCGACGACTTCGGAGTGTTCGGAGTCCCCTACGCTTGGACTTCGATTAGGTGAGTCTGGTAAATACAATGAAGGGGGGAGGGGTGTCAACTGAGTCATGCTTATACATTAATCAGATACTATCCGAAATATGCACAATTTCCTACGATGTTTTCCCTCGCCGAGCTACTGGTAGAAATACGCACATAGATTTAAAAACGAGATGCGGACTATACACCTATAATGTAAACCGATAGTGTTTACGTCGTCCCTACTAATTTAAATACTTATCTAGTACTTTTATCGATAAAAATGTTCGATGGGTTTTTTGATAAGCCATATTGTGTAATACCTAGTCAAAGAATTTATATAAAGACATTATGTAGATACCTATTTTTTATTCTTTATACGCACCTAGCTTATAAAAAAACTGCAGATTATGCCCCCTCTAGCCCAGAACCTAAGTACCTACCTACGCCCATAGTTATACTTATTTAAGGATAGAATATAAGTAGATTACTTTACCTTCTTTAATAGTAAGTAAAGCTTTAAAATAATATAATAAAACAGTGCCATCCATTACACATAAGTATATATATACCTACTGTAAGTAGTGTCATTGCTAATTGAGTGATAATGTATGGGGATGACACATTGACATCTGTCAGTTTACTTTACATGATTATGAATCAGAGTAGCACCTACACAGATTAAGGTAATTTCTAGATGATCGGTCTGAAAACAAAGACGCATTAATTAATTAATTTTTTATTCATCTACTTCACAGCTAATTAACCCGCAACTTCAGATTTCGTTTTGGATCGCGAAACTCCTTTCGGGTTTGCGTTTCGATTTCGCTAAAGGGGTCATTTAGCAACACATCGTTCAATCGCAACATTTCATAACAGTGAAATTCATAATAGGCTGAGTGGCAATGCCAACTCACTGGCCGCTGTCAAGGACGATCGATTACATCTGTATGCCTACTGGATTTGTCTATAGAGAAATACACGGAACGGCGAAATTATAGGGGGGCATTTAGAGGTTTCATACATCCGTTTGGTTCAGTGGTAGTGAATGCTGCGTCTGGGCAAAGGGTTGCGGGTTCGATCCCCGCACAGTACATTGCGGGGATCGAACATATTATGTGTGCATGAACATGTTTGTTTGTATTGGTCTAGGTGTTTTCTATGTATTATAAGTATGTATTTACAAAAGAAAAGTATTACACGTATATACATATTTGTAATTCCACTGTTGGTTCTGATATCTGTAACACAGGTGTGCTTGAGCTACCTATCTCAGAGTCAGACCAATGTATGTAATGTAGTGAAATATTATTATATTATTCGTCCATACAAATCTCTAAATAGACTTCGTGTCCAGTGCACGAGAATTTCATTCCTCCTGGTAAGAGTAATTTTCTTTTCAAAACACTGAAAGTGGCAATAAAAATAATATTTAAAAAATATGAAAACGCCTGCCACCACAAAAATAGGTACCAACACAACAAGGTACTTTTTTGCGAACTCAAAAGTAAGAAATGAAGTTAAACTGGTCCTTAAAAAACAGAACTTTATGGAACCAAAAAACTTATAGGTCCGCACAAGTTTGAGAAATCTACAGTAGTACCTACTCGTATAGAATCCAATGGTCAATTAACGTTTTTTATGTGATAGGTCATAGGTGGCATATGAGCAGACAGATCACCTGATTGTAAGCGATTGCCGCCGCCCGCCCATAGGCGACTGCAATACCAGTAGAGTCACAAGTGCGTTGCAAACCTTTAACCCCCTTTTTCCCTCGATTGGGCCTCCGGTACCCTCACTCACTCGACGAAACACCAGCGTCTTCTGGGAGGCCGTGGTATTATTACTCCGGTCGAGCCGGCCCATTCACGCCGAAGCGTGGATCTCCCACGAATAAAATGTGTTTAGCTTGTGTTTTAACTAATTAACTATTTAAAGTTTTGTTAAAAATATTACAACGAGTTACCTAAATTGTTTTCATGTTAACCACATGCCCGCCGCATTAGAGCCAAGTATTTCGTGTAGTTTGAATACCTTATGAAATAAATATATTGTGCAACTCTGTCGCTTCAACGATTTCAAATTCTGCATACAATTTTGAAATTGTTGGTATTTCGTTTGGAGCTATTCGTGAGGCTTGGAAATAGTTACGACTTGAAACAAAAAATATAGAGTTCTTAATTTTATAGTTAAGTATCAGCCTATCAATCTGTCCCACTGCAGGGCAGAGGCCTCCATCATAGAAATCAAGTCATCGCTACTAAGACGGGATTAGGCTTAATCACCACGCCTAATGTGGATTGGTGATCACAAATTAAACGCACACTTAGTGCGTAATAAGGATCAATAAAATATTTTTTTCTTAAGTGACAATCAAAGTTAATTGACATCTCCGAGTGCGACAGTATTGAGAATAAAACAGTGACTATCAAACAAAATTAATCACAGCCATGTAATTCTACCCACAACTTAACATTGCTCGAATTGGCCCCCGCACTGACTTCCAAATAAACCACGAATTCCTCTCTAATTGATCCTAAAGCTTTTTGTTTTTCCATAGGATTTTCAACCATAAATCTAGGCCCATAAGAACTGAAAAACCTTCAGAGTACGCGAACTGCAGTTTTCCTTGGACATTTAGGCTCGGAATACTTAATAGACTGATTTAGGTTCACCAGCTGACCTTAGTTCAGATGCATAGCTGATGCAAGAGTGCAGTATTTTTTTCTCAGTTTAATTTGCTAGTATCTGTACTTATGTGTACATAGGTACTTTGGCATAAGATGCATAAAAAAGACTTTTTTATGGTTCTGTCCTCCTTTATAAGGATAACTTCGCCAATGACAAGTAAAATTGAATTATTGGAAGAGTTTTGACTATCCAAAAGTCTAAGTCAGTCAAAGTCACAGTCACAAGTCAATAAAACGTCGGTGTTTACCGTTTTATCAACTTATTAATTCTGTCGAAATTATTAACGAAATCACAGTACTTAGATCAAAGTTAGTCAGTTGTTCACGTAGAAGACTCGCTCAGCCTACAATAGCAGTGCTTTGATTATATAATCAAAGTAGCGGTGCTATAATCAATAAATAAACGATTCTTATTTGAATTATGTTACTGTAAAAGCTCGAACTGTGCCCAAGCATGTCTCTCCCACGGCTTATAGGTAAATCGAAAAGGCGAAACGCCTGCGCGATGTAATCGACTACTAACGCCATCTATTGATACTGGTCAGTTAATCCGAAAACGAAGTGAGGGCGAGCCACTATTATTATCTTGTATTTTGTGCTTAAGCTAAGTACTTGCAGGGGATCAGATATGTATGAATTTTATGACATGAGTTTGAGTAATGGCTAAAATTAAACCAAGAGGTGACGTCGCACCTCCGCACATAACTCCTTATGTTGCAAAATGTACACGCTTACATGCGCATGACATTGACACGACAAGGTAACCTTTGCTGAATAATGAAGGAAGTCGGGCGGTAACCTTAGTGTTAAACGAGAGATGTGACATTGTGACTCGCGCTAACGTGACTTAAGCTTCCTTACCTACTCGATGCTATGATTATACTCTGTCAATAAAGTGGTGAAATTTATTCTTGAGGAACTATAACGGAGTTCTACATATAGTATTATAACCAACTAGTGGCCCGCCCTCATTTCGCTTCGGGACCGTAATTCAGAAATTAACCAATAGATGGCGCTGTGCTCAATTACATCGCGCAAGCGTTTCGTGTTTTTGGTTTACCTATAAGCCTTGTCGTTGTCTATAGAAGTTATCTCTTTATAAATAGTATAGAAGAAGGAGATAGGGCTACACAACCTTTTATGTGAAAATAACACTTGTATCTCCGAGTTAAGGACGTTCCAAAGACGAAAAAGGGTTTAACTTGACGGGACGCCCGTGTAGAGATGATAGTACTATCAACTAGGTACGTAATTTTATTAAGTGACCTACCTCTATGTTAGATACTTATGTTAAATGACTTTAGGTATGTGGCCGTGAAATAATCCGAATCGTAAATTGATAAGGAAAATTATCAACATTACCAGTGGGAGAGCCAAGCTTCGGCATGAATGGGCCGATTCGACCGGAGTGATACCACGGCCTTACAGAAGTCTTTGCGTGAAGCAGCGCCTGCGCTGTTTCGTCGAGTGAGTGAAGGGCACCGGAAGCCCAATTGGGAGGAAAGAGGGTTAAAGGTTGGCAGCGAACTTGTGACTCTACTAGTGTTGCAGGTGTCTATGGACGGCGGCCATCGCTTACCATCAGGTGATCCGTTTGCTCGTCTGACACCTATCACATAAAAAATAGACAATGGGACGGTCCAAAGACGAAGACGGGTAACTCGACGAGACAGTATGTCACCGTAAAGTAATCCGAATCGTAAATTGATACATTTCCTAGGAAAATTATCAACATTAAACGATTATAAACCGCGAATGGACATCGTAGTCTTCCTTGGAGGATTTCGTAGTCCTAGGGACCGCAAGCGCATAACTTTACGGCATAGGTAAGATAACATACGGCGCATGACTTCTATACACTTTAACCCTTACTACAAAACGTGATCTACAGTTAGTTTTTTAAAACTGATGCTGTCCCTTTCATGGTGACGTTTATAAAAGTAATTACATCATTTTTAAACCATGAATAACTTTAGTCTCTGTTTTAAGGGGGCTCACGTTTACGGAGCAATATTCGTGATAATAATATGAAAAGTACTAACGAAGGAGGACCTATGACTCAGTCCCATTAACAGTATCGGTAATCCCAATTTCCCACCGATATGAAAATTTACCCGTCATTCAAGTAGATACTTGCCGTATAATCAAGATAGCAATTTTATAGATAATGCAGCAGCAATTAAAATGACACTACGCCTATTAGCCAAGATCCTGTTGTTTTCCCACATTGGAACTAAATTAGTCGTCTACGCTTGTGTAGTAATTTAGTTAGAAAATGGAGCTAAAGAGAACGCTGTCCCTAACTGACTTGCATTTTACCTGTGTTTTTACTCTGGGAACTCCAACGCTAAAATTGGTCATCATTTTTTATCCCTGTAGGAAAATTATTTACATCATTGAAAGTATTAGGTACACAGTATACACTGATTTCAAAATAGTGTTATAGGTAGATACTAGCTTTTAAACATTCACTTTCCTTTTTCTAAAAAAGTAGTTTTACAGGAAAATTCCCCAATGGCTGGAACGATTAAAATAGACAAAGCGCTATTGCCATAAAAAAATTAAATTCCCACCGCATTCTTAATTTAAAAATTAAAAAAATAAAATACCCACTGCATGTATCACAAACCGGGAATGTGTATCCTGAGTCCTGACTAATTCAAGGAACAAAGAGACCGACCTCGTTCGACGCATCGCCCCGCGTGAATCACTCATCTCGAGTCAACCAGACAGCATTCCACAATCTGACGCAATCGTGTATTAATGTTTCCATTGCCGCTTGCCCACTATTCATAGAATCTAACTGTCTGTTCGAATGGTCAATGAATCACAGACAACTTGTAGCAATACAATAATGAGCAACTTTGCTACGAATTTGCACATGCAGGTCTTACTTACCTACATTAACTTGAGCTCTGATTGTTGTGAAATACGTCGGTGATGGAACTGATGGATGAGTGATGAAGTAAAATGGTTTACATCATTTTTAAATTTTCCTGTTATATTTAAAAACTTACTCACATATTTGCGGCGTAATTATAGTTCAGGCTATTTTTCGTCAACAAGAGGAAACCCGTACTACTTACCTATTTAAGATACCTACTTATTCATTTTCTAGGCATGCTGATGAAAATTAATGATGACTGGTTCATAAATTAAGACAATTGTATCATTAAATTAATGGTGTCTTCATTGTTGTGTTTTCTTGGTACTTCTGCAGCGTGTTTTTCAAAGTAAGCACAATAATCAGAATAATGTAGTTTATTCATCTAACGGTTTTATTAATTTTTTTGACACCGCCTAACGGGATTATTATTCGATACCTACACAGTAAATGCTTATCTACGAGAAATAGTTTAAGAGCCAGCTTCTTGTTTTCTAAATTACCTACTACTACCTACGTTGCGGAATGAAGCTAATGTTAATGTAGGAAGGTAGGTCTGATTTACTTAAATTAACTTATATTTCATTGTGATTACATAAACATTGTATAAAGAATACACATTAAATACAAAACTGTCTTTCTTCTATCAACACTCGTCTGACTGTCATACACGTTAGCTTGAGTATCAATTGAGGATATTTGACAGGTTGTGGTAACATGATGGCTGACTGTACTATTATCGACTCATAAAATTTAGACCGCCAATAATAGCCACTTATTTTTTAATACTTTTCATGGTATAATAAATTACAAAACCAAAAATTTATATCTCTGAATCTAAGTCTCTGTGGCGCTCTAAAAGCGTACACATCCACGCATATGTCTGACATCTATCAGGTAATCTATTGTACATGTAGCATTTGCAGCGCTACGTAGCTCCTAGACTATACTTGCGGTGATACCAGTACTACGTCACGTACCATGTCAAGTCATACACGACATCTATGGCTAACTTTACAGTTTTTTGTTCTGATTCGTCATTCAAGTAGATACTTGCCGTATAATCAAGATAGCAATTTTATAGATAATGCAGCAGCAATTAAAATGACACTACGCCTATTAGCCAAGATCCTGTTGTTTTCCCACATTGGAACTAAATTAGTCGTCTACGCTTGTGTAGTAATTTAGTTAGAAAATGGAGCTAAAGAGAACGCTGTCCCTAGCTGACTTGCATTTTACCTGTATTTTTACTCTGGGAACTCCAACGCTAAAATTGGTCATCATTTTTTATCCCTGTAGGAAAATTATTAACACCATTGAAAGTATTAGGTACCTACAGTACACACTGATTTCAAAATAGTGTTATAGGTAGATTACTAGCTTTTAAACATTCACTTTCCTTTTTTCTAAAAAGTAGTTTTACAGGAAAATTCCCGAATGGCTGGAACGTTATAATAGACAAAGCGCTATTGCCATAAAAAAATAAAATTCCCAACGCATTCTTAATTTAAAAATTAAAAAAATAAAATACCCACTGCATGTATCACAAACCGGGAATGTGTATCCTGAGTCCTGACTAATTCAAGGAACAAAGAGACCGACCTCGTTCGACGCATCGCCCCGCGTGAATCACTCATCTCGAGTCAACCAGACAGCATTCCACAATCTGACGCAATCGTGTATAAATGTTTCCATTGCCGGTTCCCTACTATTCATAGAATCTAACTGTCTTTTTGAATGGTCAATGAATCACAGACAACTTGTAGCAATACAATAATGAGCAACTTTACTACGAATTTGCACATGCAGGTCTTACTTACCTACATTAACTTGAGCTCTGATTGTTGTGAAATACGTCGGTGATGGAACTGATGGATGAGTGATGAAGTAAAATAGTTTACATCATTTTTAAATTTTCCTGTTTATTTAAAACTTACTCACATATTTGCGGCGTAATTATAGTTCAAGGCTATTTTTCGTCAACAAGAGGAAACCCGTACTACTTACCTATTTAAGATACCTACTTATTCATTTTCTAGGCATGCTGATGAAAATTAATGATGACTGGTTCATAAAATTAAGACAATTGTATCATTAAATTAATGGTGTCTTCATTGTTGTGTGTTCTTGGTACTTCTGCAGCGTGTTTTTCAAAGTAAGCACAATAATCAGGATAATGCAGTTTATTCATCTAACGGTTTTATTAATTTTTTTGACACCGCCTAACGGGATTATTATTCGATACCTACACAGTAAATGCTTATCTACGAGAAATAGTTTAAGAGCCAGCTTCTTGTTTTCTAATTACCTACTACTACCTACGTTGCGGAATGAAGCTAATGTTAATGTAGGAAGGTAGGTCTGATTTATTTAAATTAACTTATATTTCATTGTGATTACATAAACATTGTATAAAGATATTACACATTAAATACAAAACTGTCTTTCTTCTATCAACACTCGTCTGACTGTCATACACGTTAGCTTGAATATCAATTGAGGATATTTGACAGGTTGTGGTAACATGATGGCTGACTGTACTATTATCGACTCATAAAATTTAGACCGCCAATAGCCACTTATTTTTTAATACTTTTCATGGTGATAATAAACTACAAAACCAAAAGTTTATATCTCTGAATCTAAGTCTCTGTGGGCGCTCTAAAAGCGTACACATCCACGCATAAGTCTGACATCTATCAGGTAATCTATTGTACATGTAGCATTTGCAGCGCTACGTAGCTCCTAGACTATACCTGCGGTGATACCAGTACTACGTCACGTACCATGTCAAGTCATACACGACATCTATGGCTAACTTTACAGTTTTTTGTTCTGATTCGTCACTCATGATGAGTGGCGTTCTCAAGAACACTGTCGGAGTCATGCAAGGAAGCAACCTGGGCCCTACACCACTAAATGCAAGA
This sequence comes from Cnaphalocrocis medinalis, assembly GCA_014851415.1. Lineage (NCBI taxonomy): Eukaryota > Metazoa > Arthropoda > Insecta > Lepidoptera > Crambidae > Cnaphalocrocis > Cnaphalocrocis medinalis. The sequence goes on along the minus strand of CM026277.1, from coordinate 14,671,193 downwards.
ACTTACACAACAAGAAAAAAATCTTGCGCAATATTATTCGATGTGCATTGTAATAAACTTTGTTCGTGTTAATGATGATCTGTCAGTTTTACTAATGCTTTCATTGGTGACAGATCGCGCCCCAGTGTTGCTAAATTATTTAAGTAAGATATTTTGTTGAGAAGAGGTAAGTTTTGAAAATATTTTGTTATTTCCATTCTTGCAACACATGGCACTTTAGGAACTTTCTTCTTAGGACTGTTGTAATGGTAAGAGTATGCTCTAGTTTACCACGAAAGCCTACTCGTTATTTCAATGATTTAAATGTTTTAAAAAATGTGGGGCTTATGTAGGCAAGAAATAAGTTAGTTTAATCATAAACTTGGGTATCAACCCAAGTAGGTATTTGAGGATAAACTTAAATCCTCACGTAAATAAAAAACAACATTCATTAAAATTTAAAATGACGAACATGCTTAATGCTTTAATATAGAAACCCAATTTAAAACCCCATGTAGATAATAGAAGTCGCCCAAACTCTTCCATTGACGATTTAGTTAGACCACCACAACAGTGCGGAGCCTCGCTTCGGCATGAATGGGCCGGCTCGACCGGAGTAATACCATAATACCTACCACGTCCTCACAGAAAACCGGCGTGAAGCAGTGCATGCGCTGTGTTTCGCTGCGTGAAAGGTTAAAAGGTAAGCAGCGCACTTGTGACACCACTCGTCTTCAGATGTCGGCGGTGGCGGTAATCGCTTACCTACCATCAGGTGATCCGTCGGCTCGTCTGCCACCTACGTCATAAAAAACAGGATTGGCGAGCGTTTCAATTTTATTAACTTATTCAGTAAATCACACACGCTTGTGTCTTCCCGCACTGCTGGCTCCAGATTTCCCTCATATTACTTATATATAAAAATAAAAATTAATAAATAAATAATAAGTAGGTAGGTACTGCGTCCCAGACATAAGGGACGGTCCTACTAAGTCCAAAAAGGTCGTCCACGAGACGTCGTGAAACATTTTATCCAATCTGTTTGGTAAGTAGCCTAGATCACCATCATCATTCATTTATCCACCCTAAACATCATCATTCTTTCTGCTGATCGCGGCTGGTTTACGTAGGAGGTAGTTAGTACCTAAAAATACTACACATTTACACAAGTAGATAGGTAATTTACCAATTTTTATCTTATAAAACGACAGAGGTGGATAGTTAAAACAAAGAAAGTTAGGTACCTAGATTACCTATAGTACCTATGAAGTTTTTCTTTAATCACAGAATTTAATATAATATACCTTAGGTACCTAGCTTTAAAGGTAGATCAAATAATAAAAAATACGTCACTAATCTTTATTGATTTTTTAAAGTGGGTACATCACCTGGTAATTAAAAATTCGCAGGTAATTTACCAAGCGAAACATAAAAAGTTATTGAAAAACCTATTTTGTTGACATTAAGCATTGCCAAACGTAAATGAATGGTCACAATCTTTCCCTCTCTTCACAACAGCGGCTGAGTAGTATAGAAAGAGATAGATAGCGAGCAGTCGCTGTGTTTGCAAAACGCATGGCGTAGTCTCGCGTACTACGCAAGCTGACGCTGTGTCGACATTGGACGTTGGATCGCTTGCCGGCCGAGGCTTCGCGAGCTCGCCGCTTGACAGTCTCGCAATGGCGTTAGTGAGAGTCGGTCGTGTGTTCGTTTAGTTTAACAACAACCCGAGCGGACACCGGCCCAAAATATTGGCCTGTCAAACGTGTTCGAATTACTCGGAAATACTTCCTGTAATTCTATACGCAACAAAGCGACGCACTCGCCGCCACGGACAGACAAATTTTGGTACGATATCCACTCAGGGCGAATCATTTCAAGGTTCGTACTTCATTCGTAATTTCCCCTTACTAAATAACGTTACTAAATCGTCGATTGTCTCGTAGTAGTTTCGTTAAATTTTGTAACATCGTTCGCAATGAATTTGCAAACGCAACACGGTCAAGTATAAGTTTCTAATCGGTGAATTTTGTTGCAGATCATGTTCATCTCATCATAGTTCCTTTCGTATTAAGTGTTTTGTGTTGTGGACTTTAGTGTATCGTGTCGTGACAGTGTGTGTTGTGATGGATCCGGGATCGTCGTTGTTGTCGCCGCTGCGCCTGAGCAAGCCGGCGGTGACGGTGCCGGTGGGCGAGCCGAGCAAGGCGGAGGAGCGGGCGCAGTCGCCGGGGCTGGCGGAGCGGCTGGCGGCCTCGTCGCCCTCCAGCCCGGCGCCGCCCAGCCCGGCGCCTCCCCAGCACCACTTCCAAGCTGCGCTCGTGGCGGAGAAGTACCTCTTGCTGGAGCAAGTGGAGGGCTCCTCGCTTTGCCGGTGTGTGGACGTGCGCACGCACGAGGAATACGTTTGCAAAGTGAGTGTAGCTGTTTTGAATCTAAGGATCACACTGCATGTAAACATTGACCCCTGTAGGATAAAACTACGTAAAGCCCATTGCCAAAATGCCTTTAATCCTTGGTCAAAATGGCTTTAACGACGTTTCATCCTGGAGGGTTCAACATCATAGAACTTCAAAGCCTAGCTAGGTGTAGTTGACCGCCGGTATCATTGACCTAAGTTTTCATTCCATCCCACACCAAAGAAATTGCATTGTACTTATGGATTATGTATGTATGTCTCTTGGAACCGGCTTCCAAGCACGTACCTATGTATAACTTCGAAGGCCAATATTCTAGTCGGTAACCAAATAATGTTGTGGAAATAGTAAGAACGATATTTCAAGAACTTGTTTATCTCGTAATATGGTGTACAAATGAGACAACAATAAGGTTACAAGAATAGCGAAGATACGTTTGCAAAATATTTGCGTTATCAGAATGGGTAGGTATTTATCTAACGTAGACGTAGTACCTACCTAGAACTTATCGCGAACCGCCGTGCAATATCACGCAAAGTTTGCATAAGGCCACGTCAGTCAATAAATTTGTCGCCAAAATGTCAAGACAATGAGTTTTTAATACCTACATGATGAAACAATGCCCAGGGTTTGCCTATTTATTAATATTGGTCCCTGATAACATTATTATTGCTTTTAAGAAATTTCGTCTAACTGCAAAGAAATTTTGGTAAATGATCAATTTTATCGTACCAAATTAGGCCTTTTTAAGATATTACCTCACATCTGTCAAATCTCGCTTACTAAGTTTGTAGGCTCACTTAAACAAATTAACTCTTATTGCAAGGGATTTTAATTCATTTGTCAAAACTTAGTCATAAAACAGCCACAGTAGAGAGCATCCTTCGGACGAGCAAGATAAACTTTTCGCGATTCTCACCTTTATGTCACTCGTGTACCTAAGTTCAATTTCAATTTTAGTAATTAGACAGATTATAAACCTTATGTGTGGCTGTCTGTACATGCCATGATGTCACGCACATAGTCACAAGAGAGAGCCATGCGTTCTTTACATTGTCAGTGACACTCACTATGTCATATCAGCGAGGCTTTTTTGTACTTACTTACCTACCTATTCAATGTCAGTCTGGAGATGCCTATTCGTCACCATTTTCCTGTTAACTTTAGGTACCTACTTACATGTTAAACATTAAACTTACTTAATATTATGTTTTTGATAAACTCTGTCCTTCTATTTAGAATTTTTAAATCATTCTTTGACATATCTGTCGGTAAACGTTCGAAATTCGAATGCGAATAAGTATCAACACGTTTCGATAACGTAAATTAACTACCGGCCTACATGGGAAAAAGTCTTATCTTCTTCCTGTCTCTAAGTCATTAGTTATTTCCTCTCTTTCATTAAATCTTTGACGTACGTAAGTACTTTTCAAATAACTTCATCCTTTCCCATTGTATTACTAATCTTTATGTATGTAATTGACATTTGTTTGCAATTATGTCATATATCATTAATTAAGTCTTACTTAGTCCTTTATCAAATCCGTAATTAAATATCGCACCGCCCACCAAATGAGGTCTGCATACATCCATACACCCTTTAATACCTAGAATAGCATGTTTTATTTACCATACCTTCCTACAACTGAATAATGTTGACCATTTAACACCTCGTTTATGCAAATTATTTCTAGCTAGCAAGGTATTTATTTATGCATCCATAGTACGAGAGTAGAATGCGCTTGTATTTTCCGCCACAAATACTGCAGAACCCACTACGTACACTTACACCTTCGAATAGTATTATAATAGGTAAACCATTGTCACACAGGCGATCTGTCATAGTCAAAGGCGACACGAGTAGGATAATAACATGACGTGACGAAACCGTGTTTCAACAGAGTTGCGCGGCTTTGTCGATTGATACAGCGCGTAATCTGTGTCCGAGCTAACCTCTGCTCCATTTGTTAATTGCTGGTTCGAAATTCAAATGTGGTCGCTTGCCAGGATTACTTGTAATGTACACAGATTATCAGAACGTACCGTCAATGTAAAGCTGGATATTAAATAACTGATCAACTAAACTGCTTACAGGAACAGATCTGGCCTTTAAAAAGTATCAATAAAATGTAACTCTACTTTGTCAGGTTCAGGCATAATCCTTTGAAAGATTTAGATTTGATCAAATATCTCTCTGTCCTCTTTACCCATATTCCGGCGCATTGCAATAAAACATCTGACTATCAAAACTAGCTAGACCTAACCCAATGATCCCAATTTTATCTATTCTTTCTACTACATTATAATACAACTGTGATTTAATCGGTATCACAATGCAAATAAAACACCTAATATTACTAGTACCTAATAGGTACCACCTTACCTATCTACTTATCATCGTATTCTAAACGCATCTAATAAGTCGTATATACCTATTTCTGCAGAAGTTTGGTCTTCTAAACCGTCATGGAATCTTTAAATTATAATTAATGATTAATGTTAAAGTGTACATACATTGAGGCTCCAGGTGTTTATAATTAGTTAACTCCTAACATTTATGCTAGTTTACGCCAACTTTGTACCTCTTACATTTTCTAATGAAATATCATCGTCATCATAGGAAAATTGCGCAATGATTTTATTATAAGATTATGCATAATAATGTGTATCAGGAATGAATAAGCAATATGATGTTACAAGGTCAAGTTTACATAGCCGGCCTTAGAATTTTAAGTCTATTGGACTTTACTCGTGTTTCGGAATTTTAACCTACACACTTTAACAATCAGAATCAGATATCTTCACATAAGTCTTCCTTATAATTATAATAATTACATTTTCAATAACAGTTTCCCAAAATCATAAGAAGAATCCAATCTTAAGTTTTTATAGAACTATTATTTGTTTTACAACTGAGGGGTGGTGTGCACTCTGCGCGTATTTACCATATAGATAACAAAGGTTGTGTTTCCCCGTAGTACACAGGATAATCATGATTGTAATCTCTTGATAAATCATATGGAAAGAGCCTGCGAGTAAATTTAACAGGAAAGGATATCATCTAGTTGATTACGTAGGTATCGGAATAAAATGATAGGTATTTCTGTCTAAAAATCCTTATCACTTTCGTGTAATCTTGGGTTTACCATTTTCCAATGTGTGCAAAACTATAATATCCGGCGATCGATGATACTAATGTTGGAGATAAAATGGCTTGCGCCAAATTCTAATTTCGTTTTTAGAAAACGCGATAACTGGGATTCCCAAAGGGTTCCGTGGATCCCACGGGATTGGACCCCATGGGGAGATAAGGCAGGCCCAAATAATGTGCCCACATGGCGGTCCTATGCAATTTATCAATTGTAACTTATTTTAACTCGACTTTTGAACACTTCTAGGATCTTATTGCTATTAATGAGCCTGGGAAATTATAGAAATAAAATTAAGTCAAAATGTTGGAAATAATTTTTGGAACATAGCTCGGGTTTGTGATCACCAATCCGCATTAGGCAAGCTTGGTGATATATATAAGCCTAATCCCATCATAGTAGCGATGACTTGATTTCTATGATGGAGGCATTTGCTCTGCAGTAAGACAGTATAGGCTGATACTTTACTTTCTTATAAACAATTATCAGGAAACTTATTAATAAAATGAATAATTTCGTCATCTGAGATTTATCAGGTTTGACGATGAATTTATTAAATACATGGTCTGATAAGATAAATTGCTCTAAACTCACTGATATCCCTTTGATATCATTATAATAGAACGACATATTCAAATTTTTCTTTGTTACGAAATAGATGCGTACGTAATAGCTTGAAGTGTCACTAAGCACCTTCCTTAAATAATATTCTATCGATCTTTAAAAAGCTTAGTAATATTTATTTTACAAATTACTCAGCTCAGTGGCGTTTCATTATTCACTTAAACGAAGATAAGTAATCATCAGCCAGTCATTGTTAGCTTCTCTTAAACAATTAGAGAATAATCGTCGTTTTTACGAGTATTGTTCACTGGCTTCACAGCATCAGTGTGGAGCCGATGTCATACTTTATATGTCAGGGTCCCGCGCTGCTCGATCGCACTTGTAGGCCAGCCATCGCAGTTTTACAATGTCATGTGTACGAACGAGTACACTTTCGCAACCGATTACTAACAATAACCGCTATTAACTGTAATAGCAGTTTAATCAGCACACCGGCTACCATCTCCAAGTGTGTCATAAACTTGTAACTGCATTCGTCAGAACTCAACCGCAGTTTCTACATTACTCACAACCTTTCCTTATTAGCGTAACGTGAATCACGACAATCGGAAACTCGTTATTTCAAACATCCTCAAATTTTGGTGGCCAGCAAATTTAGGCAACACGCATAGCTCTAGTGCTAACAAAGGCCTATACGGGTATTGTCAAGGCATAGAATAGGCACTTCCCTCGTGAGAACCTGGCAAGGTTAAGTGAGGCAACGTTATCATTGCTAAACGCCGAGCGTATTTACAACACCGACTCTTGCAGACACGACCGACACATTTGTTACTTTACGTTACATACATACACACTTTGTAACTGCTACGCAATTTGTTTACGAGAACTCATCACAGAGTAAAAATCTAAAATGCAAACTAAAATTCTGTAACCATAATGATCGGGCGTCACCTCGTCACACGTGGACGCCTCTGATCGCCCCGAAAATAGGAATGACCTTCTCATTGACATTGTGAAATAGACGAGTTGATAACGTGCCGATCGCCGAATGTCATAGCGAGGCTAGCGGGCCCCCCTCCTGCGGCGTCCGCGTCCCCCCACTAGGCTGCGCGCACGCCTCTCCGAGTACGCGCGCCATTCATCGCTGCTTTAATGCGACCGGTCTTATCAATCAACTTAACTAAACCAGAAACACGCTTCGAACGCTGCGAACTGTGGCGCGATAAAACAGTAGGTGCGGTACTGCAATCAATCTGCAAACAATCAAGTTATACAGTAAACTTCGATTGTGGCGTTGTTTGAGGCGTATCGGACGGGGGCTTTCAGAGTGGGCCGAAGACAATAAGCGTCATATAATGTGTGCATAATGATGCATTCAGATACCATCATGCCCGGCTATTGAATTCTATCGAGGCAGACTAGCTAGGCTGGCTTATTAGGTATTTACATTCATGATAAGTAATATATTACTAAAGAACATTGAACTACCTAATTAAACGTTACAATCCATCAACAAAATTTAGGAAATAATGTTTTGCAACACCTAGTGATTGAGTAAACATCGATAACAGTAAAATGTAGGTTAGCTCCTGTAAAGCGCATTCGAAGCCAAATATTATCAAGTGCTCGGCCAACATCGCGAATTCTTATCGATAAGTCGTTTTTTCGCAACCACCTTTGCAAATGGGTCATGTTTTATTTTCGTTCGCCCAAATAATAATACACTCAACTGGAAAACGCGTCTGCGTGTCTGGAGCAACTACTTACTGAAATAACGTCGAACTATTTATACGACAATGAGTGAAAATAAAAGAAATTCTCGAGGCACGCGACGTGATTCATCATTCGTGAGTCGGGAAATCTGATTTGGAATTTGCGTCCATAGAGTCGTTGACATTTCGTGCCTGCTTGAAAATAAACGATGACTGGCTTAGCTAGACTTTACTGCTTCATATAATAACTCACCTCTTTTGTTTTAGTCTATTTTTGTCTTGCTTCAGGGTTAAACTTGAATTACGAGTATAAACTAACAGATGCGGCATTCGATTCGCTCCAGACGTTCGTTACATAGCTATTCTAAAGGTCTGTTCTATATTTGCAAGGAAGGGTCTCTATTCACTAGCGAAATGTTTTGTAATCTTGTTATTCACGTTAGAGTTCTCCTTTTATATAACTAACCCTTTGCGATAGATGGTCTTTGCAAATCATATTTAATGACCAGTACTAAGCGACCGGTTGATCTGTCAATGTCTTTTCAATAAAACGTTAAGAAAGTCACGTCAATGTAATAAACTGGGTCATTATCAGACTAAACAGTCACGAATGTATAACTTTCCTGTACCTAAGCAATAACAAAAAGCAGAGATAGTATCGACGCCTTTGTATGTAAATGTGAACTATGAAATCAATCGACTGTTTGTCGAACACTTCCTACTGATGGACCAATGCTATGTGCTTCTTTCGAAATGACATTTGAGGAAAAAGTGTAGAAATTGTTTTTGAACCAGCGATGAAAACTGATCCGTATTTTTTCCTTAGGTGGTGTCACGAGACTGCAGTAGCTTACTCCAAGCACACTACCGCCTCGATGGGCACCCGCACGTCAACCCCATCCACGAAGTTCTAGTCGGCGACAAGAGGGTGTACCTAATATTCCCTCGGTCGCATTCTGACCTCCACTCATATGTGAGGGCGCGGAAAAGGCTACGGGAGCACGAAGCCCGCAGGCTCTTCAGACAAATGGCAGAAACAGTTGCCGCTTGCCACGAACAAGGAATCGTGCTAAGAGATCTCAAATTGAGAAAGTTCGTGTTTGCGGATCCTCAGAGGTGAGTTATTGCATTCAGTTTGTATTTCAAAATTTACTATGCTAAAATCAGCAGTTGTACAATGTGTCTTGCTTTCAATCCCTGGTTACAATAGCTCAGCGACATTTGTGCGCGCAACACTTAGTCAGCTGCGGTTCCGATTGCTGCCGTGTGCTAAATTTTGCCAATGAAATATCTGACGCAACGCCTCCATAGCGATCTGATATCTCCGCCGATCGATTTCTTCCTTCGAACTTTTTATCGGCTACGACCGCCATTAAGATTAATCGTGAGAAAAAGTTTGATGACGTAAAAACAACAGGAAGGTAGCGGAAGTGGACTTTTTATTAGGAGCTCGTTTCCTTTCGTGAGTCAGAAGCGCCTGGCGCCGATAAAATGGTTATCGGCTTATTCATTATGATAATTTACAGGCGGTACGTGTCGCCTCAATTATGGTAGCTATCGTTGGCAATAAACCACATATAATTTGCATCGGACGACGCTAAACTGCGCTTGTAAACTTAAAAGGGATAAATCAAAATTTAGGGCTCAAGCATTGCGCAACGCATTCAATAATTGCGACCGGTAGGAACCTGCGGATTTTCGAACTTTTGAAATGTTATCTGGCCTCCATTGTTGCGAATATCTCCGGCAGTGTTAGCGGCTCAAGGCGAGCGGTGTCATTGCTGCGTACAATACTGCGCGCGCCGCAATCGGGTCAAGGGGCCGCGCAATGCGCGAACGCACCGGCGCGGCGCTGCGTGTGCGCCTCCGCGCGCACCCCTATGCGTATTCATGCGGGTACCTGTGTCGCCCCATTCTATCACCTGATCATGAATATCGCCTGGGAGATAACGTAACGAGATTATTATATGCACCCCTAACCCTGATGGTGGATTGGTGATTCATTGCCACATTCCTCGAGGAATTTAATTTAACAAATTCCTTTCACCTGCCCGTAGCCCCGTATAAACTATTGTTGTGTTTAAAAATCCATCCCACCTTTTGATTAGATTGGAATCTCTGAAAAAACACGTAATGTTTGGATAAAACCGATTCTTTTTTCGTCGAGCTACTTACAGCCTCGAGAAATAATATGTTTTTTATACAATTTAAAATATTCGGTCACCCGCCCACGAGCCGGGTCGGGCAACTACCAACCTTTGTGTATTGGGTTATCCTCGACGTTCCCGTCGAGACAATTTTTGTACGCCTCCACGCACTTCGGGACTTGACTTACTGTAATCGTTTCTTTGACCTTTGTCGAGACACTCGTCCCTAGTGACATTCGGATTGCGAATCTGTGCCTTTGACGCGGCCGCTAAGCCGCAGACTTGTGTATGAACTTTCAACATAAGTAGCAATACGTACAGCAGACACGGCCCGAACGAAATCCGCTCCACGCTTACGCAGTGCTTTAATTTAGTTCGCTTTTAGGATGGAGTGGACAGACAGGCAAAAAAATTATACTCCCTTTGCTTTTCCGTCGCATCATCAAAGTGAATGTTGTCAAAAGCGCCGGTACGCGATGTGAAACGGGAAGCACCGCGACCGTGCCTCAAATGTAAAAACTTTTGCTTTACCCTTTACGTAATAGCAGAGCAAGCAGCCGCGACTTGAGAAGCCTTTGCCGAAGTTGCCGCTCAAAGGTGGAATGTTTTACATTTGGTTATTACACAGGAGCTCCCAACTCCAAGTAAAATATAAACTTTTACCACATTCAGCTTCCATCTGTTACGTACAGCGAGATGCGAATCATTTTGTGCGGAAATAAAAAATAAATTCTGCAAAGGCCGGATTGATCTATCCGTCTGACCATTAAACGGGATGTTGCGGATATAGCAGCTGCTTCCAATTCGGCCATGTGTTAATAACGCCGAGGCGGAAATGTCGCTTTTTGTTTTCAAGTTATTAACGGACCTTCGTCTCTAGGTCAAGCAGCTGCTCTCAAGTCGCAAGTTTCTTAATGACCATCTCGAGCATCTGTTCTAATAGCGTTCCCAGAGGACACTTTTTATTGAACTTCTCCCGTGATTATTCATATGGTCAAACAATTCCTTATTTGCATAAACGGACAGCTGACCTTGTCCAGCCCTAATAAATTCTAATGACCGTGCATACCGCGGTGGTCACTGCTCCACAGCTGTTCTTCGCAATCGTGAGAATGGTCCGTGGATTGTTAGCTGGTGCAATCGGAGCAAGTGTCCGCCCTTCGACCTCTGTTCACACGTCTCGGGTCGCGTATAAAGGCACCCCTGGTTATAAATTCGAGTCATCCGGCGAGACCGCGATCAACAACGTCTCGGGGTCTCGACATCTCAAAGGTAAACAAGAACATTAATATTGATTCCGTGCTCTCTTTGACGCTTTGAAGTGGATATCTCGACGCTTGCTTGCAAATTTCCTTGTCTTTTGAAATAAAAATATTCCACGTCTAGAATTCTCCTTTTAAGTTTGACTTTGCCATGTTTCAAAGGAGGAAAGGAAAGCAAACATCCAAAGAATGATGTACGGCATGCGATATCGAATGAAAGCAAATGAAAGTAGTCGTTGACCGACTACAAAAGTGCCAGTCAGTGACATTAGGAGTGTCTATGGCTCTTCAATGAAACTGGGTTAGATTTCCGTCCGCTCGCACTTCACAGTCGCAGTTCGAACATTAATCGTTGTTTTGAAGCGGAATCTACTTTCACTGTGGAGATGCGTTGCTTTATCAAGACACAAATGAGCTTCGTGTGAAACTAGAAACTATCAAGAGAAATCTCGGGCGATGTATCCGGGCGCAGGCCTTGGGGAGGAAATCGAGGTCGGCCGATAACGCAGGTAGCTCGCTCCTGCCCTGCGAGCCCATCACACTATCGCAACTGTCAAAAACTTTTTTAATAATACAACTTCCGATACATAAACGTAATTCTGTACCAGTTCAACCCAGGGATACAACCATTTGTATTCTCAATAATGTAATGTGATTCATTTTGTTTTTTTGGTGACGTACCCATTTCCCGACGAAAGCCGGATGTTTGAACACAAACTGTCATTGTTCGAATAAAGCATCCTTAATTTGGACGCGACCGACAGACAGGATACTACGAGGCGGAAGTATATTCACACGCCAAAAACTAGCCATTGTCCAACTAGGAATCTTTAAAAAAATAAATTGGCTACGCTCTCCTACAATGGATTAAGCCAAATTTCAGAGGAGCACACCAGACAGAGCGGTGCCCGCGAACGTAGTCACTTGTAGATACTACGGATCCTTTGTAAACATGTTCAGGTATACGAATTGTCGTTGCATTGTTCAGACCCATCCCGCCCACTCCAAGCCAAAATAATAATACGCGGGGCCGCGGCCGACGTTCCAGGTAACAAAACAAAACCCAAGTTTTTGCGTAACACGGTGTTAGGAGCCGGATCGGATGATCGATGCACTGCAAACAATGATCATGCATGATACAACGGCTTTCAATTACGCAAGCCGATATTTACAGAATACGGCAGTTCCGACTACGACAACTCGATCACATACAGCCGTGATCTTGAGAAACGCTCAGCAAACACGCTTGTTTGTTTTAAAAACCTGTTAGATTTAGTGCTAGGAAAACGTGAGCCGGATCCTGTTTCAGTGCGAATATTTACGATGATACATTCGCGTTGCGGGGTTAACGGGACGGGATATTTACGGTGTTGCGCTGGCGCTTGCCAGCGGATGTGCCAAATTGGTCCGCGATAGACGGACGACTCGCCACCCGGCAGACGCCGCCGCGGCGCATTCCGGCCCGGCCACCGGCTGCCACCACATTTCCCTCTATATCCGAACCTCATTTAGACCAAATTAAACAAGGATACCGCTCACACACGACCGCGTCTCACAAACGGCACGCAATGTGATCTCGTGCACTCAAACACCCCCCGAGGCTGTCGATCGGCAGCGATCAGCAGTCTACCTCAGCGCCTACGCAGAGTATTTTGAAAACGTTTTGAAACCGAATTGCCAAAGCCGTGGTGCAAGACAGGCTACATTACAGCGATGTATTTGCATAATACTGGGCGCATGGTAATCCGGCGTACGTCTCAGTTCGGGTTGTATAACTTGGTGCAGTTGAAGTCGAGTTATTGTCGCGGTTTCGTAAGGGACCTTTGAAAATTCGGTGGATGGTGTGTACTGCGTCGTTGGCTCGAGGTTGGCATTTTTCGCGCGGGTGTGGCCGCTTGAATTAGACAGCGGTGGCGCATCGCGGCGCGGCGCGGTGATAAAGCGGCGTGATTCAAGCGCACCGGAATCCGCGCGAGATGTATCTTGTTTTGGGGCGTTTGTTCGCGACCTCGATCGCGTGGCGCTGAGGCCGCGCAACTGTGCCAATGTCGCGGGCCGCTGCCGCCGACGCTGCACCGCGCCGGCCGAAGCGCCGCACCGCCTCGCAGCGACGGATAACACTTACAACCAAATGTACCGATACTGACACAGATCTTTTAAAAAAACAAAGCTAATGTCATACTCCCATAAAATGACAATACGAAAAGCGCTTGGGCGTAAAATGACCCGGAATGCTTTCTTAAACGACACCTACGCCTCTCCCTCGCTCTGAAAATAAATGAATCGCCTGTGGACGAGACGCAAGCATTCGTCACGACTATAAATAACGTATGTTCGCACCTTTTTTGGTGGTACGAAAAGACCGGACGCGGCTACCGGACGTAAGTGTAGTGCAATGCTCTCAGTCCATTTGTCGTCTACACACATACAGAAGGACAAAGCGAGAGCGTCATTCTTCATCGAATCGCCGGACATAGGTGTCGCCAACAAAAGTAAATCCGATTGTCAGAGACGTAAAGCGATAATGGGCTTATGTTTACATCCACCTTCCAAAACGGGGGTGCATCACACAACAGCCTTATTGTTAATACTGAATAAGATTTCCGTTTCCTTCCTTACTTTTGTGATAAATCAAGGTGTTATTTAGTTGGTGGATTATAATTTCCCAATTTACTAGTTAATTCCGTTAGGTACACAGCTGAGAAAACGCACGACTAGCTATTAAATCGATCGGTTGCGTAAAACAAAGGTCTGCGAAACCTTGTGCAAGCGGCGCGGGCGCAGGCGCGCCGACATATCTGCGGATTTGCGTAACGCCGCACTTATCCGCCGATACGCGCCCGTGTGTTGTGACACGCTGCCTGCATCAGGACCGCATTCAGCCCTTTGATTTATTAAGATCATTATCGTCATCATCATTGCGATATCCATATCATAAATACTGCAGAAATGTTGCATACAAGCTGTACCCTAACTCGAATTACATCAAGCATTACACACTTTACATTACTCCAGGGTAAGACATAAAACACTATTATTTTTTTGTCGAAATCGCCCTAACTCATTAAAATGCACCGTGCTTTATGGGTATTCAAGCGTAAGCATACTGCTGTACTTTGGTGCATTACTGTTCTGGTTCGAAGGGCAGGTACGTGCACACTGCACAGCTATGCCTATGTTTGGCGAACGCTAATGCAATACCATCTAGGCAGTAATAGCCTGTTCTTAAACGTAAAGAACTGCATCAAAGGCGAGCTTATTGCCTGATAATGCTATTCTGAACACATAAAATCAATACGATGGCTTTATTTTAACCACACGTATTGTATTGGAGTCGGTAATTGATACATGTCAAGAGCAATATACCTTATTTAAACAAGATCTGCTCATTGACAATCAAAACAAACCGATTATGGTGATTGTCCTTTCCGCACGAACGCGATGTCCTTTCAATTATTCAGTGGTACATTTAATTCCTACAAGTCCCACTCGCCTCCACTCTCATGGAAAACAACGGTCCGCCAGTGTCAAGTCATGATATCAGCGAGTGAGTCACTACATTCGTGATCCGAAGACGCCGTGAACGGCGAATAAAGCGAGTTGAACCGGCTTGACCTTCGCGCCGAGGTCTAGAGCATAAGGCACGCTCATTACACTCGCAAAAAGTCTTACACCCGTCGGGCACGCGACCTTATCCCGAGATGGGTGCATTCACATCGCCCCGCAAGGAAAAAATATGCACGTGCCAGCAATTAGCTAGGGACCAGACACGTAATAGCGCCCTCGAAGGAGAGCGTCGCACATGGCCGCTCACGGGGAACGGAGTGGAATCACTGACCGCCGCCCGGCCATTTCTAAAACAATACCATTTTACACCAGCCCGTGTCGGAGTACACTTTAGGCTGTGCCTTACCGTTCCGCGCGGCTGCGGTCAGTTTTCGCTGCCTAGCAACAGCTAGCTCGCAAGAAAGCTCCTGTGGCGCGGGGATTTTATTCTCTCGTGCACTTATTTTTATTGCGTTGCATTTTAAAACCTGCCTCCGGCGCGCTGGTCGCGCGACTGCCAGCCTCGGCTCGCTGCATCCGCGTCGCGCGAAGGTCGTCGACCGCCGAAAACCACCCGTAAACAACTAACATCGATTTTATATCAGAATGGGCAAACATACCTATTCACACACAGCCACGCCAATCGACTTTGATTAATCGAATGAATAACTCAGTCGATGAACTAACTGAATCGCGATTTCTTTTCCTAACTACATTTAGTAACAAGTACGTTTTAATATTAAACTTATCGATGTTATTGTAAAATGCGTTGAACTTGACTCTTAATTCTGAGAAAACAGATTATGAGTTCTTTAACACAATGAAGAAATTTTAAAATACTTTTTACCTTAGCGGTCCGTTTCACCAACCATAAAAATAAAACCTCAGCGTTCAATATAACAATGAATCAGAGGGTATGACCGTCTTGTGAAGAATTCCATTTCATGCAGCGTGCGTCATTGCACTCGTGACGTCATCGAGGAGGGTTAAAAATCTAAAGGGACACAATAGAGGGTGTGGGATGAATCATAGGTAATTTCTAACGGGTCGATACCCCGAGCCCCATAGCAACTATTTATATCGCGCCCTAAAATAAACCTAAACTCATCAAAGGAGCCTTTGAAATGTTAACAAGTTCCCTTAGGGATGATTGTTATTTTTAAAGTACATTTAAAAACCTCTCGAAGCTATCATTCAATTACGGTTCCCCTCAAAAAGCAAAGTTTTTGCTTCTGTTTTTCAAATCATTTAGGTTTACTGTAAAAGCGTACAAACCTGTATCCATTAATTGCCAGGCTCTGTTTACACTTCGTGGCTCGCAGAATGAAAACAAAACGAACTAAAGCAAGACTGGCCAGGTTTGTATTTATGCATGCAAAAAAAAAACGAGTCCTCGATAAAAATATTGAGCGTTTTTTGAGAGATGTCGATGGTGGACGGTTCGTGGAATTGGGATGAAGTGCGACATAGTCGTAGTGGTTTAGTGGGGGGGAGTGACCCGCGCCACCGATCCAATGTCGTAAATCTCCCGAGACGTTTTGCTCCTCGCTATCAGCTTTTTCCTGTTTCATCTGCGAGTTCAACAACATCCAACATTCTGCGGACGAGACTTTTGCGACTGGCGCTTCTGGCTTTCACGTGGGCTCCACAGTTTATTTATAACTCAACACTCACGCTTTTGTGAAATTGAGAAAGAGTAGGCGTATTACGTAAAACATCCCCTTTGTAAACCTACGTAAGTTGTTTGCCCCAATTCGGTAACAGAAATTGCTTCTTTTAGAAACGGTTGCTAAGTCGGAGCTAATTCCAATTGGTTTTGTTTGTTACTTGCGATCCGAGTAAATAGTTTAATAAAGCCCTCCTACGTAGAGCGTTTCACACGCGAAGTATTCGGGAGCGGGGGCGGCAGTCAAATATAATCATGTACCGGGAAATATGCCCTTAAAAACTCGACCTTCACGAAAACTGGAGGCGAACGCCTACTCGGGACTGAAATAGACTTGACGGTTATTAAAATACCATTGAGTTTTGCCGAGGATATCTGGTATCAGCGGCGGTCGATATCTTGATACGTAGAGTCGCGAATTTAACTTGGCGAGCGTTTACCTCGAGCCGCGTCGCGCCGCGTCCACAAAAAGTCCAAGAGAACCGGTCGGACAGTGGCCAGAATTGCGATTAACCCTCAATCTGCCTCCGACACGACACTAAAAATACCCGTCAGCCGGGTACATGCACAATGCAGCCCTGAGACAATCGCATCGCGACCGCTCCACGCCCACTGGATATTTGTTTGCTTAGGCACGTCTACGCGTCTATCGGCCCTACTCCATATAGACAATAGTTATTATGCTTAGTCACGGCTGTTTGTCACTCGGTGACTTCCTGTTTTTGTTGTAAACGGAATCGGGTTTAAGATATTTCGTAATTGAATCTTAATTGATTATTCCAAATTTAAAAACGATAAATTAAAGTCGAACAGGTATATCAGGTAGCCGGAAATTGCGATAAGAAAACGGAAACGAGACTACAAAAAGTTAAATGTTGGTTGTAAAATTTTAAAGGTGAAAAGTTTCCTTAAAGTTAACTAGATTCTGTGTACTGTTCTTATCAGAACTCATTATTTCCTTGTTACTGCTGGAATTTACCCATTCAGATTAACGAGGCTAACGCGGTAATTACCTACAAAACTGATGTCACGGCTTAAAATCCCGAAATAATTAACTTCGTCTTTTGTTTATCTCGAGCTACTGACAAGTCGGTAATTACATTATATACTTGCTAAGTTGCGATATAACGTTTGACGCATTTCCGTGTAAGTCATTTATCACATAAACACACTAACATGTCGTTAGGCAAACGTGACAGGCGTTTACCACTACCTACGAGATACGTGCTATATGTCGCCCAGGGCACTGTAGTAATCACGTTCGCGTTGCATTTAATATTTTTAGATTTGTGTCAAGGGGATCGATGTAAAACCACTTCGCATGCGTGTTTTTGCGCTCGCCGGCTACTTGTGTGAGCCGAGGTGCAGTTTGTGCAAGTTCAGATGAGCTCGGCTATATTTCACGTGTCTAGTCCCCCCTCCTCCCCGCGCGGACGCGGGCGGTCGCCAGTAAACATCTCAAGTGCCATTAAGATGCAAAGAGGAAGCGGCCACAGTGTGGGACCAGAGGCGATTGTCCTCTAGATACGATCCGAAGTGTAGGCGCATCCTAATCTCGTTCCGAAACAACGCTGACGTAACGCAGTTCATGGTCAGCAAGAGGAAATGACGCAAGCGCAGCGCTCCGCTTGCACACAGCCAACGTTACAACACGGACCGACACGACCACAAACTTGCCAAAAACGTTCACGTGATCAGCGCACACGGCGAGGACCGAGAGCCGCGTCAGGAACTCAGTTTGCATTTGCGGGGCTTGACATTCATCAGCCGTGGCGCAACTCCTTTGCCTCCGCTCGCTACAAACTTCGATGCTGAATGGGTACGGCGAGTCTTTTAGTTTACATTTCGTTGAATGGCGGCCAACAAACAAAATATAAAGCTTTCGTCAGCCGACTTAAATTGCCTATAGACTGAAAAGGCGGAAAGGTCAAGCCCAAGGATTTGCGTCACAAAACGTCGAGTCGATTCTGTTGAGGTACCGGAGGCCAAATCGGGGGGGAAGGGGGTTAAAAGGTAACCTTTGGTGTTTCGGGCGGGGGCAATTGCTTACCATTAAGTGATCCGTCTGCTCCTCTGCCACCTATCACATAAAAAGGCTCATTAAGACTTGGTTTGTTTATACACCGAACGCACTAAACGAGCACCGTGAACGGGGGCTTGCAGTGACATTGGGCCGGGTTGCGAAACGCTACTCTTTTCGTGTTCTGGCCTCGCGCCGAGTTAGATATTGAAGAATACGTATATAATAAATATGAGAACGTACCCGACCTCCGTTCGCGGTCACGTGTTGCGTAACCAGCAGGACAAACAATACTCCATGTTGACGTAACGCGCTTTGCATTTTGATTGTTGCTCGCCAATTGTTATTAATTATCGTTAAAATCATACACATTAGTACTTACTTTGGTACGATTTGGGATTGAGTGAAATAATGTCATTTCCATTTGCTTACTTTTGGCTCAAATACAATACGATGTTGTGATCGTTAGTTATGAAGGGGAGGCGCGAATACCAAACTAAGAGATAATATCACTCATCATACAACATTATCATTCATCACTCATAAAATTAACGGGTGCTATAACATACTTATTCTTTAATTCAACAGTAAATACCAAACTTAATTAGCATACAAATGACGAACAATCTTGTATAAAGGGTTGATTGACCCTCAGATAGACAATGTCACGAAAAACGTCACTAAAGGTTCGAGTAAGGTTAGAGATAAACCGACTGAAGTCTATAAACCCAGCGGTCAACAAGACGGTCATACCAGCAATAACAATTAGGACCCGAGTCATTAATACGAAAGTCAATCGATGACCATGGTCGGGTCGTGTCATTGTCGCGGCTGATCATAACAAATATCATACATTCGACATGAAGTCATCGCCGTATATAAAACTGGCAACAAATGGCGATACTGGCGTCATTAACAAAGAAACAGAACATTCCGTTCTTGTTTTCTCCATGGAATCGATAATATTTAAACAGATTTCAGTACAATTTGCGCAGTTACTAGCATACGTACGACGCATGATGTAATCAGAGTACATTATGTGCTAGTGCGACATCGGTTCGCTCGCACCGGGCAGCGTTTTGCTATTAATATTTTGTTACCCAAGTAATTGGTTACGAATGTTAACCTTCAGATGGTCGGGGTGTTTGTAAAGTTCGCCCGTTGCGTCGACAGCCCCCTTCGGCCGGAGTTGGCGAAACGTGCGCACCCACTCCAGTTTTCGGCTACGCATTTGACGCACTCTACCCACGCAAGGTTAGGAGCCTTGGGGTCGTGAGCGTAACACGTGATCTGTTACTACGTATCTCTGACGTCACGGGGAGAATTAATCTTTATGGACACAATGTAGCGAAAATTAATTTTGATCTCCGCAAGGGATTCGGAGTTATTCGGACTCGGTTCTGCGTAAGACGTCCTAAATCAACAACGAGATTTAGGATATAAATAGTTTCTTATTTGGGATGAAAACTTTCTCTATAAATAAAATCTTAGCAGTCAGAGGTCGGCTGGAATTGAGACTGTATAATTTTAGTGTAAACAATATTCACATTCCTATTTACAAAGCTACTTACAAACAATAAATGGTCTGGATAAGATCCAATATGTTCAGATGTGTTCATTGTGGTTTCATAAAGACATACACATACAGAATCGAGCAGTGGACTCTTAGGCTATTACGTTTTCTGAGTTCATCACCGGTTGGCAACCGTTGAAGTTTTTATATCTGCAATCACAGTTTCTTCACTGCTTCTTCCTCCTTGTTTCCCGGCCGCAAACCTCGCAAACCTCACACCAATTTCCGTGACGTCAAATCCCCAATGTTATCGATTGTGAACTCCTTAGCAGGTGTTTACTCGCCTTGGTGACGTAAGCACGCGGAAGCGTTACGCACCGCGACGTCGCGTCGACCAAGTGTTGCCATCGCGGCAGCAGAAGTTGTCAAGGGCCGCACAATACCTAAGGCTTCTTAGGGAAAAAATAAAGTGTAAGGTTGATGTGACTGCAACTTTACATTTTCTTTTATAACATTCTGTATATTAATACTTTGTGTGAGCAAATTTGAAATAATGTTGCGCCGACACATTTGACAATGTTCTGACTTTTGCGATGTTAATATTTGAATGACGTAATCACCACCGATAACGAAGTGCAGCAATCAAATAGACATGTCTCTCAAATGGAAGTAACATGGCGTCGAATAGCGTAAAACGTAATAGTAGCAACACTGCTGGACGTATCGGCTGGCCGTGGAGCTTGGCCAAGGACGGGCGGACACGGCCAGCGCGCGCGCTTACAACATCGCTGATGCACCGGCAGCCGACTGCTGCCATGCGAACACGCCCATCCGATCTACAATGACGTAGACTCCTAAACAAAATACTGTCTTATCTTCTTTTTCTAGACTATTCAAGACACCTGCCAGTATTTCGTTCATTAACACCTGCATGTGTATGCTACGAATTCCAAAACAAAAGACAGTACTCTTATCTGCAATTTTCTTTTTTCAAACTTATCCGAGACACGTGACATTCTTTTTGTTGAAATGAGACTTCATTACCTCCATGTCGTACAATCTAAAACAAAGGGCGATCTCCCTTGTTCTACCAAGTGGATTATCCTGTTTCTCTACACAGGGTGCGCTTTGGGGTCGGGAATCCGAAGCGATCGCAATCTTATCTACGTAATCCAAAGGGATTAGGGACAAATTCGGTCCTAGCTTCGCTTATCTTTGTGATGTCCTGTGATCTTAATTGTGCGCCAGGGTACTAAAAATAATTGAGAGAACATTTTGGTTTTCCCAAAAGTGCAATTTAAGTTTAAAAGATTTTCATCATTTTCTCACAACTCGTGGATCGTGTAAAACCAGTTAGCAACTCGTTCCTAATACCACAAATACGTAGTAATTTTACATAATAATGACTAACGTTTCTGCGACTCAAATTAACCCGACGTGGAAAATCACTAATTGATTCCGTGAATCCAATATCATACTGGCTTTATCTCTAACATCCTTCTATGTGCATAAATTAGTTCAAATAGGTACAACACGTCACGACTGAGCTAGAAAAGATTAATCTCATATGAAATCATCATGTCTACAAGTTCAGTGTGATTGACATTTATCACCTTATGAATGACAACAGAGGTGACTTTGTTGCACACCTCATATAATCGACTGATGCAATTAGCACCCACACTTGCAAACATTAACATGTGAATGACGTCAGCTGTTCAGTTATTTAGGTTCTTTACTCGAAAACACGCCACAAGAAAATCCCTCATTTTATTTTTAGCTATCTCTCCAAAAGAGAACAATCAAGTAATTGCTCACAGGATGAAGGAAAGTCCACTTCAAAACAACGGAATGTTTTGCTCTCACAAATGATACACTCTCGCACATTTCCGTATACAACTGCTTTATTATTCAACAAAACATCCTGTTACCGAGAAATCTCTCTCGATTAATGGAAACATTGTGGAATACTGTTTTCCTCTTACGCATTGCTTGTAACGAAAATGTAGGAGGAAAATTTTTATGTGCCTCAAGTTAGACGCGTTAAATTATCGTTTATACAACATAAGAATCCGGCGTCTGGTGGCCTCCAGTCGAGGAGCGCCACAGTTCAATGTCAGTTGCGCAAACGCAAGTCTTCCGCCTTCGAATCGCCCGCGCCGCCCAACCAGGAACAGTCTGCGGACCGTTCCAAATTTAAATTGTAACGTATATTTTATCGAGCCGCTTATTATCTTTCAAAGCCGGATTTCTGTTACTATTTTTTCTATCACTAGCTGTTATCTACCAGGATCTAGATACCTATTGCGGAAGACTCCATTGTATTACATTCGATCAATGATTTATATAGTTACAAGATCTTTCAGGTTTACTAGTAAGGAACTTAACTCGTGAAAATAATAATCGATAACCTTTACTTTCTATAAATAAAATCGCCTTGGCCCCAACGTGATTTAATGTACAAAATTAAGATAATTTGCAAGAATGAGTTCATCATGCGGCACACGAGGAACATGAATATCACGTATTTATGTAACGCTACTGAATCTAATATTGCATCGGTATTCAAGAAAATTCGCTTACGTCATCTGCCAGTCAACGTAAACGGGATTTTACTACAAATGTGATGTAGATCTCTGTCATACCTATATGACTGCGAATAAGTAGTGAATAAAATGCGGCGTCTATTTACATGCTAATGATACATAATTCTTACACAAAATGATTTACCGTCAGATAATTTAATCCAACAACAAAGTCATTTCATTTTTTAGCGTCGAAAAATTGCATCTACATAATTACAGGCCATCCATTCCCAGTCTAACTAGACACCATCCAATTTAAATCCTCGAGGCGCAGCCGGGGCCGGATAATTAAGTTAATACTTGCCATGTGGCCGCTTGCAATTTATTCTTTTTTTATTATTAAAAAAGTTCTCCTTTTGTCTCTTCGATACAATATCAACCATCTGCCGCGTATACACCAGTTCTATTTTGTTTAAAAAGTCCGTTTCCGGTCCCGTTACATCCGGTGCACGAGAGTGCTTGAGAATCGAGCTCATGCGCACTCCCCTGACGCAAGCGCAAACCCCTCGAGAGCATGGGAACCAGCTCCGACTTCAAAACCTACTGCCAACTTCTTATTAATTTAAGTGAACGCCCCTCCCGCCACGGTCATTGGACTTAGCGTTATCTCAGACATCTAGTCAGCGTTTAAAGGTCATAGCAATCTGTCTTATCAGTGGCAGATAACGCGCACTAAGGTCGCACAGCAGTGTGCCGCAATACGCTCCGAGTTACCAATTACCGCAGCCAGGCATCCCATGCTCCCGCTCCATTCACGACTCCCAAAAAAGCCAAAGGTGTTCTGATTTCATTGTGCAGTCCGTATCGGGTTAATCTTCCAACAATTACCTGGAGACGCGACAATGCTCGCGTTTTTGTATGAACTTGCCAATTTCTATAGCGACCCTCATCCCGACCCGGACAGATGTTCCAGTAAACAAATATCGCGGCCATTGTCATCGTCTCCTACGCATGATTTATTGTTCGGTCTGCTCTCGCCGATTCGATGATGGGCACCGATAGAAGACTACCGACCATTGTGCAAAGATTCGTCTATTCAAGAGTTAAGAAAAACACCTTTTTGCGAAGACAAAGATTGCACATGCGAGTCTACCTGCGAAACGCACGTGTTCGACATTCGCATTCCGGACAGACAATAATGAGGCAATACTCCCCATCTCTCCGATCCAAAACAAACTACAAAACGAAAAGAACAAGGACTCTTTTCCTTTACTTAAGTTAAAATAAGTACACGACTCTGTAAATCTCGTAAAGGACTTTATGGCCAGCAATTTCTCGACTTTATAGCGATGAGTCTATTTTTGGGATCAATATTTTATTTCTTTTGTATAGAAGCTGTCCCAATGACGTGGTCGCTTGCATATTTCATTTGTTATTTATAGTTTACTATTCCATTGAAAGCAGTTGCTAGGTTGGGAACACTTAAGTTTGTTGCATTAAAAAAATAAAGTAGCAGAAATGGACGTGGCGATCGTTGTTTGGACACCTGATGACAACTCTATCTGGGGGCACACAAACTGATATTCGATACATCGTGGAACTAAGCACACATTCTACATGCATGTTTACTCAAGTGCATTTATAACTGGTCTCAAAGTTTAACTTTCGACATCTGCGACGAGGTCAATATTTGCCGTTCTTTCGAATCTATTCTCTGGGTACACTGTCCCCGCGGGTTCCTCGGCTGGTAACTTTTGTTTCTCGTTGCACGAGCCGGTTTAATTGATACGAGTCCTCGCACAAACAGTTCTGCTGAAACTCTGCCGAGCTCAATAAATGCGCGGCAGGATATTACGCGATCAGCGTAAATTGGTTTTGCCGTTATTAATTTTGATAACTGGGATTCGATTCGTTTCTCTCTTTTGTAACAAAGGGAAACCATTGCAATTAATTTACCGTAGTTACGCTGTGAAAACAAAACATTTTCATCGGAATGAAAATTTAATTTTAATAGAAGAGTTGGGACCTTTTTGGGTTCAGTATTTTTTGTCGAGATTTTTTTCCTACGACATGTGCTCGGCCATCTGCCCGGTCAGATTAAAACATTTTTTTGGGTTTTCACGTAAAACATGTATAGTAATATGAAAAAGTGACACGTAGCACATGGCGAGGTAGGTCCTCTACCTGCTTTTGTTCTCGGGACAATGCGCACATCTGCCGCCGCCTGCGCAGCTCGCGCTAGCATCAATCCTGAATGCGTGAATAGCAACTCTAATGTTTAATCCATCATGCGCCTCATTCATGTGTGCTGACTGCGCAAATTCTTCATAAGCACGTACGTTTTAAACTCTTTGTCTAGCAAACTTCATAGATTATACCATCATGATGTAGCACCAGCACAAAACAAATCTCGTGCTTTCACAATAGGCTTCATTCAAAAAATTAAATACATATCGTCACATTTTGAGGTTGAAGGTGATTGGAAACACGAAACTAATTACTTTTTGCACGTTTGCCAATTGAACGGTTCGAGGTCCAATGTTTGCCCAATTAGTGTTAGTGTGCACCCACAATAATGAGATAAAACATAAATTCGACTTAGGCCATTAAAGTCGAGGTCAGTTCTTACATAACTCGTGCGAGGACGTAATTGGGTTGCAAAAACTAAAGCCTCTAGAATAATAATTGTGTACAGTTAATTCGAATTCCAAGCCCTTTTGAGGTAGACATGGAACAACAATATTTAAATAATAAAGGGTTTACAAGCGTCCTCAAGCTCGTGACAATGGCTTGTTGCGGCGAAACAAAAGAATCGAATACTCGATCTGCTCTATGGAAACAATTAATCGGTCCGGACGCTGGCTGATGCGAGTTGCGAAACACTACACACTGTAGTTGCTAAACAGTCGTGTGGTGTTACCGTTTTTGTAACGCATCTGGATCGTTTTGAAACATATTAACCTGTTTATTGTGCGCTTAATTGTACACACTCGCAGTTACAAAAGCCTCTCAAAGGACATTTTCATTATTCCTACAGTTACGCTCTTAGTGTCGGGACAAAGGGACTGCTCTAACGATCAAGTTACTTTTGTTTGTCGGACATTAATTAAACAAAAGATGTCCGAGCCCGCTTTGTGTCTGTCGCCTGGTAACTGTCGACGGCAGGTGAATGAAATAGGATTCTTTTCGTAAGAATCGCTATGTTGCATTCAGAAATATTGCCCTTATTCATCATTTGTATTGACAGACGGACCGTCGCCGCTAATTGTGAGTCCAATATAAAAAAAAACACTCGAAATCCATTGGTTGTAATAGACAAATGCAGCGGAACCAGCGTGCAGTTAGCTCATAGTAACGAACGGCCGGCGTTTTGGAGCGGAGACTTGCCGCAATAAATCCTTGATGGAACCTTAACCCACTTGGATGATTACGAGTGCGCTTGCCACCGGACGCTGCCTCCAGCGCTGCAGCCGCTTTTTATGCTACTTCAACGCTTGCAAATACTCATATATATTTATTTATACTATCTACCGTTCCTTTTTCGCTTTATTATTTTCGCTTATTCACAGCAATTAACCTTTGACTTACAAAACGTAGTTAAGGATCGCGGTGGCAAGCAGGTGTCGTCACCCCGAATTCCTCAAGCTACCCTTCTACAGTTCTGGAGTTAATTAATAATGCATGAACGTATGAACTATGTCGTGGGAGCTCCAACGGTCGCTGCAGTGACCGGCGCGCGCAGGTGCGCTGGCGACCTTGCGCAATGGCACATACTCGTACATATCTACCCGCTAACAAATGTATATCGGAAACCGCTTGCGAGATACTTTGTGTGCGCGTTTCGACATCTATTTTGTGTTAGGGAACAGTTCCGCAGCTCAGACGTGCTCGGATACAGCTCGGAGCGCAGGCCGCGCTGCGCGTGCGCCTCCGATGTATGATTCAGCCGCTGAAACTCTTGCGCGCTTATTTCAAAACACTGACATCATTACATTGACGACTACAGATTCCGTCAACGTGACACTTGATTGTTGAAAATATTTTATGATTGACGTAAAGCAGTATCGGTGCCAAGTAGGTTAATGCGCCAATGTCAGCATCGTCGTAAAAACTGGGTTTGTTTGGGTAGAGATATCTTTAATCTTTAATTATGATTTTATTGAGGAGATGTGATGGTCTGTTAGGCTGTCTGTTGCAACGTGTCGGGTGTTCTCACGCATATCATCAATCGAACGTCATCGTTGCACCGGCCGGGCGTGACGGCGACATAGTGGGTCAAGTACAACGGTGCTTTGCCATTCATTGTCACCGCGCCTCCCCGCCCCCCGCGCCGCCTCTCTCCGGCGCTGGCGCAGCCGACCTCGCACTCGCTGAACTTGACATATCGCTTTTTAACATATTCTCTATTCTGTTACCAAACGAAATTCAGTAGGCCGAATCGAACACACATTAACATAGCGATTTTTGCTCGCATAAATCAGATCGGAGTTCTATTTGACTTCTTCGCTTTGCACGCGTTACATCAGCGTTGTAATTGCAACAAACGAGTGTGACAACACTCGTTACCTAACCCATTGCAGGCAAAAGCTTGATGTAACGCTAGATGTTGTTCCCTTCAGCGCTGTAGCGTGAGGTGGCATCATAATTTTCTATCCCGAACGTATTATATCACTGAGAGAGTGAGCGCTGTATCGCCAAATGCGAAATACGGCTCTCTCTGACATCACCGAGGTCGTCGCCCGCTGAGCCTCAAGAGGCTTCGCGTCCGCGAATGATACAATGCTAATGGCCGGAGTACATTCACCGCGTTAGAAAACCTACTTCAGTTCCGCACTTTCTTTATTGCATCACCGCAATGTGCCGTTTCGGCCGCACTCTCTTCCGTCGCGGCCTGCCAGATCCATTGTGCAAGCCGCGAGAATCATCGATTCGAATTTAGAATGCGTCGCGTCGCTAGCTCCAATTTCAAAATCGCAGTCTTTTGTTTCTCCATCTTTAATTATTATCATCTCGAGTCGTACTCTCCGCTCGTTTCCTACTTTCTTCGGTTGCATCACGCCTTTGTTGCGCTCCCCTCGGCTATGACAGGTGAAGTTTCGCAAGTTCACTGACCCCTCCCCACCGGCATCCGCGATGCGGATCAAACTCGCGATATTGTGATATAATAAGTCGCGGCGCAATTCTACTTAGAAATTACCATTTCCGCACTTTCCAAGTTACGTCAGTGCGTTTAGAAAAAAGTTTCGGAGGTGAACGCCCGCCTCTCCTTAATTTTCTGTTGTTGATCATTGCTTTGGCATTCGGCTCGAGCATTGATCCTTTCATGATCTCATCGCTCGCACTAACTAGAGCTAGTAAGTGTATAAAAACAGGGAGTAAGTACTTGCTTTTTGTCGTCTTAGCTGCCGGCTATAACTAAACAACCGACTCTTTCTTATATCTTTTCATTGGGGTTTTTCCTCATAACAAACTATTGATGAATATTAAATGCGCATATTCGGCACCAATTAATCGCCGCCTCGGGCTGCTATCGTTGCTTTCATCGACCTGGTACCATTTCGCCTCACCGAACGGTACTCGCCGAGAAAGTACCGCTGTTCGCTGTCACACTCATGTCTATGCTGTAAAACGAGAAATATGATTGCAGAAAAGCGTGTAAGTACTCGGTGCGGTGTAAGTTATTATAATAAAACTGCGGCCAGTCGGAGTCCTGGGGAGAAATTACGAAGGGCAATGCCCGTAAATCCTAGGCCCGTTTATTTATCAACGCGATCATTCGGTCCGTATTCGATCCACGTTCTCGATTCACACAATCGAACTGCGCTTGAAATTCTTCGTGGGCCAGGACTATGAACTTTTGTTTTTATTAAAAGCGGACCTTAAACAGCTCGCGGTGGAATCGATTGAGGCGTGAAATTGAATTAATATTTTCGGCGCAGGACAGAATTTCTTTAGTGAAATCAATAATATCACGGCTCGCACCAAACTGGTTCCATCGCCGACACTGTTTACGCGTTTCAGCGACTTAACGGTAGAAACTTGTTTGCGTCGCGTATTTTTTGTTCTCACGCAGAGATAAAAAAAGTTTTATAAACTTCGCAAATTTTATTGATATGGGGATAAATGTATGTATTTACCTACCTAAGTTATTGTTTACACGCGCTTAACCGCTCTGTTGTATACTATCAAAAGCATACGCTGGTAAGCCGGTAATGTGACCTTTTGTTTTGCTCGAACGTGCCGCTTTGCTACCTTTCATTGCCACTTATTCACCGAGCATACATTACCGCGATAATACACAGCGGGTAATGTACGCCGCGTGTCGCGGAGTGTGTCGATTCATAAAGTGGAGGCTGCTCCGTGTCTTATCGTCGCGAGGGCCTGCGACGTCACCGGGGCTCGTTTAATAAAACTATTGTTCCTGATTCGATGGAGTTGATAACGAGCAGTACTTAAATGTGTAGCGGTAAAGGGTTTGCCTTTGTTTGCAAACAACAACTCGCTGGAATAAAATTACGCTGTTTTCAATAAAACCCGATCGAAAAAAGATAACAAAATTTTGAGAAATTCTGAAGAACTTACAACCAGTCTCCTTTTATTAGGATTATACATGATGTTACGATGCAATAAGTCATTAGAATAATGTATGCACTATGCACCACACAACACAAGGGTACGCTTGCTCTGCACCGTCCTAATTTCCATGTCAATAGAATCAGAATAAACCTGAGCGTGTTTTCGCAACTGCCAATAAATAAACAGTAGGTAGTAGGTAGGTACTACCTGACTACCCTCATTGTGTAACAGGACACAAACTCCGTCATTACAAAATATTTGCTTATCATGCCTCTATCGGGACTCGGCAAATATATCTGGTGAAATTTTTAGTTTTTTTTTCTCCATCGATAAGATAGCGGTGAAATGATGATAAAAATTGCGGTAAATATGCCCAGCGATAAGGGAATCTGAATCGTTTATCGTATGTTTTATACGCATATAAATATCGTCCCAAATGTATGTCTTGTGTAGGTATCACGTACGCTACTTTTTCAAGCTATACTAACATACCTACTAGTTTAGTTGACTATTTTTTACATCTCTAAACAAACATAAGAAAACTACAACTTAAATATTTAAGATACGTGCCTACACCTTCCTAAGGCCAGCAACGCATTCGCACTCCTTCTGGTGTAGCTGATGTCCATGGGTGGCACTGATAACTTACCATCAAGTGACCTATTCTGTCATTTGCCTCCCAATCTCTTGAAAAAGACCTCTGTATATTATGTTTTAAGGTAGATAAAGACCTTGTCCAAACTACAAACGTTTATTGACCAAGCGTTACCTGCAACAGTACGATCCTCATTAATAAAACAATCGAACTATTTTTATCTCGTAACAGTTACAAATCGACAGAGATTAATCCTATTTGTCGACCCACGTGCTGCAATCGAGAGGTAAATGTATTTCGAAAGACCAAATCGCAACATCGCTTATTTCGCGTTTTCGAAACCATCCTGCGCCTGGCGTCATTCATTCCTTCGCTGTACTTGCGCGCGCCCATAACGAAACATATGCTTTAAACATTGCACATTAATGAGCAAAATTGCTCAAAATAACTTACACATCCCAAATGCTCTAAAAATAACCCCTTAGTTTCACACTAATTAGAAATTAATGGAGTCTTAATTCGTTTTATGAGTAACACAATCTTGCTATCTTAATTGACCTATATTCATTGTTCTTAGAAACATCTCAATCTAATAGGAAAATCAGTCGCGGCTCATTTGTGCCCGAGCCCCGAACCCAGTCCGAACAAACGACCGCCTCTCCCAGCCATTATGCAAAGCGAATTATGAAATGGAGCGCAAGGATCAGACCGGCATCCTTGCAATCGCAAGTGCGAGGCGCCTCCGATCTGACCGGCCGGTTACAAAACGCATTAGGTTTCGTAGCCAAGGCCCGTCCTCCCGCGCATATAAATCAGCCGTAAAATCAGCAACAAGCCATTGTCTTTCTCATTTTTCCATACATTTGCGTCACTCGCGCGCAAGATCCAATACTGTTAACCAACTGTTAGCAATGCCAGTCCGCATTGCCCGGCGCAATACTACCGCTCGCTACATATCGCAAGCTCTTGCGTCGACCGACCAGGCTTTCATGATTAATCGTTGCCCTAATTCCGTTTGCAATAGCAAACCCTGTGCGCGCGCTACATAAGCGCCCCGCTCCGACGAGGGTATTCTCGTTCCTTTCGCACTTCCGACACTCAATAATGAGGAGGAAGCGATTGCAGACCGAAACAATCGGCGATTCCGGCTGCGTACGCGCGGCGCGGCGGAAACTGCGCGGGCGCATACGGATGTGGATTTACTCTTTTTATTTGTATATCGAGCGATCTAGACCGCATCTGTCGGGCGACAAACGTGTACAGCTGCCCTTTATGGTTATCGTCATTATGCCAGCCTCACAAACTGGCAAGACTGCAGCGAGCGATCACCTGTCGCCAGGTGTTACATGCGCACACAACTCCTACCCTTTTTTCTGGGAAATGGGACGTTTTTTATTTTGTCATAATTGCGTGTGTGCCATCTTTATCGTGAAAATCTCTTTGCAACGAATCTCAGACGTACAATTATAACGCTTTTTCTTCGAGTTACACAGCATTGTAATAACGATGATTACTCGTCTGCCATGTGGGAGCTCCAGCTTTTTACTTAGCCGTTTCTCAACACTTGGAAAAGTCGGTTTAAACGTAACAACGAGTTATGAAAGTGAATACGCAAACGTGCCAGTGAGCCGGTTACCCGTTGATTCTTCGTGTAACATCCTGCACCACGAAGAATTCCTAACTACGAATTAGATACGAGTTACGCGCACCGTTACGACACATTTCAGTTGTGCAGCGGGATTTGTGCCTGCGATCTACCGTCCGTAAATATCGAGCGTGTCCGCTTAATGGGCCCGAAAGATCAAGGGTATCGATGCGAACGTTCGCGGAGGCCCTGGCGACAGCGCTCCTCCCTCGCACGTGTGCGATGTCCCTCGGAAGAGTTTCGAAACAGCATTGCACGTTATATCGGGAAGGAGTCAATGAACGGAAGTGTTTCACGAGTGCCTGTGACATGCGCCCGCGTTTATCGCGCTTGCGTAACGCGGGCCACTTGCCCAATCCCGGCGTACGCGCCGCTAGCGCCGCGGGCACGAGCCTGCGGTCGCAGGAGCCCTCAGGAATCTCGTTAGCGCGGCTGTCGCAAGCTCCCTGCGGTTTCGCGGGCCGCGGGCCGGGCGCCGTCCCTCGGGTCGACGCACGCTTTCTACACCGCTCTTTCTCCGCTGCGCCGGAGCGGCCGCGCGATTGCAAAACGTTGCTGAGGTCGCGCTTTCTTCGTTCGCGACGCTTGGAGAAATTGTTGCGACACGCCGCCGCGTACACCGACCCCGCGTTAGAAAGTCGACCGCTCACCGGATTTAACTCGCAGCCACGTAACGGTGTAATTGCAACAATTCGAGCCGGAGATCGATGAGATTTCGGATACTTTTTGCGGACGCACAACGGACACTTTCTTCCATTACACAATCCTCACGTAATAGGATAGAGCGCGGGGGTCATCGAACGGTATCGGTCGTTTCGTAAAGTGTCCGTGTTAGATAGAGATGGTCGTGCGCAATTGGCCAATTGCGTCGGGTGTCGTTTGCGCAACGGGCCCTGGAGTGGCGCCCGTTCCGCAGTCCGCGCGGACGCGGTGCATTGCAACACAGGATTATTTCGGCGGCGGCGCTTGGACCGCCGCCCGCGCTTGCAACATGCCATATCGCAACGCACCTCATAATCCGCGCCATCGCGCCATTGTGACACGACGCACCCGCCGGCCTGCCAAATACGGCCGCACTCGGTTACGCTACTCGATCCTTACAGCATCCATCTTCATGCACCAAAATGTCACCCGCGCACCCCCACCGCCTCCGTTGACGCTGCATTCGATTTTAAAACTAAAACAATTTTGCAATCGATGTTCACATTTGTGTTTTCGCAAGCGGCCCAGCGCTCGGTTTCAAAACTGAGTTCGACTTGCGTTATCGCTACTCCGATAAAGCGAGTGCCGCTGCTAGTGCGGTTTTGAGACCTAAATTCAGAAGGATACACACACTCAATTTGTCACGGAGCGCATTGTCTGAGGCGGGCATAAGACACCCGTTTTCGCAACGTTTGCTTTGGGCCGGTTCACGTGCGCCGGCGCAAGCGCTCGCGCCCTGATACTGTTATCAATCAAATTTCATAAAACATCCGCTGTGGGAACACGATTGCGCAATAGATGCGGCCGTATAATTGGGCATGGTCGGGATGGTTTCCCAACCTATCCCGACGGCACATCTCCGCGGTGAGGCAACCGCTTGCGACACCACGTGTCCCTACAATGCGGGTTACGAAAACCTATGACTAACCGCTGCACTGCACCATAGGGCTCGGAAACGATAATGGGAAACGTAAACAACAAACTGTGCATTGTTGACGACTATTAAAACCCGACCTTTCGCAATCTCGGCGCCTGACACATCGAGACCGTTTTGTGAATGGTCGCATATAATGCGCTTCCTAGCGCTCTTGCGCAAGTAGGTATTCGTCATGTAGCGATATTAAGTCGAGCAGGAAGTGCATGCATGTGTGCTGCATCTGACTGCCATTGTTTGTTACGAAACTGTCAGGGTTGAGTTGAGCAATGGCGGCATTGCGAAACGACGCGCATCCCGCTAATTGTGGGCGATCTCCCACACGGCGCCCGCGCCTAGCAACGCAGCAGCGCCGCATCACTGTCCGCTCCACGCTCATCGGCCTCTAATCGACGAAGCATTATTAGCTTATAATGAGAAATGAAATTAAAACCGAATGTGTTAACGACGGGATTTCTACAAACTTGACCAATAAAGTTACAGCTAGCCACCCATTTACAAACGTGTAATTTAACGAAATATTAGTTAACAGCGTTGCGAAGTTGCAAACGTGAGTCAATTTAATAATGCATACAGTTTTGGACACGAGTTCACGAGGCAGATTAGATCGCAGGCGCAGACCCGAA
Organism: Cnaphalocrocis medinalis; assembly: GCA_014851415.1. Taxonomy (NCBI): domain Eukaryota; kingdom Metazoa; phylum Arthropoda; class Insecta; order Lepidoptera; family Crambidae; genus Cnaphalocrocis; species Cnaphalocrocis medinalis. The sequence goes on along the minus strand of CM026277.1, from coordinate 14,637,615 downwards.
ATGCGGCCCTGTGTATGCGTAATGCCAAATTGCGTAAATTGACAGTTGTCCTTTCGCCCGGCATCGCCGTCGCCCGCCCGTCCCGCGCCCGAGACACGGCGAGAATCCTTGGAGGCCACCGCTCGGAAATCCGGCCAACCTTCCGACCGCGTTACGACACCGTATAACTTATTTACACGTTGCGAAATTCGAATCGATTGCAACTGCAGACATCGCACTTTAGCCTTGCCGCTGTAGGGATTTAATTAGGATCAGTTGCGCAGTCGGCGAGACCTAAACGGATACGAGGACGCCCTCGGATCCAGCTCCGCTCACTGATGGATTACAAAAAAGGGCCGGAGTGCAGTTGCAGGGTGACGTCACGCGTTTCGTCAGCGGGTTCCCACAGAGGATCTCTTGCTACACGCCGATTACGGGCACGTGCAGCGACACGCACGCGCTCGCCGACGCAACGCGCTGCCGCCCCGCATCGCCCGACCCACTTCAGCACAATCGCTCCTCATTCAATCACACCTTAATGCAACATAATGCACCAGTTAATTTGCAAACAGTGTCGGCCGCTCGCGCGTAATATACTCTATATTTCACTAGATAACAGACGGCAGCGGCGGCGCGGTTGCGACAGTCTTAACGAGAGTAACCTTTAGAGGGAGCCAACCGCTCCATATTGTCACGACCTGATCACTTTAAATTTAATAATAAATGGCTGTATCATTTATCTTACATCTCGGATTATCGCCGCACGCACAATTTTATTAGTGCACGGTACGGTCTAATATGGCCTGCTCCCATTACCTTCGCGGCGAGCGCGATCGTCAATTTCAGTTAGCAGTCTTGCAGCCGTCCACACACTATTTGTCAAACAGCTGAGACCGCAACTTGTGGGTTTTGTAACGCTCTGAGCAAACTTCACATTTATTGCCTTCATCTTGAGGATTACACACGAGCAATCGAAACACGCGTTTCTTCACGTTTCACGTTACCATTTTGAGAGGATGATTAATTTTACAGCACACTTAATAGGATTCAAATATAAAAATAGACCGGGAGCCCTTCTTTAAATTCACTTACCTCGCCGTTCCCTTCTGAAGTATTATTAAACAGGCTAAAAATATCGTATGTATGCATTAATGCACGTCGATTTTAATGCATCGGAACGCCCACCGCGCACCTGCCTTGCCTTAACCTCCATATTACTTATTATTTTTGAAAAAAGACAAGTCGGTTTGCAAACATTTGAGTTTATTTCGGTACAGGACAGCGGCGCGTTCAGCCTCGGCTACAAAGTCAAAGCGTCGTACGGTAGGTAAAACATGTAAATTGTAGAGCAAAAGTCCCGTTTGTCGCTCGATCCGAGTTGTTTTATTTACATTCAATCGCATATACAGCGGTGTACAGTTTCGATTCGAACTGTGCATTTAATGCATTTCGAAACGATGCGGCGGCTGTGAAATACGAGGCCGCGCACGGTGCGCCTAAAGCCCGATGTGATGAAACAAAACCCATTGCGTCACTAGCTTCAGGGTTCGCTTTGTGATTATTTATTACATGATATAGCTGCGTCATTATTAATTGCCGCGGATGACAACGCTCCCATATCCCACTACCAATTATCCCAGTCCAGTTTAGTTTGTACGTGGACTACGCTAATTAGCCGTACGCGCGAATCGTTAATAGCGCCCGGACAAAGCTTTAGCACAAGTGAGTCAACGTGCGTGCATACGCGACTTAAATTGTAGTCACGAGTTCAGAGGCATTTAGATCGCAGCAGACCCGAAATGCGCCTCTGTGATGCCGTAATGCCAAATGCGTAAATTGACAGTTTCATTCGCCGGCATCGCCGTTGCCGCCGTCCGCGACGAGACACGGCGAGGAATCCTGGAGGCCACCGCTCGGAAATCCGTGCAACCTCCGACGCGTTACGACAACGTTAACCTATTACCGTGGAATCGAACTCGATTGCAACTGCAGACATCGCACTTTAAGCCTTGCGCGTGGGATTAATGGATCAGTGCAGCAGGTCGGCGAGACCCTCAAACGGATACGAGGACGCCCTCGGATCCAGCTCCGCTCACTGATGGATTACAAAAAAGGGCCGGAGTGCAGTTGCAGGGTGACGTCACGCGTTTCGTCAGCGGGTTCCCACAGAGGATCTCTTGCTACACGCCGATTACGGGCACGTGCAGCGACACGCACGCGCTCGCCGACGCAACGCGCTGCCGCCCCGCATCGCCCGACCCACTTCAGCACAATCGCTCCTCATTCAATCACACCTTAATGCAACATAATGCACCAGTTAATTTGCAAACAGTGTCGGCCGCTCGCGCGTAATATACTCTATATTTCACTAGATAACAGACGGCAGCGGCGGCGCGGTTGCGACAGTCTTAACGAGAGTAACCTTTAGAGGGAGCCAACCGCTCCATATTGTCACGACCTGATCACTTTAAATTTAATAATAAATGGCTGTATCATTTATCTTACATCTCGGATTATCGCCGCACGCACAATTTTATTAGTGCACGGTACGGTCTAATATGGCCTGCTCCCATTACCTTCGCGGCGAGCGCGATCGTCAATTTCAGTTAGCAGTCTTGCAGCCGTCCACACACTATTTGTCAAACAGCTGAGACCGCAACTTGTGGGTTTTGTAACGCTCTGAGCAAACTTCACATTTATTGCCTTCATCTTGAGGATTACACACGAGCAATCGAAACACGCGTTTCTTCACGTTTCACGTTACCATTTTGAGAGGATGATTAATTTTACAGCACACTTAATAGGATTCAAATATAAAAATAGACCGGGAGCCCTTCTTTAAATTCACTTACCTCGCCGTTCCCTTCTGAAGTATTATTAAACAGGCTAAAAATATCGTATGTATGCATTAATGCACGTCGATTTTAATGCATCGGAACGCCCACCGCGCACCTGCCTTGCCTTAACCTCCATATTACTTATTATTTTTGAAAAAAGACAAGTCGGTTTGCAAACATTTGAGTTTATTTCGGTACAGGACAGCGGCGCGTTCAGCCTCGGCTACAAAGTCAAAGCGTCGTACGGTAGGTAAAACATGTAAATTGTAGAGCAAAAGTCCCGTTTGTCGCTCGATCCGAGTTGTTTTATTTACATTCAATCGCATATACAGCGGTGTACAGTTTCGATTCGAACTGTGCATTTAATGCATTTCGAAACGATGCGGCGGCTGTGAAATACGAGGCCGCGCACGGTGCGCCTAAAGCCCGATGTGATGAAACAAAACCCATTGCGTCACTAGCTTCAGGGTTCGCTTTGTGATTATTTATTACATGATATAGCTGCGTCATTATTAATTGCCGCGGATGACAACGCTCCCATATCCCACTACCAATTATCCCAGTCCAGTTTAGTTTGTACGTGGACTACGCTAATTAGCCGTACGCGCGAATCGTTAATAGCGCCCGGACAAAGCTTTGTGCACAAAGGGATCCATTACGTGCAGCATATCGCGCGCGTATTATATTATAGTCGCGCTCGCGATTTATGTGGGTCACTGGTCACTGCACATCAAACGCAATTGCCCTGTCTCACAGTGGCCGGTCAAACGCCCGATGAATAATCAATCAATTCAGAGAAAGCACCGGATGTTTCAAATTACTGAACGTTATCTCCTTTTGTTGCAGGACGACGTTAAAACTCGAGTCGCTGGAGGATGCCGTCGTTTTGGATGACCCCGAGGAAGACCTCCTGCAGGACAAGCGAGGGTGTCCGGCCTACGTCTCGCCCGAGATCCTGAGGGCCCATCGGACGTACTCCGGCCGCGCCGCCGACATGTGGTCCCTCGGCGTCATACTTTACACCATGCTCGTTGGAAGGTGTGTATCATGAATTAATTCTGACACAAAGTCACAATGACAGATCGCGCTATTATTCGGGGTAACGTTCGCGACGAGGGTGGGGTGGGTGTCTTCACCTGCGAGCGTGGGACTTACCGTTTCGAGATCGCAAGGGTCGCGGCGACCGTTGGCGACGCGGCAGGGATGATCACCTGTCGGCCGTTACGCGCCAACGGCTAACAATTATATCACCCACATATAAATGAAGCTAGTGAAATCTTCCCCGCACCTGCCGCGGTCATGTGGCGAAGACGTTGCCCGCCTCCGCCGCACCTGCCGTTCGCGAGCCTTTGTTTTCTACTTTTTTCGGTCCCTCGCACCCGTAATTTATATTCGAAATTCGGGATTTCGCCGCAATCGCCGGCATCACCTGTCGCCGGAAGGGTTCCAGCGTACCTGAGTTTTTGTTTTGGCGTGCATCTGCTCTTTCCAAATGACAATCGGTTCCCCGTCATTAATTGGTGCCGTGCTTTGTAAAAAGTTACATTTTGTAGAGCCCCATCCCAAGTCGATGTTAATGATGCATCTTATCTTTTTAAAATGCGATAAGAGTTTTTTGTTAAAGTTTTTATAACAGATTTCGCTCGTTTAAATTTGTCTTAATTTTCGTTTCCTTGCTAGATAAGTAGTTAAGTTTACTCTAACTTATATTAGCGTGTTGTATAATGAAGGTGTTTATTTGTCGCAGGTATCCGTTCAACGACTCGGAGCACGCATCGCTGTTCGCGAAGATCTCCCGCGGGTACTTCGTGGTGCCGGAGTGCCTGTCGTCGCGCGGCAAGTGCCTGATCCGGTCGCTGCTGCGGCGCGAGGCGTGCGAGCGGCTGAGCGCGCGCGACGTGCTGCGCCACCCGTGGCTGGCGCGCGACCCGCGCAACGAGCTGCCGCCGCGCGCCGCCGCCTCGCACGACCGGCTCGTGCCCGACGTCGACATGGACGACTGCGTCTAACCCGCTCGGCACCCTCCGCGGCCGGTGCTGGCATCGGCCCTCACATCGGTCTACATCGAGAACTCGCCGGCGTTTAATGTAATTTCAAAGCTATTTATGAATTTATTGTAAGTTATTCCAGCCCACGCTTGCGGTGCGCTCGCTGAAATAGTCCGTTACTAAAACGCCAAGTGTACAGCGAATTTCAGTAGTTGAGCCCCGAGCCGAGATCTCTGCCGAGATTTCGATTTAGTGATTAGGACCCGATGTGGGATCGGGCGGTCGAGGCGGCTGGTCCGTTTCGTCCGCAAAACTAATTTATAAAGTTCAAGCTCGAACCTGGCTACAATAGGAATCGCATAACGCCGAGCTCCTACGCTTGGGACGCATGTTTATGCGGCTTTTATTGAGGGCACGTTCCTGCTTCTACAAGCTGTGGTAGAGGTAACGCTGCAATGACAGAATAAGTGAGACTGATACCGCGTGTGATCGACAGAGCGGTAACCGATCATCTTGTTGTGAAGTGGCGCGGCTGCGGGCGCGAGCGAGCGACTCGCGAGTGACTCGCGAGTCACCGTCACTCGCCCCCGGACCCGCGAGTCACCGGGATACAGTTATTTATGAAACATTCTGTTAACTATTACGTTAATTCATCGTAAGCCTATCGTAACCGTATCAATTTCACATCAATATAGATGGTTATATTGCATTGAAGTTGTTGCTGTAGTCTTAGGTAAATTACCTATGTATATTTTGTATTTATATAAAGTAAAGTTATATCGTGTAATTGTGATCTCCACCGATGTTATTTAGCGATTACTTGAATGCCATTATGTTGTTACGCAGAAGTGTTGGTTCTTTTGTTGCACAACGATCAGTTGCTTCCATCATAGAGTTATTTGATTTCATATTATTTGGTTATATTAAATCGTGATTATTTGGCAAATCGATAAACGAAATTAAAAATTATTATTATATTGTTATTTCAACCAAAATTATGTTTAAAAATATATTCACATCACCATGTACCGAAGATGGTAGAATTTGGTCTGTGCCATTTATTTAATTAAACTTAATTTATTTGTTGTTGTAATTGACGGCGGGAGTGAAGTCGGCACTATTCTTCCTAAAATTTAATTATTTTTCCATTTGGTACTTGGTGCTGTTTTTATTTTGATGATTAAATTGAGATCATTTTTTTAGTTTTTATGATAATTTGATATCTTCCAAATCAAAATCAGTAATGTTACCATTTCTAAATTTTGTTATTGTATCTATTGATAAAATTCATGTTTTTTTTTCGTTATTTCTTCATTTGGGATTTGGAGGTAGCCGGACAAAGTTAATTATGACTATTTTGGTTTGAAGAAGAATTTATTATTTTTAAGTTTTATTTCTTGGACGAAAATAGTTATGGTTAATATTCTCGGTAGATCCTAAATCATGTAAACGTAGTCAAGTCTTTCGGATGAAAGCATTGTACAATAGTAGCCTACTATGTAAAATACTACTGCTACTTTAATTTATACAAACTGTAAATAGAGCTAAGAATATCATAAGGATTATCAAAAAAAGAAAGAATGATAGAGGGAATAAAATAATTTAGAAAAATTATACTATACTTTTATTGCAAACCCCCGACCTAAACCTAATTGCTATAGAGGAAAAGAGAGATAAATAATAAGAACACACACACAACACATCCACCTACACTTCAAAATGCTCTACTCTAGAACATACTCATATACCTAATATTCTATGACCATGTTCTAGATCAAAGTAACTACAAAATAATAATCATATAATATACTATAACAGGGTTCTCCCATCTATGTATAATGATTACCTGTAATAACATGATACCCGGTCATAGTACCTAGATATACACAATATCATACAATGGAAGAAAAATCAATGCGACATAAAAGGGTTATTCTGATAACTAGTAAAAATTATCCATTAAGCAATGCCGATGGCACTGCAACTGGACTGAACATAGGTAGTTCAAAATCATTTGAAAATGGAGTTTCCATAAGTCTGTCTCCTGAAAATTTATAAAATAGGAGATTCAAATTCTAAATTAAAATAATGGATGCAAGTAAGTAACAGCGAAAAAATCAGGTACCTATCGACTAAACCAAGACTATTACATTTATGCTAGAAGTATCAGAATAACACTAAGCAGGTATTAACCATTAAAGACTACCTACCCTCTAATAATTTCAGCCAATAGACGTCGACTGCTGATGCTAGCCTGGGCAGGCCTCCCCCAATGTTATCCACACAGATCGGTCCTGTGCCACCACACATCCAAGGAGTACCCCCGAGGCCTCGACCTCCACCAAATCGTCGCGCCACCTTGTGCCTGTTACGCGGCGACTTCCTGTACGCGGCCTCCATTCGAGGACCTTTCCGCCCCAGCGACCGTCTGTTCTCCTCGCCTCTGAGCTCTAACTCGTTTTAAAACATCTAGATATCTGGACAAAGAACATCTAGCTAATCTTCAGAATGAATGATATATAAGTAAGTAGGACACGAAAAACTGGGCACTGTTGGTGAAGTTGTTCCAACTAAAAATTTTTAATTTTAAGACTTATTATTACGCCATTTACGCCATTATATTTATATTTGACTATCTCAAGAATTATTTACAACAAAAATACAGTCAGTTTATTAATTATCCAGTTCAATTAGGATTCGTAACTCCCCATACAAAATGACTGATGAATGAAGTCGGGTGACTTTGAAAAAGTTGATTTTATTTATACATACGACTTTCGAAATATTATTTAATAAAATGTCGTACAGAATGGTTAGTAGATTACGTAGTTAAATGGATTTAAATAACTACAGATACACCCTGTATGTACCTACCATCTGATTTGAATTTATTTGATTACCTAGTTCTTGTTTATCTAAAGTATCAGTGAAGGTGAAATGAACCTAGATATGTTAAGAAATAAAAATGCATAGTCATTGTAAATAAGTTATTAGGTATAGGTATGTAGGTACATACCTAATTTGTGGCCCTATCGACATGCCTAGGCTAGATAAATACTGTCAAGTGACTTAGGTATACCTATATAGTGAATCTAATCCATCACTTATCTTTTTTCCCGCTTGGCAGCCTTATCGTAGGCACATAATGAAGGTCAAAGAAGGTATTTTATTATTGTGGTTTCATCACAATTTGAATATCAGTAAGTACTTACCTACCAAGTGAGGGCACAGAGGATATAATATGTCGGATATCCGATATAAAAATTATCCGTAACCGATCCGATTAAGGCTGAGCGTAAAGACTAATAGTAGGTAAGGAGTGGACTTTAGGCAGGTATATCAATGCCAACATCGGAATTAAAATACAAGTTTGTATCCGTAACCGAAATTATCCGAAAATAACTATGTATAATGATGTCGTAGTCGATATCACGAGCCGCTAAGACCCCCGATCCCAACAGCGTTGGTCAGACCTGGGGATCGAACCCGAGACCCCAAGCGCAGCCGTCGCCTTAAACTGCGACCCACTACCGACTGCGCCACCGAGGTAGAGAGATATTCAACATAATTAAGTACAAAAACGTAGGATGAATAGTTTACGATAAATCACCGTGGCCGTAGCGTAGGCTTTGTTTAGTTCCAATACCACGCTTAGTCCAAAAGTCAGAACAATGGAAATGTGCCTATGATTAGATTAGGTCATGTCACAAGATCCATTTTATTAACCGGAAACTGAATGAGGGTCGAGGACTACTTACCTACTTGCTCTTGGACTATACTGCTGCTGCTATATTATTCCTCTAACCAAAGGTCGTCTGGAAGAGATTACGCTACGCTATTTGCAATAGGACCGCAGATATTGTATTTAGTGCAATAAAGAGTATCTATCTATCTATACCTATTTTTAGAGCAACCTTTACCGAGTACTTTTTTTCACCACGGGACAGTCACGTTTCGGCAAGAATGGGCCGGCTCGAAGTGTTAACACAGCCTTACAGAAAACCGGCGTATGTATTTCTCTTAGGGCTGATTTTTCAATCTTCAGATAGTGGTTTTCAGTCAGTTAAACTAATAACCAAACAAAGTAAATGTCAATGTTAAAGCAAGAGAGATACGAATGACAACTACTTTTCAATTGGGAAGTATAAAGCAATATCTGACGAATAAGCTGTTATCCATGCATTGAAAAATCAGTCCTTAGTGAGTTAGGGTACCAAATGCCCAATTCGAGAAGGTTAATCGGTAAAAAAATAGGTTAGGGTAAAAGGGGTAGGGTTGACTCGCCGGATGGCGCATTTGGTTTGGCCTTATACGCCAAAGGTCGTGGGTTCGATCCACACCCTGGACAAAGATTCGTGTGATGAACACTTGTGTTTGTTCAGTGTCTGGGTGATAAATATGTATTTAAGTTATATTTGTGTTTCTGTTGTCTGATATCTGTAACACAAGTGCTTAAGCTACTTAGTAGAGTGAAATTATTTATTACTAGCGGCCGCCCGCGACTTTGTCCGCGTGGAATAGTAACTTTTTACCCCCCCTTTTAACCCCTTACAACCCCCTCTTTGCACTAAAAAGTAGCCTATGTTCTTTCTCAGGGTCTAGATCATCTGTATACCAAATTTCATTTAATCCGTTCAGTAGTTTTGGCGTGAAAGAGTAACAGACAGACAGACAGACAGACAGACAGACAGACAGACAGAGTTACTTTCGCATTTATAATATTAGTTCGGATTTTCCTTTCCAAAACCTAAGTTGTAATACCTATCATACTTTAACTATAGTTTAATGCCGTGGTCGTCAAACTGCGGCCCGCAGACGTTATTTGTGCGGCCCGCGATATAGTAGATTTATTTAATTACTAGTCAACTACATATTCGTACTTATCAGAAATCAGTTTAGTGTGGACTACCACGGATAAGTACCTATGCAAAAGCTCTTGGAACGCATATACTGCGGCCCGGGCCCTGATGTTCATATTGATATGTGGCCCTTGAAGTGTAAAGTGTGACGACCGCTGGTTTAATGTATCTACCTATCTCAGCCGCTCTTTCAGCCGTCCTTCACTGACACCCACCTGAACCATCTTGAACTTACGTTCAATTGGGTATTTGACTAATCTCGATTTAGTAAAAAATATTGATACTCTATCAAAATATTGGTAAATAAGAACCAATGGCCAACATTTTCAGTTAAAAATATAACATCTAGCTGGTTTTGTGAGCATTGAAAGTTTCATGGGCAAGTCCATTTTTAAAGTATAAAATTAAAAAAAAATAATTATATCATTGAACTACCCGTACATTTTCATCAACTTTTATTATAAAACCATATACTTAAACGAAACATTTGATATAGCTACCATATAAAATTTACTAGACGCGCATACAGAAGGTTGAATCGTGACGTCACGATTCAATAGCCATTTGTATAGAGCGTTTTTGGTTTTGCCCAAAATACGTGCTCTTAAAGTTGTGATATCTCAGGTAATTCAAATGAGAATCAAGTGATTCTTTCAACGATGTTTCTTAAATTGAGGCGTCTTTGATTAAACACATAAAAAAAAATTGTCAAATACCCAATTTAATACCTACCCATCTCTACAAACACCGGCGAAACGTCTAGTGACGTCATTCAGTAGGGGGTGTCACGGCTCTCACCCCACTCAATATAGTGACGTTACGAACTTGCTGCTACTGCTAGTTATATTATTACATTATGTATTCTACTCCTACTCTCCGATTTAGTGTATAGTTAAATGAAGCTTATGTCAATTTAGTTTAATTAGTACAGGATTATTCCGTGAATTTTGTGTAAAGTCGTATGTTGTCGTCTGAGGCCTGCGCGCCTCGATTGTTGGCATCCGCAGAATACCAGTGGCTTCGCGTGGCACTGTGTGACACGCAAAGTCGTATAGCGGAGACAATTTTGGTTCCAATTTTTAATCATAAGTTTAAATGTTGATTTTTATTTCTTACTAGCGGCCGCCCGCGACTTCGTCCGCGTGGAAAAGTAACTTTTTACCCCCCTTTTAACCCCTTACAACCCCCTTAATATTATTATGTTGATACAACTTAAACAAATTATTTCGACCAAATTTGGTACCATAAAAACGGTCATTGTGACTAAACCTTAAAAGATAGACATATGCCGTCGCGGACTTTTTTTTAGATCATGTATAGAGGAATAATTCTTTGATACATATTTTTTGTGTATCTTGAACCGTTTTCGCAGCGCACGCAAAGAAAGCCTTCAAAAATGAATAATTTTCCCCGTTTTTTACACATTTACCGCTCTGTCTTTGCTCCTATTGGTCATAGCGTAATGTTATTTAGCCTATAGCCTTCCTCGATAAATGGACTATCCAACAAAAAAAGAATTATTCAAATCGCACCAGTAGTTTCGGAGATTAGCGCGTTCAAACAAACAAACAAACAAACAAACAAACAAACAAACTCTTCAGCTTTATTATATTAGTATAGATTTTGGAACCAGATAAACATTTCTTTCTTTCTTCTAAATTCTAACTTTCATACCTAGTCTTCCGCTCTAATGTAAACGTTGGAAAATAGGGTATTTGACTAATTTTTTTTATGTGTTTAATCAAAAGACCTCTCAATTTAAGAAACATTATTGAAAGAATTACTCGATTCTGATTTGAATTACCTGAGATATCATAACTTTAAGAGCACATATTTTTGGCAAGCCCAAAAACGCTCTATACAAATAGATACAGGCGAGTGACGTCACATGCTCGTATCCTGTATGCGCGACTAGTAAATTTTGTTTGGTAGCTATATCAAATATTTCGTTTAGGTCAATGGTTTTATAATAAAAGTTGGTGGAAAATGTACGGGTAGTTCAATGATATATGTAGGGGAACCTGTTGTACCTTGACACCCTTTGTACCTAGAGCCCCCTACGTTTTTGAAATGTTTGCGCTCTTTTTTATGTCTCTTTGTCTATGATATAGTGAACTTTCACAAGACTAATCAACATGAAATTAGTTGCAGGCGGCCATTGTATCGAGTTTGCATGGGAGATCACTTTAACGTTTTCGCGGCATAAAAGTAAAATATTAAATATTTTTTATTTCTTTCATTACTTCTGTTATTTCCAACATATTTTTTTAAAACCATTTGATTGAAACAAGTACTTTATCTAAGTTTATAATGTAGTATGCTTATTTGAGTTCGTCATAACCCCCAAATTTTTATGTGCGAATAAACATGAAAGGGTAGGGGTGTTGTACCTTGATCATAGGAAAACAGTTGTACCTTGATCATATGGTCAAGGTACAAATGTACTATGTTAATTCTGTTTAGGAACGCACATATTTATAATGTTGTTGTTTTTTGTACAGGTAAAATGTCTCGTAGCAAAAACAACATCAAACGAACCCCTGTTCCAAAAACAGCACTTTCTAGTGCTATTAAATTAGTTAAAGAAAAAAAATTATCATTAAGAGGGGCTGCCAAACATTTTAACTTGTCAAGATGTACTTTAAAGAGGCATTATGTACTCTACAGTTTTTTAAAGACATGTTGAATCTGAAAATAATAAAAATATTTGCTATTTGTCGAGAAATATGGATTTTATTTGATGAGTTCTAGCTATGATCTAGGTACATCACCCCCGTTGTACCTTGATCCACATTCCAATTTTTTTTCAGATTATGTAAAACCTATCAAAACGATGATCTATGCTTGTATATAATTTATATTATGATCCACATTAGTTCTTCTAACAGCTAAAGTTGTTTTAATTGCTATAGTTACAACTGTTTCTTTTTTAAAAATCGTTGAATGAAAAAGTGACCGAGGTACAACAGGTTCCCTTATATTTTTAAATTGTAATACTTCAAAAATGGACTTTCCCATGAAACTTTGAATGCTCATAAAACCAGCTAGGCGTTATATTTTTAACTGAAAATTTTGGCCATTGGTTCATATTTACCAGTATTTTGGTAAAGTATAAATATTTTTTACTATATCGAGATTAGTCAAATACCCTATTCTAAGCAGACGTAATGTAGGTACTTTTGCGGCATGGGCCAGACCTACTCGCGCCTGGCCGCTTTTTTGATTTTACTGATAAATACTACTTGAGGAGAAATAATATTTTTTTCAATAAAACACGTTAGTACTGAACGTCTGATATTTATTTCTAGTTCTAATTATATTATACAAAATTAACTACAATGGTGAAGCCACCCGTAACTGTTCATGTCATATCGTGAATAAAATAATATGGCTGCATGATTTTGCTAATTTATCTTTAAATAATAAAAAGGCGTCAAAAAAATAAGCTAACAAAAAAACATAAAAAGACTGTCACTGCATACATACCTACCTACAAGATTTTTTACCGCGCGTAATTGGATTACCTAAATTAAATTTGGATTGTTTGCCTCTTTCTCATCATAATAAAATAAAATTTTGCACATCATAGTGTACTTATACTCTATAAGTATAATAATTACATCAAGTATGTTGCAAAATATTGTGTAATATCTAAACATATTTACTCACGTACGCCCTTTAACAACGATTTATTTGTACGCAGTTTATTTGTTTGCACAAATATTGAAGTGAACACTTCTTGAACTTCAATTTACAACAATTTCAAATAGCAAACGATACGCAGAACGCAGTATATTGTAGGTATGTAGAACTGTTATTAAACAATAATTTGAAAGAAAATTTTATGAGTATCTACATTGTCATTGTAATAATAACGATACAATAGGATTGGGAAGATAAATGAAGATCTAGTTACTTTCTAGTTTGTACCGAATAGTTATGGTGTCCCCAAAATTATACATTTTAGTTTCCCATCTCTTCAATGAAAAGCTTGTTCACGGTGTCTACTTCCATATTGGTTGGATGGAACTCGTTAACAAATAGGAAATTTACACTTTTTGGATCTTGGATTTGATGATGTGAGGGTAAAAATAAAATGATAACTGTAATAAATACGAATTGAGTCTATTCAACATTATTCTTTAAGTGTGTACATCACAGCGTCTTCCTCCAACATCGATAAGATGGTATGTAAAATTACTATATTGTTGCGTGATCTGTTACTTACGTCACTGAAAAAATATCTACGCAATTTCAACTCTATTATCCGCACAAATTAGATCGAGAATTAAGTTAGCAACATTTGTATGGATGTTCGTTGGCTTCATCAATAATTCAATTATCCTCCAGTTAGACTCGTTTCATAATACATTGCGAACCGTAAGCAGGTTTCAGGGATTCGCATTATACCGTTACGTCATTATGATAATCAGCCGATCTATTTCGCTGATAAGAAATGGAAAGAACTGGAGTGTATTTTCCTTGGAAACTAACATTGTACGGGTCTATTATTTGAATTGATTTATTCTGTTAGATTATAGAACTGGAGATGATGCTAGCGTTTGGCTTTTAATTGCATAGACGGCGCCGGGTGTTCATTATGTTGCGCAAGCATTTCGCTTTTTCTGTTTAGCATTAAGCCTTGCCGTTGTCTATATAATTTAATCCTTTATAAATATCGAAGATTTGATTGTATGTTTTTCAAATAAATTAATCTCCCGTATTATTAGATCAGTGACGTAAGCACAGGAGCTCATAGGTGATCAATTCTCCTGCACTCGACATTAAAGATTTTAATGTAAACTGCCGTGTTAATGTATGGAATCTCTAAATTCGACTTCAATCTCGAGTGCACGAGAATCGTTCCCCAGGCCGGCAATGGGGGATTCTAAATTCGGCATTGAAGTTGAATTTAGAAATTTCCTACATAAGTAGGTCCAATTCAACTTCAACGTCGAGTCTACGTTCCCCCATTGGCCGGCTTGTGTGGGCCCGTTAGTAGTGTGTCTAGTAGAGTCTCTCGGCCTTGCTGGGCCCGGCGACGGCGGCGTACTCGGCCATGCGGCGCTCGAGCTCGGGCCGGAAGTGCCGGATGAGCCCCTGCACCGGCCACGCCGCGCCGTCGCCCAGCGCGCAGATTGTGTGCCCTAAGACCAACAAACAGGTTATAATAATGCCAAAAAGCGCAAGTACCCCCGTTTTCTCGTGATCCCATTTTTTTATCCCATCGATTCTTAAAAGGCCGGCAACGCATCAGCCACCTCTCTGATCTGGCAGTTGTTCATGGGCAGCGGTGATTGATTACCAGCAGGTGTCTAGTAAACGCTGAAAGGAGCCTTGAACCGGAAAAAATATAGTAGAAATTACAACCAAATTTTTTTATGTGAAGGATTGGCCACAACTCTAAAAGAAATCACAAATGCGCCCGCGGCGGCAGCGTCTTTGAGGATAGATACCTCCACCCCCCCAAATTCCCCAGAATTACTATTTTAGTAAGTTACATGGGCGGCAAAATTTCAATTATTTAGGGGCGGCAAATGTGTAAGTAAGTAAATTCGCTACTGTGTTCAAGTATAATACTTTACAAACATAATAATAAGCAGAGTTTATGAAAACAATTAACAGAATACCTATACGAACAAAAAAATAAATTAAAGTAACATTACACACCTTCAATTTGTTTAGAGATTTCCCATAACATGTCGATTTCTTTCGGTGAAGCGTTGCCTTCAACGAATCTGCAAACAAAAGAGACAATTCATGAGAAAACAAACATCGCACCGCACAATGACCATGACTCGGTGACATGATTCTCACATGACTTCGCTTACATTCGCCAAATACTCGGTTTTCAATAAGTTATCTCATTTGGCCAAAATGACCTTAAACGACCGAAAACGCATTGTGTATTGGCATGATGCAGTGATTTCATAATTTTAGGCTACACTTTTGACCTTGTTCGTACGTGAAATACTGTGTCAATGGCACATGAATATAACATCCATCGTAATGTGGGTTTCAGTGAAATAAGTAATTTTTGGCTGATAGCAAAAAATAGGACAAATGCAGCCTGCAAAAACGAACAACCTAGGTTTTTTTAACCGACTTCAAAAAGGAGGAAGGTTCTAAATTCGACCTGTATGTTTTTTTTTTGTCAATATAATATAATTTAATTGAAATTTATAAATTTTATGTATAACTAGTGGCCGCCCGCAACTTCGTTTGCGTGAACTTTATGACTCTTGACTTAAAGATGATTATTTAAATAGATTTAACAAAAATATTACTTATTATAAATGTTCGTTTATAGGTTAATAGATTTTTAAGGCGGCTCATTAATATTTCATACGAAATGCTAAGGAATGGAACAACTTGCCGGCTTTTGTATTTCCAGACAGCTTCAATTTGGGTGTCTTTAAGTCGAGAGTGAATAGGCTTCTTCTGGGAAAGCACGCTACATCTTAGACCTCATTGTCACTCTCCATCAGGTGAGATGAGGTACAAATACAAATACAAATAGTTTTTTTTTCCAAAGAACATGTAACATTGTTGAGCATTGCAGTAGGTCAAGTGCAAACCCATTTAATATTTAAAATATCAACTTCTAATGAGCCCCCAAATTATTTTTTAATCCATTAGGGGATGTAAGTATTCTATTAAAGTTTGAATCTTATATTTTATCCATCAATTCTGTCAAAGAATGTGTATGCAAAAGTTGGAGTAAATTGGGCCAAGGAATCACGTAGTCCCATGAACAAACTTTGAACCCCCTTTTCGCTCCATTAGAGGTTTAAGTTCGGAATATCCTTCCTTATAGGATCTCATCCAAAAATGCTCATCACATTTGACAATTTTCCATTCCATTTCATTCCATATTTGTTATAGTGTAGCTGGGCTCTTAGAGGTCCAAACCAGATGTTCCATGATCTTTGATTTTTTTTCATGGCATCATAAACTGCTCATCAATCTGAACAACTTTTGTTAATGTGCCATTGACCTACCTCTTATAGTTTAGCTGGGCTGTTGTGGATCTACATCAAGGAGCCTAGTCTTCAAAATGTAATATACCCTATAAGTTGCCCTGATATTACAACTATACAATAAAAAAAGTTTCATTCGAATTGGTTCTGTAGTTTCCGAGATTAGCGCGAACAAACAGACAAACAGACAAACAGATAAACAGACAAACAGACAAACAGACAAACAGACAGACAAAAATTTTAAAAATCATTGATTCATGTTCTGTTACTGTTTTTTAGTCGTCCTAAGTTATTTTGAGATAAATATCTTCAATGTACAGACACAGCTTTTTTACATTTTTATTATATGTATAGATTGTAAATTTTATTAACAACACAATGTATATTGTTTTAAAGGAATGAATGATTAAAAAGAGGCTTTATTCGTGTTACCTATTTTGAGGGCTTTTAAGCAATAAAATTACTAATATTTATCAGTGTATTTGGAATCCTTTGTTGTCTGTTATCTGTAACACAAGTGCTTGAAATACATAGTACGGAGTCAGGTCAATGTTTGAGATGTTTCTGGGTAGTAGTTCCACTGTCTACCAATAGATGGCGCTGGGCGTTGATTTTATCGCGCAAGTGTTTTGTGTTTTCAGTTTAGCTATAAACCCTGGCGTGGAATATGAGATTAAAATAAATAAATATCTATACATATAATAAAAATGTAAAAAAGCTGTGTCTCAAAATAACTTAGGACGACTAAAAACAGTAACAGAACATGAATCAATGATTTTTAAAAATTTTGTCTGTCTGTTTGTCTGTTTATCTGTTTGTCTGTTTGTTCGCGCTAATCTCGGAAACTACTGAACCAATTCGAATGAAACTTTTTTTATTGTATAGCTGTAATATCAGGGCAACTTATAGGATATATTATATTTTGAAGACCGGGCTCCTTGATGTAGAACCACAACAGCCCATCTAAACTATAAGAGGTAGGTCAATGGCACTTTGACAAAAGTTGTTCAGATTGATGAGCATTTTATGATGCCATGAAAAAAATCAAAGGTTATGGAACATTTAAATAATCAACTTTAAGTCAACAGTCATAAAGTTCACGCAAACGAAGTTGCGGGCGGCCACTAGTAAATAAATACGCCAGACAATCACACCAATTAACCTGATCTCAAACTAGGGCAACCCTTATACTATGAGTACCAGGTGACGATAATTAACTGGGGGCGTCAACCCAGAACACCCAGACCCAAGAAAATTTTGAAAATGTAGTTTCCTAAATTGACTTGACCGGGAATTGAACCCGGGACCTTTGGCGATTCGGGCGAACACCTTAGCCACTGCGCCATCGAGGCCGTCGTATTAACCTCTGTATAAATAGTATAGATTATTATCCTCACCTGTACATAATCTTGTTCATCCACGACACGCCCTCGCGGCACGGCGTGCACTGGCCGCACGACTCGTGCTTGTAGAACATGATGAGGCGCGCGATGGCCTTCACGATGTCCGTGGACTTGTCCATCACGATGATGGCCGCGGTGCCCAGCGACGTCTGCGCGGCGACCAGGCCGTCGAAGTCCATCAGCACTGTCTCGCATACGCTACAAATAAAATTAAAATAGATTTAGTTACCCGCTTTTGAGCACGATCATAAGATCTCTAAACATTGATCTTAACAACAGTGTCATTAGTAGTTTTACAGCTATCATCATCGTTTCAACCAGTAGACGTCCACTGCACTGCTGGACATAGCCATGAGATAGACGTGAGAAACAGAAGTAGGACAGTGGGAATTTTTTTTTTTAATTTATTTAGTACAATTTTTCTTACAAACTACCAGATGTAACCATCCAAAACGCTTATAAGAAAAATTAATAATGTCAATAGTATTAATATAAGAATGAAAATAGATAATACATAAAATTAGCAAATTAAATGTCATAATGTGAAAATAAAAATGTAAACAAAGTCAAAAATAATATTCATCTACATGAGTTTCATATAGTCTGTGTCTCAAAACTGTTGACTGAAAAAAAACGCTGATCTAGTTTTAAACCACAATTACTTACTCTTTCGACCGTTCGTACCACGTCACCAGCGTACCTCTGGATCAACTCTCCGAGTGACACACTCAACCATACAAGCTTGTCCAGATGACACGTTGTACTCGCACGTTTTACATGCTATTTGTTGCTCATTGTTCTTGAATAACCTTTTTTTTAACAAGACTACGTAAACAGCAATGAACTACAAATTGTGCGTAAAACTCGTCATTTGGACAAGCTCTACCAGTGAGATGTAAGATAGTTTCCAATTTAAGACACTCACTCTTTAGGAATCAACGGTGTCGACGACCCTCCAGGAATAATGGCGAGGAGGTTGTCCCACCCGCCAATGACGTCACCAGCGTGTCTCTGGATCAACTCCTTGAGTGGGATGCTCATCTCCTCCTCGACTGTGCAGGGAGTGTTGACGTGTCCGGAGATGTTGAACAGCTTCGTGCCGGAGTTACGGGCGCGGCCGAATGAGGCAAACCAGCTGCCACCGCGGCGCATGATCGTCTGGAAGAGAAGAATTAAAATTGTTTGAAAAAAAGTGACTTTTACCATTTTACCACTAAAAGTGGTGTTATTTCGCATAACACAATATATCTACGTATATTAATCATTATTATGATAGTATTCGAGTTTATACTATAAATGAAATAATGATTTCAATATTATTCAATTGCGGGCATAAATCAACTTCCATTGAAGTTGTTTGACTGGTCTGTAGATACCGTTCATCTGGTAGAATATATCTACAAACGTCGATGAATGCATTTTACCTTTGCTCAATAACTGACTGATTGATTGGTGATCATAATTCACAGTAACAGCTCACTGGCGCTACAGCAATGGTTTCAACATTGTTCACAGTCGTAGGGCAATCAAAAAAGGCCTAAATCGATGGGGAAGGGCGCAACTGGGGGCAAACTGCTCTTAGAGCAAGTTACGTTTAAACGTAGCAGTTTGCAGACAAGACAGACATTAACTAAAAGTTTGCTCCCGAATCCGAAAGATTTTCACAGTAACAACTCACCGGGGCCACAGCGATGGTCTCTACGTTGTTCACAGTCGTAGGGCAACCGAACAGCCCCACGTCGGCGGGGAAGGGCGGCTTCAGACGCGGCTTGCCCTGCTTGCCCTCGATGGACTCGATGAGCGCGGTCTCCTCGCCGCAGATGTATGCGCCGGCGCCGCGGTGCACGAACACGTCGAAGTCGTACCCGGAGCCGCAAGCGTTCTTGCCAATTAAGCCAGCTTGGTACGCCTAAAACAGTTATATATAAAATAACTATGTGGCTGAAATGAAAGACGTTACGCATACACGTCCCTCATATCCGTATATACCATCATATTTGGATCTCACGGGCGCTTACCAGCAGAGTGGGGTCATCTTAATTATCCTCAATATAAAAAAAAATTTGAAAATTGAGATATCTGGGAAGGTATCTCAATTTTTGAAAGTATTTGAAAATAATGCCTGGAGTCAATAGAAGTTATTTGATAGCTATACAAAAAATAAGCATTGAAGATGGAAGTGCCCAATAAGTTAAATGAAGATAAAGTAAACTAGAATACTATTTGACTATGAACATATTATGCGCCCATGGACACATGCAACACCAGTGGAGTCACAAGTGCGCTGCTAACATTTTATCCCCTTCCCTCCCGATGGGCCCAGGTACCCTCACTCACTCGGCGAAACATAGCACAGGAGCTGCTTCACGCCGGTTTTCTGTGAGGCAGAGCATGATTGCATTTCGCAAACATAATAAATATTACGAAAACTCTAGAAAATTAAAACTCACTATTGCAACAATGTTTAAATTAGTCAACAGTAATTAGTAACAAATTAGTAAATTGGACAAATAAATTATGACATAAGTAATATAAGTATTTGTCCAATTTACTAATTGTTGACTTGATTTGTGAATCAAAATATCTATGAATGAATTAAAAAATATACCTAATATTATTAGCAATTTGTAGTTAAGCAATAATTAATTGATTAATAAAATTTACGTATATTAGTTTATACCTAATAGCGGATAGGTGTAATAAATATTTTGCTTGTTTTTTAAAAGGTCAATATTAATAAAAAATCTGGGCATTGATAGACTCTTATTAAAGAAAATAAGAGCAAAAATCTAAACGATTTCAAGTTCCATACATGAGCATAATTAAGGACAAGTTGGATCATTTGCTCATACACGGATTTCCAATACCTCACTATAATATAGTACTGCTATTTGACCTCGCTTGAAGAAACTGGGATTCACCCATTGATGCACACTTTGTATTGCAAAAAAAAATTAACAACTAAGTCTTACCTCTGCAATGGCTACTTGAAGATTACTTGCTTCATTGTAAAACTCTCCTCTAATATAAATATATGCAGCGATAGCGCCCATTGCTTTGCCAGCAACCAAACAACCTTCAATCAGCTTGTGTGGGTCGTGCCGCATGATCTCGCGATCCTTGCAAGTGCCTGGCTCACCCTCGTCAGCGTTCACCACTAAATACTTGGGTCTGCCATCTGAAGGCTTGTTCATGAATGACCATTTCATGCCGGTGGGGAAACCAGCGCCGCCACGGCCACGGAGACCCGATGTTTTCATTTCATCTAAAAAAACATACTTTTCTTAATGCCTGATTTTTTTATGTTATACTAGAGGCGGCAAACAATAAAAACATTACATGATTTGTTGAAGTTTTTGGGTAATAAAATCCCAATAATCAACTACAAAAATGTTGATAAGCCACATTATTGCTCTCAGTGATTTCTCTTTATGGTATCTAAGATTACAACAAGGTAAAGTAAGATGTATGGTACCGGGTAGATGCTCCTGGTGATTAGTAGATATCTTTTGTTTAAAAACTGGTAACAATCACATTGAGTTTAAAAATAATCATAGGTATTGATTGCACAATATGATTAAAACTTTAATAAAGACATGTTATTTATCATAATAACAACAAATGATAATAAATCTAGATACAGTAATAAAAGATACTTACTGACCATCCAGTCAGTGCCTTTCAAAAGTATCTCCTTGGTACAATACCAGTCTCCTCGGCTCAAGGCCCCCTTGAGCCTCCAGTCATGTCTGCCGTACAGGTTGGTGAAGATCCTGTCCTGATCCGCCAACGGCCCGTACTTGGACTTGGCCGGTGGCGCCTGCGTCTGCTGGCCCCGCACCGGCACATTGCTGACGCTCACCAGCGGCCCAGCAAGGCCTAAAACATCACAAACTTTTCGTCACTGACCATAACACACCGTCAGATGTCAAAATTATGTAAGCTCCCCTGATGCGCAGATAATAACAACTGGGTTAAAATATATTTCGGAAGTTGCAGAAACATGTAAAGAACCGTTTAACTCAATAAAATACAACAAAAGTAAAGAAAAAAAATGTTTTATTTACCCAAATGTGATTTTGTTCCATGAATAACTCTAGCCAGCGCACCAGCCATTTTTCTCGAAATGTCAGACTATTAATGTTGCTATAACACAGGACCCAAAAAAATTCCTAAAATTTTTTTATAACAAAGTTTTATATATTCATTTATAATATTTTATGGAGTAAATTATTATAAACACAGTTTTTCGAGCATAGCATAGAAAAAATGATGACGCTTATTTATTGGTTTTCCAGTTTGCGTCTTTGGCATTGTAATTAAAAAATAAATCTTTTATTGTTTCAATAACGAAAGAAAAAAAGTAGTAGGTAAAACAATAATTTGTGCTTTTCTACCTTTGAGTATATAGCCACTGGAGATGCCATACCGGGCGTTTCCCCTCCGGCAAAGTACATTGGTCAACTATTCGGAACTGGTCAACTAAGTTATACAAAACTACTTGGATGTCGCTACATCGCCATTTTGCATCGCTCCGTGTCGCGTGACGTTTCTCTTAAAAATGGTGAATTGTGCAGTATTTTCATGTAAAAGGCGATCTGACAGCTAAAATTCGCAACAAGATCGCGTTTCCTATCATAAGTAATGACTTTTATTAATTATTAAATGTGTATTAAACTAGAAAATCTATTTTAATAAAAAACCGTTACGATACGTAAACGACAGAAAAATTTAATAATGATATCGTGGTATCGGTCCTAGTGATGGGACCAATTAAAATCAACTCGACATTTGAATGAATCATTCACTCACTGCAGTTAGTTTCAAAATCCGTTCTTTTCATTATATTTTGAATAAAATAGTATAGACGTATATTATAATATTAAAACATTGTAAAGTGAATTAGAGAAATTACTGTCCTTTCTTCTGGTACTACGATGTTGGAATTTATTCTAAAAATAAAAAGAATTGGTGGCTATAAAATATTTCGAGGTAAAAGGAATAAAATATGTGGTCCGGGAGTATCATGCATGATAACGGAGTAGATATAATTGGAGCTCGCTAATTTTAATATAGAAAAGTATACGAATGTTCGTTTATCCAATATTTCAAAAAAATTAGACCCTCAGAAATATATTCGACACGTGTACAATAAACTTATTCATTTTGAAAATCAATATAAATGCGTAATAAGGATTTTTTGTAATATTTCAATAAATCATTCTAATTAAAAATATATTGTTTCATTTACTCCCCCTTTGTTTGTCCAAATGTTTAACCCCAAACTAGCGCACATTTGTAATTTTTTACGTTTTAGTATGTATTGCACAACTTCACCATTTTTTAGGGTTCCGTAGTCTACTCGTCATGTCTGTCCGTCTGTCTGTCTGTCTGTCCTGGCTCGTTCTCCGCCGTTTCTGCACCGATTGCCACTGAAAATTGGTAAAGAGATGTATACTGATAATCCAAAAATTGGTTTTTAACATTATTGAAAAATAATTATTTTTCACCCCCCTTTCCATACAGCGAAAAGTTAATTCGAAAAATAAATTCGACTTACCCCATCGTCTGGTCGGTATCGTTAAAAAGGTATCTTTAAATACAACAAAAATTGCCTTGACATAATGTGGATCAAACCCCCCAGTTTCGAGATATATTAATACAAAGTTAAAATTAGAGCTTCCTCTCCCCCCCCCCCCCCCCCAACTTTTGAAATACTATTAAAATAATTCTGAAAAAAATATGCTCTATACCTCCAAGTAAGTACCTACGTACAGCCACACATCACAGTAAATACTGTCATACACATTAAGTTGAATATCAGTTGAGGAAATTTGACAGATTGTGGTAACCTGATGTGTGGCTGACTGTACTTTTAACGAAAACTTTAGCGGACTCTGTATCATACATAGTATTTTTAATACAACTTGACCAACTTATGACGTGCAGTTGCCCTAACTAGGTAAATGGTAATGTATGGAAATAACTACCTAACTTAACTATGAAAATAAGGTTTAAGGCCCATCTTTTGGATACGGAACACTTTCATGTGCGTGTCCGACACGCTCTTGGCCGGTTTTATTTTACAAACTGACTAAATAAATATTTATTTATCTTCAATGTGCAGAATTTTACACTTACAATTTTATATATAAGTTCATTCACCAAACTGATTTGACTCATTCTTTGTGTCCCATCACTGTCTTTTTCGTATGTATGCTGCATAGTTACGTGAAATCTTTATTTGTGAGCGTGTATTTTTTGATGTGTTAAATTTTTCTGTAGTGTGCGTTTATCGTGACAGCAAAATTTGTGACTGTTGAGTATTAAAATTTTTGGTGGTGTGCTGTACGTGTTTACCTCGTCCCCCGCAAAAAATGGTGAAAAAAATTGTTAGAAGCGCGGACGTTAGGGCATTTCCAGTGGCTGTCTACTCTAAGTTTTCTACAAATGTTCTGTACTGTAACACATAGCAAATTAAAAGCCGTTTCATTTATATTTATTTTTACTACACAAAGTGTAACTTTTTTTTTCATGGAAATACAAAAAAATACTTGGGCTGAAAACCCTGGGGCCCGCTGCAGTTTATAATTAAAATAAAAAAAACGTTTAGTTTTCTCTACAATAGCTATAGGAATTTAATAACTTATAAAATTATGCTTGTTAATAAAACTCTGGTAGCCAAACGCACAATATTAATTAAAAAAGTACTATATAGATTTGTGCTGTCAATTTTTTAAAATGTCAAAAGTTTTACGAAAATTGAAAATTAAGTTTGTTTTCCTTCTTTTCATTTAATTCTTGGCACTCTAAAATATCACAATATCTTCATTTTAAAAGCAGCATTGTAAAACGAGATAAGCGTATGTAAATTTTAGATAAGGAAAGTAGTAAATGAAGCTATCTTTCCCTTTTATCTTTAACTTTGGACTTATTCGGAATCACGGTGTTTATAGAACGAAAGAAATGGCAGCTGTTATTCCTGCTATTACCAAACTATCCAGCCGTGTTACACGGATCCTTGGGTGCAATCCAGGGCCTATGACGTTACAGGGAACAAACACTTATTTATTAGGAACTGGAAGAAGGTATTCAATAACTTTTTGCTAGACTAATTTTAAATAATCTCAGCTGCAATACATACCTCACAAATCTTTGATTTATCTTTTTACATCAGCACAGAAATTAATTATTTATAATTTTGTGATTTTTTTAATTTTAAGGCGAATATTAGTAGACACTGGAGATAAAGATGTGGCAGAGTATCAAAAGAACCTAGCCGAATTGGTGCAGTCTGAGCAGGTGGATATAGAACACATTGTGGTCACTCACTGGCATCATGACCACATAGGTGGTGTGGAAAACATCTATGGCACCATTGCAAGTTTGTGAATTTTATTGTTTAATTTAGTTTATGGGTGTCATTTTATGGGCATCTATTTCCAGGTCTGTTTGGTTAGCTTTCATTCAACATTTTAAACTGTAGTTTCTGAGATTAGTGGAAACAAACAGACAGAAGATCATTGATTCACATTCTGTTACTGTTTTAGTTGTCCCAAGTTATTTTGAGACAAATATTTTCAATGGGTACATTGAAATCTGTGCCTGTAAGTTATTACACACACAGATTTTTACATTTATTTATTATATAGATTTATAAAAATTACAGAACAACCCAAAATATGGAAACACAGGAGAAGTGAAGAAGATGACCCTGACAATCAGTTGCCTCCATCAATACCTACTAACTGGCTGAGTGACGGCCAAGAGCTCACAGTAGAAGGCGCCACGGTCAAGGTCCACCACACTCCAGGACACACCACGGACCACGTCATCCTAACCTTGTTGGAGGAGAACATTCTGTTCAGTGGTGATTGTATTCTGGGCGAAGGCACTGCCGTCTTTGAAGACTTGTTCACATACATGAAGAGTTTGAATAAAATACTAGATCTGAGTCCTAGGGTAATATATCCAGGCCATGGAAATGTTGTTGAGGTATGTTAGCTGTTTACTTCATTGCCTCCCTTTCTCACCAAAAAACCTATTATGAGGCAAGAAAAGTCATGAAAACAGATTTTTGGAAAACTTAGGAAGTTGCCATGTTTAACAACCAATAGGGTTACCACACCCTATACACATAAGTGGCAGTGGTGCTATCAATTTATTTATGACTTTATTGATGCATTAAATAATCTCATACTTTTGCAATATGACATTAAACTGAAATAATCAGCATTTATAATGTCTATTTATATATTTTTTATTTTTTTAGGATCCCATTCAAAAGATAGAATACTACATTGCTCATAGAAACCAGAGAGAATTTCAAATTTTGGAAGTGCTGAAAAATAATCCAGAGAAACAGTTAACTGAGATGGATTTAGTCAAGATAATATATGTAGAAACCCCTGAACATCTTTGGCCTGCTGCAGCTTATAACGTCAACCATCACCTTACCAAGCTCGTCAAAGAGAAGAAAATCAAATGTATCAATATTGATGGAGAAAATAGGTGGCAATATAGCTCAATGACTTGCAATTGTAATTTATAGGGTTGTTAACTATTGATTAATGAATTCCTAATTATTTACTGATTAGTCCCACTGGTATAACAGGGGTACAGGAACATAGCCTGTAGTTATGATAGTTGCTATTACAGAATAAACATACTTACTATCCAGTAAATGGAAACTTTAAGTTGGCAAAACAGAGCTTTAAAACATAGTCTGTTACTGTACAATGTAGCTGCTATCAAGAGAATTAAAACTCTACAAGAACATGTTTATTTGTTTGGTATAATGGGACTAAACTAATAAGTAAACCAAAGGTAACCTGTTTTGTTAACTATTTATAGGTATGCTTATGTTACTTTATAAATAAAAAAAACTATATTTGTAAAGATATTTATTGTAAAACCATTACTGTACAGTACAGCCAGCAAATTTGCAGGATTTGATACAACTTTCTCAGTTTTGTGGCCTTATTTAAATTTTTCAGACAATATGTGATGTTGAATGAAAGTTTTATTTTAATAAATGTGTCATAATAGGAACAATATTTACCCTAATGTATTTATCTAAAATATTACATACTGTGAATCATTGCATTACAAATGTTTCATTTATGACAACAGAAACCTGGAGTAGAATACACTACAATCATGATAAATTATCTATTGTATATTAAAATACCGCACAGCCGGCAATAAAATTACTTCATTTAGATAACTATATAAAAATAATAATTAAATTATGCGAACTGTAACAGTTTACTAAACCATTTTTAACCACTACATATCAGTGACAAATTTATCTCATTATTTAAAAACTATAATTCCATACTAAAATAATCTATAAGAAGTTTTAAATACAAATAAATTATTATCATCAGCATCAATCAATAGTTATAAATCGATGATTTTATGTATAATGTATTATTATGATATAAAATCTCACTCATTTATTTCAGTCAAACAGAGAGGTGTCTATTGTTTCCCAAATATTAATCTACAAATTCATTGATAAATCATTTAGTTTACAAGCCTTCGTCTATATTTATGTACAGTTAACTGCGAATTAACACGCACCCACAGAAGGAAACTATATTATTTTGTTAATATTATTAGTGATGTATTAAATAATGTCAATGCGCAAATACGAGTATTCGAAAACTGCACGTTTTGCTACATCACTAGTTAATCCTTCGCAATAAATTTTGCTACAAGCAAAAATCTTTTGAAGAACAATATAATTTATTACAAACACGTTTTTTGACATTAACTTAGTATTAACTACAAAGCTATCCTTTAGTCGTAGTTTTATGACATTTGTAGGAATTAAAATGCGTGTTGAATCACGTAGAATACGTAATATTAGTTGACAAATAAAACAGACATTGTATGTAAGAAATTAACAAATCAATTCCTTCTTAAGTTTAAGATAATTGAAACCAACCTAGAGATTCATAGTGTATCTTGTAACCAAGTACTGAAACATGCCGAAACGTAAGTACAGTAATGTTGATGTCTAACAACATAAAACTATTTGTAAAAACAAAGTATAGGGACAGAATAGTAGCTTTTTTTTTGAGAGCACTAATTAAACTTACCGATTGCATTCCCTTAAAACTTGGTATACATTTATTTTTGGTTTAAAACTGATGCTGTTACTTTCATTTGTGAGTTTTATAAAAGTGACAGCAGCATTATTATAACCACGACTTACTTTTGAAATAAACGGGGTAGTAGTTTAAATTACAGATTCGACATCGATAATTACAATAAATGGTTGCTAAAAGTTACTCTGACAAATGGCTAACATTGTTGCTAAAAATTACTCCTATTCGATATTTATCTAAATTCGGGGAATTACCGAAATTTGCTTTCGAAATCCAGGGAATTGCCGAATATAATGCGATATGAATACATTCCATTCGCTATCGACACGCAAAGGAAATCTTCCTACTTGCCAGAGATATCTCTAAACTCTATAGTTTATTGCTTCCATATTCTTTTAATTCATTGATTAAAAGGGCATGAAAATAATTTATTTATATTTGGTTTGTATATATTTTTATTTCTCAATAAAATCGTTTTCGGTCGATCTTTGTGTGGTCTCATATCGATATGTTTTGTCTCACAAAAAGCTACTCTCCTGTTCGCATACATTGGTATCCGTTTGTATACACTTACCTAAAGCTATTTGCGTTCCATTACTTAAACCAGGAATCTTGAAAATAATACTTCCTTGTCCATTATTTGGATTGGATCCTTCACTCTCTTCACTTTATTGGCAGAGTATTTGGCCATATAAGTGATGGAAAGCAAATGGCTGAGTGTTCCGTGCACACCGGAGTTTTGTTCTTACATTACGCTAGGGTACGGGCCGCTATCGGCGCGTGCGCTTGGGCGGCGGCATGATGTCGGAGTCGTCGTGGAACCTGTGGTTGTCGATGTAGTCTAGAAGGATCTCCGTGGTCACCGGATCTCGAATACTTTCGCACACCGCTGGAAAGTAATAAAAAATAAAAATGAATTGCTGTTCGTAAGTCTGTTTAAAACTCGAGGACGGCTGAACCCATTTGGCAAATTTTAGTCATGAAATATTCGTCCAGAGAAGGTTTGAAAGATGAGAAAAAATGCGATATGGAGTTAAGCCGGGTCAGCTAGTAATAAATAAATTGAATAACATCACATACATTGTCCTGGTTCCAAACTAAGGTTTTCCCTGTACTATGGAAACCAGAAACAACGAAGGAACCACAAACACCCAGACCTAAGAGAAATATCCGTTTCATCAACAAACATTTGTCTTGTTGCGGGAATCGAACCCTCGACCCTTGCGTCTCAACCGGCGCTCAAACCATTACGCCAAACGGGTCGTTACTGTCCCACTGCAGGGCAAAGGCCTCCATCATCGTCCGTCGGACGAGCTACCCCCTATCGTAGACGTAAGACGAGCCCCCCGAAACGAGACGAGTCGACTTGATGTATATCGATCGACTCTGTAGGCCTGACATGCGTACCGCGACAAAATTTTGCCGATTCTTGTTCGCGAGAACGCATCTTTCTATCCCGCTCATCGCTGTCAGCTGAGTGAGAAGCAACTTGCGTCGAGACAATACGAGTGTCGACAAATTATCTCGCGGCGCGCATGTTAGCCCGGCTGGAGATGTAACATGCAACCAAAAATCAAACTTGTATGTACTCAAATAGATGAAATTTAATTTTTATTTCTTTGTGTCCAGCTTTTGGTACGAGTTCAAAAAACAAAAACGGATTTAAAAATAAATTTCGAAAAAAGAAAAAATATATTGTGGGGAAAAAGGGTAAGGAAGATTTTTGTTTGGAAGTTGATGCGCCTGCCGTTCACTCAAATTGAAGCTTTATGTGCTCGACATAAGATCAAACATAAAATGTAAAAGAATAACATACCCATTGCGGTGGTGTAGCTGTTAGGATACGCTTTATCTGTCCTCTCTCTCATAAACGCCCACTTGTTATTCTCAAAAGTGCACTCTATTATCTTGTTGTTAAGGTGCTTTATATCTTTTGTCACTTTCATCGAGGCGAATGGCGTCTCCATCTGGCCTACATAGAGATGGCCTACTTTGGTAGGCAACATTCTGTAAGTAAAACATTGGGTTCCTTTTAATGTTTTATTTATGTAGGTATAAGTAATACAAACATATGGATCGTGTGCGAGACAGACACGGTACGATATACTCCACAGCGCGTAGGTCAACGAACTCATCGGTAATAACACTATTACAGACACCTGTTAGAGCCCTTTTTTATGTGATAGGTTACCACCTATGTCTAGGCGCGTCTAGACGAGCAGACGAAACACCTTCTGGTAAGTTATTACCGCCGCCCATAGACACCCGCAACACCAGTGGCTGCAAGTGCGCTGCCAACCTTTTAACCCCCTTTCTCCCGATTGGGCCTGCGGTACCTTCACTCACTCGGCGAAATACAGCGCTCACGCCGGTCTTCTTTGACGCCGTGGGATCACTCCGGTCGAGCTGGTAAGTCTCTTTATCTGTCAACTAGTGGCCCGCCCTCACTTCGCTTCGGGCCGTAGTTCATAAATGAGCCTAATAGATGGCGCTGTGCTAAATTACATCGCGCAAGCGTTTCGTGTTTTCGGTTTACCTATAAGCCTTGTCGTTGTCTATAGAAGTTATCTCTTTATAAATGGTATAGATATAGATTTGTCCGTTGAGATTATTTAATCTTTGTCTAAACTAATCCCACTTACTATTATAAAGGCGAAAGTTTGTAAGTATGGATGTATGGATGTTTGTTACTCTTTGAATAAAACTTTACCACAATTAGCTTATACATCAGAATAACACATAGGCTACAATTTTTGAAGTTTCTACGAACCTGAAGTCCACGCGAACGAAGTCGCGGGCAAAAGCTACTTTGATATAATGTCTTACCCTTGTCCTCCCTGAGTGACGATCTTCAATTTGAAATCTACACTGTTCATGTTGCTCGGTTTCCATTTTAATACTTCGTCGCATCGTCCCGCCACGTAAGGCTAAAATGACAAAAAATGCTTTCTTAAAAATATGAAATACCTACATAAGTAAAATAATTTAAAGTAAAATAGTTTATGTTCGCTACGTATAAATATAGTGTGTTTGACCCGTGCAAGCGAGTCAAATTAATGTTATCGACAAATCCACTGGAATAAATGTTTGTTTATTCCAGTGGATTTGTGTATGTGTGTGATTGCGAACTCACTTTTCACGAGTTCGCTTGTGACCACGGTTGTTGTAACGCAGTCGAAACGTCTAGCAGTAAGTGCTAGAATGTACTTATTAAACTTCGTCGCGTTCAGTCCCGTTTATATGAAGTACTAGTGGCCCGCCCTCACTTCATTTCGGGACATTAGTTTCCCATGCAACCAATAGATGGCGCTGGGTGTCAATTACATCACACATGTATTTTGCTTTTTCGGTTTACCTATAAGCCCTGTCGTTGTCTATAGAATGTATCTGTTTATAAATAGTATAGATTTGTATAATGCCAACGCGAAACGCGAAAGTTTAAAAACCTACCTCCTTGGAAGGCTGAAAGATAAGTCCGTCGGGCTCGTGCGAGAGCGTCTTGGCGAACTTCTCGCCCAGCAGCTGGTGCGCCATGGGCAGCTCCCAGAACTGCTTCAGCCTTATGCTGAACGGCTCGCGGTCCTTCTTTATGATGCCCTCCTTCATGGCTTGATGTCTGCAACGGAACATTGTTTAGAGGACAATGTTCAATGTCGAGAGCTCGAGAAACACCCCCTTTAGTGAAGTCGAAAGAGATTTGTATGGACGAATGTAATGTATGAAATCTCTGAATTCGACTTCAATGTCGAGTGCACGAGAATAGGGTATTTGACTTTTTTTTTTATGTGTTTAATCAAAAGACCCCTCAATTTAAGAAACATCGTTGAAAGAATTACTCACAAGTTGATTTTCATTTGAATTACCTGAGATATAACAACTTTAAGAGCACATATTTTGGGCAAGCCCAAAAACGCTCTATACAAATGGCTACTGACGAGTGACGTCACACCTTAGTATCTTGGTGTGCGCGTCTAGTAAATTTTGTTTGGTAGCTATATCAAATGTTTCTTTTAAGTACTTAAATGGTTTTATAAAGTTGGTGTAAAATGTATGGGTATTTCAATGATATTTAAAAAAATTATATACTTTAAAAATAGACTTGCCCATGAAACTTTGAATGCTCACAAAACATCTATAGCTATAACTACTAACTAAAGACAGCGCTGTTGGCATAGCTATTTTAAACGCTTACAATATAGAATTGTGTATCTAAAGACGTACGATTTAAATAATTCTTACCTAGGATTGACAATTTCATTTTCTATACAGTTCAGTCGTACAGGAAAGAATGTCATTTTGCCCACATCCTGCCCTTCGAATTTGACGATATCGTAACATAAATATCTTGGTATTTCTACACCATCAACTTTGTCTATTACCATTTCCTGAAAAGAAAACCAACAGGCTAAAACTTGGGCAGTTAATAACTATGTTCTACAAAAAAAGAAGAATTTTTACTAAAAATCATAGAACTATATTGGTATCTTTTTTTTTCCACTACCTCCCCCCATAAAAAATAAACAAGTCACGTGACTTGGTGTGAGAAAATGTTCTTTTTTATGAAAATTACCAAAAGTCGAAACAAAATAAATGTGCAGCATGGTGGTAGAAGTGATTGTTAAAGGCATGTAACAATTTATTGAGACATCCTGTATATTAATATGGCCCGCCCTCACTTCGCTTCGGGACCATAATTCAGAAACGAACCAAAAGATAGCGCTGTGCTCAATTACATCGCGCAAGCGTTTCGTATTTTCGGTTTACCTATAAGCCTTGTCGTTGTCTATAGAAGTTATCTCTTTATAAATAGTATAGATGCTCTACATACTTACACCATCTAAAAGAGTATTCTTAAGATGTCTCCTGAGATCTTTCCTATGCAGAAACCTTAAACCAAAGACCTTAAATACGCAGTTATCTCTGTCTAACATATACACCTCTCCTTCGCCGTCTATTAACATCATGTACCTGAAAATATAAAAAAAACATTAAAATATTTGAAAATGAATTAAAATTAAAATGTGTATGCGAGTGTTTGTGTGTGTATACGTGTGTATTTTTATTTGTGTATTTACGTTAATCTTGCATTAACGTCGTAAGACCAAAAAGCCTTTTAAAAGGCATAAAACAATTGATTTTCCATCGTGTCTGCTGTCTGGGCCTTACAAAGTTAAATAAATATTATAAATATTACTTCGTTCTACTCACCTAACACCGTCTGCCTTCCACGAAACCCTATAGGGCTTCTGATGCAACTTCTTCAAGTTCATCATATCCATCGACACGGGCTGCGAGCCCGGGAACCCGGTGCTCTTCCACTCGCAGAACTCTTGCGTCTTCTTCTGCACCTCGCTGAGTCGAGGCTGGGTGTTGAAGGGCTCCACGCCGCGGACGCCCGGCATGAACGTGGACTTCTTGTGAGTGGTCTCCCGTCGGCCCTTTTTGGGCTTTTGACTGGAAGGAGAAAATACTTTTAGTCAGATGCCGTTATAGTCCGCTGCATCTAAGAAAAGTTAACCGTTAGTTTGCGCACTTGTATAAAACAGAAGAATGTTAAGGATTTCCTGGAGAGACAAAGTTAGGAATGAAGTAGTGTTGCAAAGAATGGGAAAGAAAGTTGAGGTTCTAAGTACTATTAAAAGAAGGAAACTGGAATATCTTGGACATATAATGCGTGGTCCGAAGTATGACCTATTGCAACTTATAATACAAGGCAAGATCCAAGGAAAGAGGAGCCCAGGAAGAAGAACTTCTTGGCTTAAAAATCTGCGCCAGTGGTACAATAAAAGCACCCGTTCTCTGTTTAGAGCAGCTGTGTCAAGGGTTCAAGTCGCCATTATGATCGCCAACCTTCGTTAGAAGATGGCACTCAAAGAAGAAGAAGATAAAACAAAACTTTCTAGAAAATTGGTTTCTGCGTACTTAAGGTCATCGCTATTGTTTCATGCCGCAGACTATACACTTAAACAGAAGCAAAGTTTATGCCCAGACAAAATGTTTTTCTGAAACGTGTAACCGTGAGTCAGTTGGTTAGATGTCCACAGTTGGTTAGTAGTCGTCTGTTAAAGGGTTGCGAAGATCAGACGGCAGTTCTTTATCATCATCAGCAACCCACACTGCTCCCGATTTTTGGCAACTCATCCAGCCCACTGCGGCCAGCCTTCGAATGTCATCATCCCATCTTGTCGCAGGGCGTCCAACACTACGGTTACCGAATCTACTACTGCTATCGTTTTGGAGAAGTATTGGATTTGAAGATTGATACGAAAGTTAGATCTCCAAGAATGACCCTTTTCCAAGTTTTCATCACTCTTTTTGGCCAAATGGTACCAAATAACTCAAAGCGAACCATTATAGTAATTTTAGAGCTAAATTCTTACCTAGAAGTGCCTTGTGGAGGATTACTGCTTTGCGAATTGGACGGCTTATCATCATCGTCATCATAATCGATTTCTTCTTCATCTGTAAATTCATAATCGTTTTAAAAACTTAATATTGTATTTAATTAAGATTGTGAACACATAATTGGTGAGACCAAAGCGCATCGTCTTCGTTAGCTTGGCCACCCCGAGAGGTTGGATGATCGCCTCGTTAACATCGAGCGAAGTGGCTAGGAAGTGGAATTGTACAACAAAAATAATGTATTTACCGTTGCACCAGTCAGGTCTCGCAGGGGCAGCAGGCGTGAACTCTGCATCGTCATAGCGCTTATATAACTCCTGTAGATAATCTTGTTTGTAAATCCCAGGAGGCCTGAATATAAGAAAAAGAAACAAAAAGATTTTTAATGTTTTGGTATACTTCTTTTTTGCCTATTATTATCAAAATGGCGACTGTGGATCACACCTTCGTCAATATACATCGAAAATATCTTAGTGGAATTATCCGAAGAATCCAATTTAGATGGTGTATTGCCACAGGTAATCTCTGGCTACGTTCCCACTACCACAGAGGGAACGTAGCAAAAAATGGGAGTTTTTTTCTTGATTATACCCGCAAACGAGAAAATTCTCTCATTTGTTGCTAGTGACAGGTTGCAGCAATAAATAGGTTTTTTTTAGCTAGTGGGAATGTAACCAGAGGTGACGCCTGGGAATAAAGCATTTTGAAGACTCAAATGAAGGGGCTTATTGTGATATACCTTAGTCGAGCAAACTCGCTCAACGCAGCTTCCACGCTGCAGTCCAACTGTTCCACCATATAGCACACCAGCAGGAAACCGGTTCTGTTGAATCCGTGAGTGCAGTGCACAGCTATCACCTCCAAAGGGTTGTTAGTGAGGAACCGAGTTACAAGCTGAATAAATAATCTGAAAAAAATACAACATTAATATTTATTGCACAACTCAAAGAGTAAAAAATAATCAAAATCAAAAATTCTTTATTCAGTTTAAGACTGAGTACTCAGTACTGCTGATTCGGAATGTCAATTTCTACCAAGAAGAACCAGCAAGAAACTCAGAATAGTTCAATTAAAAGAATGTATGTGTAATGTTATAACGCTAGTAGTTTTTTAATGCTAGTATTTTTTTTTCGCATAAAGTATTCAATTAAAACATCATTATTAAAATTTATAGAAAGTTTGAAAGATGAAATTGAATCAAAAGTTTTATGCCTAGACTACACTTCTTTTGACAACAGCCTTCACTAAAATTAAGGTAAAATTTGAATAGAAAAAATATTTACTTGGTTTGATCAAGTGATGGTGTTTCCCCATGACCACGACACTGCATTTTCACATACTTGCAGTCCATGTCTTCCACTTCGCTTTTGTTGTAAAACCTGGTTGTGTTCGTCAGATCTACCCATAATCCAAGTTTTACCTACAAATGAAGAGTGTTAAAAAATCAGAATAAAGTCAGCATAAGGAGCATATAAAGAGTCTCACAATTACACTTTTTATATTACATAGTGAACCTATGTGCCGGCATTAATATCTAGCGGTAAGCTTGATACCGCTTTTTTGCTTGATTTGGCCAGTGTCCCCACACTGCCGTGCCCCTAGATTGAGTAGGCAGAATGGGATTTTAGCATAATGTATGCTATTATATACAGCCCCACTTACGCCAACTGCTAGAGATATGTGCAGGGTTTGTACAGGTCATACAATGTTTTGGTGTTCTTTTGACTAATGATTTAGCAACTATTCCATTAGAATTATCTACCTATATTATTCTTTTTATCATCATAAGGCCCAGTTAGCAAAGTCTGATACTAGGCAAAAACAGTTGATTTTCTATTAATCAACTGTTTTTGCCTAGTATCAGACTTTTGGGTCTTACAACGTTAAGTTATTCTTCTCAATGATATACTTGGAGTGTTTAAAGAGCACTGGACAAATCTAAAGAGTTTAAGCAGCAGAAATTAAAAAAAATAAACAAAATGCTGCTTACTCTAAGAAATAGATATTTAAATTGTTTATGGTATTCTCAGTGCTATACATAAATAAATAAAAGAAACGCTATTCCCCACTTTCAATTGCTATTCAACAATGACAGAGAAAATAAAGTGAGAAGAAATTACAAAAATGTTTATACAATACAAACTCACATTCCATCAACTCTGCTAATCTCTCCTCAACTTTATCGCTGATTTTCAGACAACTTCACAAGTCAGCACTAAAACTAGGCCGCAAAAACAACACAGCAGCCTCTGCCTCCACAAAAATCGCTGACGAATGCCAAGCATCAAAAACAAAAACTCACCTTCAGAGTTTTCATGTAATCGAACAGCATCGAAGGCGTAAACCGGTTCTCTTCTGGCACTTTATCATTGAATTGGGACCCTAAAGGTGTTTTGAAAGCTAGAAATTTCCCAGCAACCAGGCCAGTGGCTTTTCGTGGACACCTCAACCACCTATTCGGGACGGGCCCAGGGTCTCTATGAGACATTGTGTAAGGGTTTCAAGAGGAGTTTTGATGTAATTTACAATTAACACTCATGTAATATCAAACCATTCGCTTTTAATCCTTTTTTTATCAAATTACAATCCACAATACATTTTCTAACATCTTTCACTTCAGATGACAGATAAGTGACTAAAGTGAAGTGCATTACATATATCTGTTATTCAATTAATTGAACAATTGAATTTTATGATAAATGTATTTTATGTTTGATGACAATGATGGAATGAAATTGACCGGTGATCTTTACTTACAACAATATGAAAACCGAATACAAAACGGTAAGATTGTACAATATGCAGTATAATAGTTCGTCAAGATAATCGTGACCAGTGTCAATCGGATCGTATACTTGAGGAAGGATGAAGGAGGTTTCACAAATAATCCATGGGGTGAATACTTTATATTGTTGCCGCTAAAGATGACCAAATGTCCAACTCCAATCATTAGACAAGGAACTAAGTTTTTCATGACTTAAAATTAAGCGCGTTCAAGCAAACAATCAAACAACAAACAAGCTCTTCAGCTTTATAATATTAGTATAGATTTATTGTAAAACATGGGAACTCCGTATTTAATTGTTCCTCAATCAGTAATATAATATTAAAAAAATAACATGCCTTAAAGAATGTGTGGACATTGTGTGCGGTAAGCTGAGTTTATTATAGGTGATATAAAATTATGATTTTGGTATTCCGTGCATGTTATGAACGCAAAGACTAGCAGAATTGAATTAATTAAAATGAAAATATTACATGTCACGTAATCGATTTGAATCTACTCGAGTTCGTTACTAATTGAAACTTCATAGTGATGTAATTTTTACTTTGTCAATTGAACTATTTTGTTAAATTTTTTTGAGCAGAAACTGAAAATAAAACTGAAATATTTCGAAAGACTCGTAATTTTTTTGTTTTTCTGTTAGAAGATTATAGTTTTAATTAATTTTTGAGTTAATTATTGGAAAATAACTACTCATTAACTTTCCTTATTTCTGAACGTAAGGCAGCTATTTTTGACTGTTGACAGTAGTAACAACTATTGGATACAAATAAATGTTGTTATTTCTTTTCAACTCAGTGGAGTAGAAAGAGAGGCAAGCTAATTAATCTCTTCAGATTGGTAGCGCTGCAGTTCGTATTTGCCAAGAGCCTGCCATTTTGTAAGATAGAAGGGAGATAAAAAATAGTTTTATGGTGTTAAAATTTTACAAAAACGTCGTTGCCATTTGTGTTAGGGCCCAAAGCAAATGTTTAAATGGACGCATCGTCCATTATAACTCAGGTGTCACGGGATGACGAGCAATTAAACAATTATGGATCCGACAGAGGTAAATCTAAACCGAATTACACCTGTTACCTACTAGTAAATTAGAGCGTATAGTGTTACCTCTTCATGATTCGTAAATATTTGTTGATCGTGACCAAAGTTAAATCAGTGATTTGTCGAAGGTTCTGTGTCCTCTTAAATTGCGTCCTAAGTGTGTGGAACTAGAGGTAAACAGTTGGAACGTGTGAGCGTGATAACATTCTTAGGAGCAACCTTGAGAGCTTGTCTTTCCTTACACCAGTCCCACATAAAGCGTCAATTTGAGCTTCCGCGTGTGTGAATTAGAGTGAGAGTAAATGTGATATGCTTGTTTTAGGGCCATCCCCTGGCGGGCAGCATAATGACGGGGACGGAACGCCTGTGTCAGGGTCCACTCCATTGGGGAGTAAAAAGTCCGGCGGCAGCGGCGGGTTCTTGCGGTCCCTGTTATGTTGCTGGAGAGGCGGGCGAGGCAAGGGCCCGCCCGGCGGCAATGGCACGAATAGCATCGACGGCAGGGCTTCGCCCCCGCTCCTGCCTATGCACGACCAGGCCCCCAGACCATTGTTACCACCAGTGAGACACCAGGATATGCATAAAAAGTGTATGGTTATAGACCTTGATGAAACATTAGTACACAGCTCATTCAAGGTATGTATATTTTGTTTAAGTTTTAATGTTAATAGGTCAGGAATTTGCATAAGGCCAGACAGAAACAAAAATCTGCAATGGTAATAAACATGGAATTACAATCTCAAATGTAATGCATTAATTTATGGAAGAATTTTAATTATCTGATGGATGGGCAAGTAATTGTAACCTCTTATAAGACACTAGGGTGAACAGTGGGTATTCACTGAATTGTGCATTTTGTTTGTAAACAATGCAAATAACAGAATAACATAACCAAGGTTAGTGCCTGAAATGAGCTTTTATTTTGATATTTTTTTTATCTTCGAACACTAGTGTTTTTTATTCTGCCCAATGAAAATAATCTGTGATTAATAGAAACATTTGAATTGTGTAGTGTGCATAAGGATCCACACATAATTTTAACTTATTGATTTAATTTCTATTCAAACACCAAACTACATGAAAAACAGATACTTTTATTAAATATTTGTTTTTAATAAAAACGGCAACTATCCTATTCATTTGTACTATAGTTGTACCCATGGAAACATAGGAAGTGTTTATTTATGTTAATCTATAAACACGCTCACTAGAACTACCTACGAGTAGGCTAATGACTTATTCTGGCAGGTGATTAACCTAAAACTGTTCAACCCACATTCTCCTGATAAAGATGCTGTTTAGACAGATTGTGTAAACCAATACTACTTTTACTTTTTTTGGCAAATGTCACTGCATAAATTGACTCCAATTTTATGTCTTGACTTCTAAAATTTCTTAATTTTACTTTATAATCAATACATTTGCATTTTATAATTCAAATCCTTTGGAAAAAGGTTTTCTACTAAGATTACTTCTGATTTTACTGAGGATGAATAGCTCAGTGGATTCTTACATACATATTATGTTCTCATGTGTGCTTTCTAGACAGAATGTTTGCTTCCTGAATCTTAGCCAAACCATATCCCATATAAAAAGAGTTTTCAGGCTAAAGCAGATGAGTTTAAAACAAAAACTGAGTATGTATTTAAAATTGAAATCTTGTAAATTATTAAATGGTTATCTTAAATTAGTTTTCTTTTTATAAAATTACTGTAATCAAAAAACTTGTTTTGTTTATTGAATAAAGTTTAATTACTATCATCATATAGGTAATTATTGCCTTGTTAAAGAATGTTAGATCAGCTATTCTGGTAATTACAACCTATCTAGTGTCCGCCAGTTATCCTCCAATGACTCATACATTCAGTTAAACAATTAGTAACTCAAGACAATTCAGCAATTATGTTGGTCACTGCTTTTTATGTTGATTGTGTGTTCCTTGAGAAGACTACGAAGAGATTGCAAGCATAAAATGCATTTCTTACTCTATTACCTTAAATAAAATTGATCATAATCACAGTTTAGTGTCTAGGAAATGTTTCTCTATTGGCAAATGTCATAATTGGACAGGTTTTTGCAACATATCCATGTTTGCATTTATTTAGCACAGATTAATATGCAACTGCATGTTAATTCATTTCAATCCTTAATCTAGAAAATACAAAAATTAGACAAGCTTTGCCACATCAATTCTTTATTAAAGGTGTTTAGGATTGATTTAATAAGATTTATAAATTAATATGCAATTTTTTCGTACAATGTAAAGTAGCTGCAAAATTATAAGATTACCTAATGTGAAACATTCTTCAACATGGAAAATATTATGGTGTAAGGTGGATAGCCTCGGGTATTTCCAATTATGATACAGGTTTCAAATAAGAATCATGTGAAATGATAGGTACATAAAATAATTTAGCCAAAATACGAATGTGCCTTATTTGATAAATTTACGCTATGAAGCTTTTGCAAACTTAATTTAATCCATATCATTCCAACTGCATCAAACGAATGCATGTCATAGAAAATGATATAAAAATAGTTGTTATCGTAAATGTTGCTGTCAAGTGTAATTTCAACACAAACATATCACATACTGGAACATTTTGCCCAGACAATTGAAGTAAACATTTTATCTGTAAATATTATCATTATTATCTCGATAACCTTGAAATGCACTGGATTATCAGCGGGAAGTGTAACTGTCTTGATTTTCTCATTTAATGTAGGTATTTATTTTATAAAATTTAATTGATTTGCTTTTTTTTTACTGAGCATTGAGGTATTTGCGCAAACGCTTAAAGAATATCGAAAAACTACTTCGCCAAAAACCAATCGAATAAGGTTAAGGAGTTTCTTAGAATACACAATTCAAAGAAGTCCATTGTTTACTCTGTTGACAAAAGTACACAGTCAATTAACATTAAGTAATAATTATTTCAATTTAATTTCGTAAGAAATTATTATTGCATTATTTACCTAACAAATGTTGGTTTTAGGTTTGTTACTCATTATCACATAAACATTATAAAATATGCAATTGATAAGTTTGCTCCTACCAATGATGTGTCTTGTTCACTATAATTCCATAAAACACCCAATAAAATATGATGCCGATATCTCCGATGCATGTAATGAGTTGATACGATATTGTAGGTGATACGTATAGCATTCGATAAACGCTACTACGACAAGTACTTAGAGTTTTCTTTTACAGTTTCAATGTTTGCGAATTTTAATGAAACGCGACCTTCGCACACGATCGAAGCTACTGAACTATTTGTCATTAATCAGCTGTGAGGTAACACTTAACGGAGGCGTAATACCTATCATCTGACCTTTCAACACTTGTAGTTACTAATGTGATTATTAATGTGCTGTAATTTTTTAGTAAGTTCTTTGACTGCAAATATTAGTGGTTCAGTATAAACGACAAATTGATGAAAGGAAATTGGTATCTCCCATCAAAACAATAGGTACAACAGAATTACAACAGATACTAATCAAATATGTATATAGCAAACACGCACATACATTACAAGTACCTACTAGGAACGTAAAAATGAATCTCAATAATAACGTGACAACCAAAAAATAGTAATAGAACATGAACCAATGATTTTTATATCTTTTGCTACTCCGTGTAGCGTAGCACTAAATATTCTTATTCGTGCTACATTTTAATAACATTTAGTGCTAGACTATCTACCTAAAGACACTCAATAATGAGACGGCGCCCGCCCAGAGAGGATCTGATTAGCATAAGCGAAACTGTTCAGCTCAACAGGTGTTCAGTACAGCCGATGTCATGTCGATTATAGTAAATTTTCGTTAGATCGTAAACCAGTCGATGTTTCCCATCACGATTCGTATTAGCTTTAGAGTGTAAATCAGTTGGTACCAACATCACCAACGTTAATATTTGCACGCTTGTAATTTTCCTAAAATTTGTTTATTTTAGATATAATTTTACGCCAAACAGGATGGGCGCGAGAATATTATTTTTCCGGTTTGAAAGACTTGTTCGTTTTAACTTTTCAGTTTAGGAACTAGAGCGTGAGGCGGGCCTGCTTGCGGTGCGAAGGGCCTCTCCCTTTACTGCGACCGGCGAGAAAAACTCGATACGATACCGCCGAGCAGTGCCTAAGAGATAAATGTGAAACGTTCTTGTGAAAGTTCGCAATTTAGTGCCTTTTACCTTCGATATTAGATTGTGTTGGCAAAAGTATGACAGATTGGTAGTAGTAAACGTGCTCATAGAAAGTACTATTATTACGTCAACGTATGGATGGGTCATACCTAAACGGTATTAGGAACGATTTTATGCACTTTACTTATACCTATTATGATGCTATGAACAGAAAATCTGATATCTCATTATGTTCTCTTGTCTTTATTCTTTCTTAATTTGTTATTTTCTTTTTACGTCATTCATTAATCCTCTTTGATCATTCGGAGATATGGATAAGATTTTGTTACAAACGGTCGTCGATTTACTTTCATGTAAATGACAATTTATTAAAGTAATTGCTAAGATAAGCTATTAAAGAAAGATTTTTTTTTAGTCTCACCACATCAGATACAGGTCTATTATATTTTTATTATATGCATTGAATACCTATAATAGATATAGTTGATTACCGTCTCGGCATACGGACCGAATCTTGGGAGACGCACACTAGGTACTTGCTAGGGTTCTTTCCCCGGTCCACTTCTTTACTCCCTACAAATATGAGCGACCAATGTAGAAGCTTGAAATCAGCATTGTATCAAAACAAAATGGCAAACCGCGTTTTTATAGCTACTCGTGTGCAAACACAGACTTAAAGCAAAGCGAACTAATATTCATATCAGAGATATCGTTGCCCCTTCGTTATCGAAGCCTTAGAGTGCGGTGTGGACTAAAAATACCGACGCCCGATACTAGTGTGGTAGTGGTCGGACGAATGGGCATTCAAGCGGTCGCACTTTTCTGCGGTTAA
Source organism: Cnaphalocrocis medinalis (assembly GCA_014851415.1). Lineage (NCBI taxonomy): Eukaryota > Metazoa > Arthropoda > Insecta > Lepidoptera > Crambidae > Cnaphalocrocis > Cnaphalocrocis medinalis. The sequence continues at coordinate 14,594,247 of CM026277.1, read as the reverse complement.
TCTGCGTAAACGCCAATCACGAAAATAAACTAACCGACCGGTATTGGCCATTAGATACATAGGGCTGTCAGGTTTTATAAGCGAGAAGCCGGACTATTCGACCAGTTTAGCCGGACATTTGAGTAAAGATGGCCGACATACGCCTTATAGTTAAACTGACTGTTATTATAGTTAAACTGCAGAGGTCTGTTTTCCCGACCACTATAATCAGGACGTCTTTAAAGCAAGAGTGAACAGGACTTCTTCTAGGCATAAGCGTGTCATCCTAGACGTCATCGTCACTTTCTATCAGTTGCGATCGTGGTCAAGCATTGTTCTATAGTTTAATAAAAAAATCATTTTTTTTTGGTTTCAAGAAAGTGGCCCCTCTACACAAATGCCTAAGAAAATCCGGACAGGCCGTACATGTTCTAATTTGGCCGGATACGCAATCAAAAAGCCTGCGTCCGGCTTTATCCAGACGCTTGGCAACCCTAGATACACAGTACATGCCTACTCGTACTTGTAGGTTGGTTTGTTATGACTCGAGTTCATAGCAAGAGATACTTTAGCTGTTTTTCCCATAGGAATTGCGTATAATGTAAGAGTTCTGTACTAATGGTTTAATTGAGGGAACCGGTGCTTTCTATTGCGCTATCTCCTTTTTATTAAATACATTTTATCCATTTAAGCAAACATTAATTGGGTACCGTTGCTTTACTAATGAAAATCCATCTGAGGAGCCACGTTTCGGCATGACTGGGCCGCTCGACGTAGTGATTGATACACGGCCTCACAGAAAACCGCCGTGAGCACTTGCGTTGTATTTCACCAAGTAAGTGAGGGTAGCGAAAACCCAATGGGGGGAAGAGCAAAAGTTGCCAGCGCTTGTAACTGGTGTTGCAGTCTTTAGGCGGCAGCAATTGCTTACCAGTATCAGGTGATCCGTTTGCCACCCATCACATAAAACATCTTTGATGTTTAAAAGCTATTACTGATTTCTATTCCTATTCCAAGAATACCGAAGTCGATTTGGTTTTCTGCTTCATATCGGATCATTAGTTCCACTCCGTACCGATAGATGGAGCTAGGCGTCGAATGCATCGCGCTAATGTTTAGTTTTTCTGATTAGATTAAGTAAGATTTGTCGATATCTATCGATTTTTTCTCTTTATAAATAGTAGTCTGTATGTAGATAGGCGATTTTTGCTTCGCGCAATCTTCAAGTTGTACTTCTCGTGAGTCACCGCGTCTTCCCGATAAGCCACGGCGTGGGCGTGAAGCCTGGAGCGCGTGAGTCAGTTGCTCGTCCAACATTACGTGGTGGCACGATCAGATCGCTTACGCTCTAGTTTACAAAGGTGAAATGATTGCCTATTTATAGCCTCGGCTGTGAACTGAACTCTGACACGCACGCAAATAGGTTTTGTATTAAGAGGGATTGTTGGGTGCTAAGCGCCGTTGCTTGTTTTATTAAACGTGAGTTTAAGACGTTTACGGAATTTTGTTATTTTGAAGTCTTACTTTCGACTCCAAAAATATGTATACCCTTTAGGACCTTGTCACAATACATAACATAAGAAAGTAGAACAATCTTTCTTATTAAATGTATTGTGACAAGGTCCTAAAATGTATACATATTTTTGGAGTCTACTGTACATTAGGTACGCCTGTAATACCTAGTTTTAAGATTTTATACATAGTGATGGCCTTATAGCCAGAACCTTTATTGCGCAGTGGGTAGTGAGTTGCACTTTAAATCGTTCGTTCTCCGGGTTGCTTCGGAGTATAACGGACTATGTTTAACCCTCTATTCAAATTCCTTAACAATGTAGTATTGATTGTCAGACGAGGGAAGGTACTCGTGTCAGCCCTACTAACACGTTTCTTGGCAGTTATACTTTTTATATTGGCCTTATTTATAAAAAGTATTTTATACACTAAGCTAACGTGACGCTAACAACTTTAAATTTGAAATGCATGACTAAACGGCTTTAAAGACCCTTGACGTGTGGAATTAGTAAGGTGACTAACAAATGAGAAACAATGGCGTCCCTGGCCACAGCGAATACCGCGAATATTATGTCAAGGGCTGCGAAAAAGAAAAATAAAAGTTTTAACTAAAATGTGTTACTTCTATTAAAGATACAAGATAACGCTCTTTGTCTAGGGTACACCTACTTCTAAATTGAACATTTAAAGCCCATTACACTGTGTCGAAATCAATTAGGCCTACGCACACCGCGGGCTACAGAAACGTCTTCAATGATTCTTTATCGCCAAACGTGCCCTGTTATGGCGGACTCCAATGAACAGTTTGTGTTTTGAGGTCGAAGAACTATTATTTTTTTACAAGTGACTCCCCTTCACTTAGTGTCAGGACATCACATTGTATCAATAGATGGCGCTGAGTGTCGATTGCATTGCGGAAGTGCATCGCTTTTTCGGTGGACCTAGACTTGTCGTTGTCTATAGAATTTACTTCTTTATAAATAACAATCACAGTCTACCAATTCCAACACACATTCAACATTACATATGCTTGTCATCGGGTCTTGGTGAATTTTGTATCCAATAAAATTTAACACCTCACGTCACGCCATTGTCCGCCAAACAATTATTGTAGTGACTTTGCATATAATCGATAAATTTTACCTACTTTGTCATCTTTCTATTTACATTTGGTTTGCTAATAGTTAGTTAACATTATGAATTCTTAATTACCTACAAAGAAATTAAATAAATAGCTTTGCGACTTAAAATTACCGTTGTTTAATTAGGTACCACTGTTAGGTACCTAATTAAAAAGAAACACAATATGTAACCTGATTGTTTCTACCAAGTACTGAATAAATTATTTCTATTCTATTCTATTCTATGTAGAAAATAATTACCTAGTAGAAAATCTTAAAATCGTTTGGACTATCGATAGTATCAATAATATCGATCAAATCGATAATATCGATTTTTATTTTAGTTAAATTTAATCGATTACTAACAATTATTAGATTATAATTGTTTAATCTCAAGACAATACCATCGATTAAAATCGATTAAGTTGATACTGGAATCAAGCCAATGCTATCGAGTGTATCGATTATAATGTTGCAGTCGATTAATCTGCGATTATTTTTCGATATAATCGTTATTCACATTATCTTCTTAGACATCTTCTTTAGGATAGGAGTAGAGATCCCAGCAGATGACCTGGAAACAGGGCAGAAAGTTAAAATAGAAAATTAAAATTTCACAGTCACCCCCTGAGAGAAGTAGTATTTGAGTCGGCGACAGATTTCAAAAATGGCGGTGGAAGGTGAGAAAAGAGTTACTGTGGCACGAGGCCGCGAGGGTACCTGACACAAATCGATCACTATTCCTATTCTATTCTTGACTCTATTGTGTTCCGTAATTCAAAGCACAGCCAACCCTATCTAATGTTGTGACCAGTTAGTTATAATAATAAATAAGGTTTAATTACCACATGGTTCTGCATACAATGTGCCAGTTAGTGCACCATATGCTCTATTACCGTTGGCATTGTGTGCGTTTTTGGTCAGCTCCTAGCGTGTGTCAAGGTGCTGACCTTGGTGCGCTGGACGCCTCGGGGAATCGATTGTGTGGGACCAACTCAATCACTGCCCACAGTGTACTGAAAGCCGTGAAGTAACATGGTGTGGGATGCTCTGACACTCTTTAGACTGCTGACCATACGAGGACTGCTGGCAGTGGATGAGGAAAGCCTAGGATAGAAATTTGTGTGAGGCCTACGTTCAGCAGTGGATAGACCTAGGCTGTTGATTGATTTAACTTAACATACAAAATTCTGTAATCCCTCTAATGTAAAGACTCTGATTAGTGAAATTATGACTCTCAATTTTTTTCCTATACAAATGTAATTAAATCGACTAGACTCATTGTATTCGTTGAATTTGTCGTTTATTTTATAAGACATTGATTGTGTGTCTATTGTGTATGCTGAAAGACTATAAATGCCAAATAAAAAATAGCATGCATTAAATTCTTTGTCGATACCGTTTCGAAAGCAACTGCTCACAGGTGCGAATTTATAAGCCTTGTTTTTAATTGGTATTTCTGCTGTAAGATACATCAGAAAACTAATCTCTTTATCTGTATTACACATTCCTGAACCAATTTTGTACTAGTTGTATTTCTTATTAGCTACACGCGACGGAATAAAAAACACGCTCATGCGAACTAAATCCATTCAGCGATATCAAAGCGTGGGTTCGCCTCGCACATGTGCAGTTAAGCATTCCAGCAGTTTAGCGGAAACCATTATAGCCCTAAGCGTTGCCACGTGCTTCATTGACCAAGCGGTTTCAAGGTCAGGGCGAAGGTTTCTCACTGTTGTTTCACTCATTGTGTCAGTTTTTAACCTTTATTCGTCTGTTAGAGGATGCGTAGTACTCTATATTCTATCGTCATCATAACAATTTGATTGATTCTATTCACAGTCGATTTGTAACTAAGTGCTACAAATATCTATGTATTTTTAACAATGTGGTTCGAGTACGTAACGTATTTAAAACACCAGCGATGTTGATACGAAATCGTCCGGTCTGCCCGGTCGGAACAATAACATGGAATCTTTAAATTTATTAGAGCTAAACAACATATTTTTGATGGATTGTTCAGTTTTCGGAGATACAGCTGGCGGCACGAAAGTATGGTGATGACCGTTATTTTGCGCACTTGTAAAAAAGAAGACTTTCTATAAAAATTGGTTTCTGCGCACTCAAGGTCATAACCGCTATTTCGTGCCGTAGACTATATCTATTTCGTACACTTTGGCGCAGTCTTATTCTATGTATTCTTCTCTTGGAAGATATAGCTTTTATTGCCTTTCCAATGCGCAGGTGGTCTTCTTCTCTTGATCGAGTATTGCTTTCTATCCATTCAGGCAATGTGCCCCTATCTCCACATTCTTTCTATGAACTTAATTACATCCTTGAAATCTAAAAGCAGTTCATGATAAGTGGATACTTGTTTGCAGTTCAGTGTTTGCAAACAGTGACGTCACGATCAATGATCTTAGTATTAGTCGCCACAGTTTGGGAGAGAACATTGAATACACTGATTGTTTCAAAGAATTATTTTTTACTTCGTGGCACAATAATCCGATTGTTATATGATACCCTTTAACGCCTCTCAAATTCTCAATATCAAGGGCCCCTTGCCTGTACGAGTCACCTAGAGCCAATAGATTGAACCTTAGGAAAATGTTTATTTGCGAAATGCAAATATGCTTTTATGTTCCACTAATAAAAGTTTACTAGTGGCCCGCCTTCACTTCATTCCGGGACTTAGATTTGCTATTAGTTCCAATCCTTGCCAATAGATGGCGATAGGTGCCGATTACATCGCACAAGTGTTTCGAATTTTCGGGTTATATAAACTCAAACTCAATGTATTTATTGCTTTCATGAATGCAAAATAAGGTGTTGTAAATAATTTTCCGATACATCATGTTATCCTTTGGTGGTCTATACAAGTTTTCTCTATATAAATAGTATAGATAGATAAATCTGTCATCATCTTGCCTGTTATTAGGTATAGTATGACTGCATCAGAATAAATTATGTCATTAGATTAGTCGTTACGCTAATGCCAAGCGAAGTGCTCCGAAGATAAGGCGGTCTCAACAAACGCATACCTAATTATTTTATCTCGCGCAGATTAAACATTAATCGAATTAAAATGACGATACAATTATCCAATTACGATTTAACTGAGACATCGATGGTAATCAAATTGGAAGTTTGTGTTATGTAAACATAAAGCTGGTTTCTCGTAAACATTACGTCGAAGTTGAAGTAAATATTGGCTTTGTAAGTCGTAATGATTAATATGGGGATTCCATGACCCCTTAATAGGGCATAAGTCAACGAAAAATTTCATTGGTTTTCGCTCGTATGTTTTGATAGATAAGGTTCATAATCGGGTGGTAACTATTTTGCCATTGCCTTATCAAGGGTTAAGTAGTTCGCATGCCCATATTGACCATGTTTGGGGTATTATTGTATTTTACAAAATGCTTTCCTACGTGACCGTTTTGTTTCACGGTATAGTAATTTGGATTGTTTTCCTTAGTTAAATTGTAGATTTTTATCGTTCCTTTCATTAGACATTGTTTCTTTCGTTTGCCTAATTTCGTAAGAATCGTAACATTTTATATGTTATTCTTAAACCTAAAATAATGCGGTCTAAACAATTTAGTCCTCGTCTGTTTCTTTTTACTGTTTCACCTAAGACCAGATGCTAGTGTTACGTAGAAAAGTTTATACGCTAAATTTACCTCACCGGAATCGTCCATTATTGTATTGTTTTAATGATCTATTCGTTATAGGCAGGGCAAGACCTTTATTGAGGTTGCATAAGTTGCATTTTAGCATACATTTTTTTTGTAAGTGGAGACAAACAAGCAAGGGAGTCCACTGATGGTAAGTAATCATCACCCATGTATACCTGCGAGATCAGAGAAGTCGTTGATGCGTTGCCGGAATATTAGAAAGAAGTTAGGCCTTTTAGAAAGAGGTTAGGCCTTTTAGAAAGGTGTTAGGCCTTTTAGAAAAGAGTTAGGCCTTTTAGAAAAGAGTAAGGCTTTTAAAAAGGAGATAGGCGTTTAAGAAAGGAGTTACGCTTTTTAGAAAAGAGATAGGCGTTTTAGAAAGGAGTTAGGCCTTTTAGTAGTGAGTTGGGTCTTTTAGTAAGGAGTTATGCATTTTAGAAAAGAAGTTAGGACTTTAAAAGCTGTTTTGTATTAAATTTGCTAATTTGTCGAATTACTCCTTTGTAGTAGTGAATTGTTAAAAAGGAATTTGGAACGCCGTATTTTTGGCAGAAAAATAAATAACAAGGAAATAACTCAAGGCAACAATGTCTTGCAGAAATACTTGAGATTATTTTGTCTTGATCAAAAATGCGAAAACATTGTTACTTCAACCGAAGGACTTTTCTTGAAGGACAGTCTGGTATATCTGTCGCCAAGTACTAACGTGCACATTATTGTTTGTTTGAATCACTTGACTCATTAGCTGACGACTTTTTGATTACAGTTGTAACGTGACATTAATATCGCCTAGGCACGAAGGTGCTCCGAGATTGGGTTTTTCTAATCTTCATTTTTAAAATGAAATTTCTCTAGTAGTACATATTGCATTTGTTTGATGGTTTCTTAGGTTGAAGCAGTATAGAAATATTTGTCTTCAATGCTTTTGAGGAATATTGATTTAGACACAATTGGAAATTCTAGAATTGAACTTAGAAATCTTCGATGGATTACCATGACAGGAATATCATGCCTTAATTTTGCCAGCTTATCGTTATTGAGAATATTTAATTAACCTGTTCTAAAATAGGAATAATTAATTCTACACCTATGATATATCGTGTAAAGTTTTGTCTACTTAATGACTCATAAACGCCCGTCAAGTACATTATTGGAACCAGGGTTTAACCCGAATATGGCCCTTGTCCTCAATATTTACTCCAAATATACCGAACTGTAAACATTATCATTATGCTCAACTTGGCCTCGTAGAATGTTTCTATATTTCTACGTAAAACTACCAAACGCTGAGACTTCGTTCTTCGACTCCTATGAGGACACGTTCCGCTCATGTTTCAAGTTAAGGTAGTTTTTAATTAATGCATCAGCACTCTGATTGCTAAAACCTGGACGGGTCAGCGGTCACTGCTGAGCCCCCTTACAAAATCAGCTACGTACTTACCCTTGCAGTTCCCTTCCGCGTTGATGGTCAGCGTGGCTCTAAAACTGTATACTCTTCCAAGTTCATAGGTACGACGAATTTGCCGGTCAAGCGCTAGGCGATAATCGCTTGCATATGCCAAAGATAATGCCTGTGCTCACGCATAGCGCGGTGCAAGCGATTTTGCCCCCAAACTGGAACACAGCTACCTACGTGTTTTGACCATACAGTTTGGAAGAGTTACCCCACAATAGCGTTGAACGTTGGCGCCTTGCCGGTGCATGCATAGATGCAACGCCCAAAAACGCTAATAGGACGCTCAATGGACGCTAGTGTGGGGTCACTTAGAGCACATTTAAAGTGGCTTCCTACATTAGTGACAATCATGGACGTAGTATATAAGGGGGGGGTCCAGGGGGTCCGGAACCCCCCCCCCCCCCCATTGAGGCCTGGTTTGACATAAGGTTGAATCGGCTATAGCCAAGGGCGACTTAATTAAGGGGTCGGCAAAGTTGGTGGGGTAGCAAATTCCGGGGGGTGATCCGTAATTGTTTTGCAATGTGGGACACCCCCCTTGTCAAAGCTATATATACGTCCGTGGTGACAATACTAACTAATGCATCCATTCCAGCCAATCAACAACGCGGACTTCGTGGTACCGGTGGAGATAGACGGCGCCGTGCACCAAGTGTACGTGCTGAAGCGGCCGCACGTGGACGAGTTCCTGCGGCGCTGCGGCGAGCTGTACGAGTGCGTGCTGTTCACCGCGTCGCTCGCCAAGTACGCGGACCCCGTCGCGGACCTGCTGGACAGGTGAGACCTCACTTACTGACTTACTTACTTCGCACCAAGTGTACGTGCTGAAGCGGCCGCACGTGGACGAGTTCCTGCGGCGCTGCGGCGAGCTGTACGAGTGCGTGCTGTTCACCGCGTCGCTCGCCAAGTACGCGGACCCCGTCGCGGACCTGCTGGACAGGTGAGACCTCACTTACTGACTTACTTACTTCGCACCAAGTGTACGTGCTGAAGCGGCCGCACGTGGACGAGTTCCTGCGGCGCTGCGGCGAGCTGTACGAGTGCGTGCTGTTCACCGCGTCGCTCGCCAAGTACGCGGACCCCGTCGCGGACCTGCTGGACAGGTGAGACCTCACTTACTGACTTACTTACTTCGCACCAAGTGTACGTGCTGAAGCGGCCGCACGTGGACGAGTTCCTGCGGCGCTGCGGCGAGCTGTACGAGTGCGTGCTGTTCACCGCGTCGCTCGCCAAGTACGCGGACCCCGTCGCGGACCTGCTGGACAGGTGAGATCTCACTTACTGACTTACTTCAGTGACCCAAAGACAGTCATGATCTGCAGGCCTAACATGCGCACCGCGACAAAATTTTGTCGACTCTCGTTCGCGAGAGCGCATCCTTCTATCCCGCTCATCGCTTAGTCAGGTGAGCGAGAAGCGACTTGCGCCGACACAATACGAGTGTCGACAAATTATCTCTTGGCGCGCATGTTAGCCCGGCTGGGAAACTTCGGAAAAGAGATCGCCACTTCGCCGATCTCGCTGACTCAACGACGTCTCAGCGAGTGGCGGTCTCTTGTTACCTCGGAAACTGATCGCCACTTCGCTCGCTTCTGCACTACTTCTGGGAATTCTTATTCATCATCATCCTAGGCCTTTACATCTGTGGCAGATGCTTCAAGCAGCATCACGCGGTGTGCTGCTCTCGTGGCTGTGTAGTCCTATGCGGGAATGAACCTTTGTCCACATCTGCAGCAGGTGAATTAAGTGGCGCTGTGCTCAATTCACCTAGGAATGTTTTAAGATTGGCAGCGCACTTATTACTACCTTCGCGTCGCGTGTGTTCTTAGGCGGTGGCAATCGCGCCATCAGAGGGCCTTATTTGAAGCGGGCGTGACGACCTAATTGGGAGTTCCCCTCCCTTTCACACGCTCTGTGCGCGCTTTTGTTTGAATGCGACAGGTATAAGCCACCTGGGGACGGTTCATTATAAGCCACTTGGTCCATCACAATAAGCAATAGGTAAAAGATCATTACATCTTAAGTTAACATGCTCACTCTATGTTACAGATGGGGCGTGTTCCGCGCGCGGTTGTTCCGCGACAGCTGCGTGTTCCACCGCGGGAACTACGTGAAGGACCTCAACAGCCTGGGCAGGGACCTGCGCCGCGTCGTCATCGTCGACAACTCGCCCGCCTCCTACATATTCCACCCCGACAATGCTGTGAGTAACTTAGGGTGTATTAGTGTGTTCCGCTGCTTCATGTTCCACCGCGGGAACTACGTGAAGGACCTCAACAGCCTGGGCAGGGACCTGCGCCGCGTCGTCATCGTCGACAACTCGCCCGCCTCCTACATATTCCACCCCGACAATGCTGTGAGTAACTTAGGGTGTATTAGTGTGTTCCGCTGCTTCATGTTCCACCGCGGGAACTACGTGAAGGACCTCAACAGCCTGGGCAGGGACCTGCGCCGCGTCGTCATCGTCGACAACTCGCCCGCCTCCTACATATTCCACCCCGACAATGCTGTGAGTAACTTAGGGTGTATTAGTGTGTTCCGCTGCTTCATGTTCCACCGCGGGAACTACGTGAAGGACCTCAACAGCCTGGGCAGGGACCTGCGCCGCGTCGTCATCGTCGACAACTCGCCCGCCTCCTACATATTCCACCCCGACAATGCTGTGAGTAACTTAGGGTGTATTAGTGTGTTCCGCTGCTTCATGTTCCACCGCGGGAACTACGTGAAGGACCTCAACAGCCTGGGCAGGGACCTGCGCCGCGTCGTCATCGTCGACAACTCGCCCGCCTCCTACATATTCCACCCCGACAATGCTGTGAGTAACTTAGGGTGTATTAGTGTGTTCCGCTGCTTCATGTTCCACCGCGGGAACTACGTGAAGGACCTCAACAGCCTGGGCAGGGACCTGCGCCGCGTCGTCATCGTCGACAACTCGCCCGCCTCCTACATATTCCACCCCGACAATGCTGTGAGTAACTTAGGGTGTATTAGTGTGTTCCGCTGCTTCATGTTCCACCGCGGGAACTACGTGAAGGACCTCAACAGCCTGGGCAGGGACCTGCGCCGCGTCGTCATCGTCGACAACTCGCCCGCCTCCTACATATTCCACCCCGACAATGCTGTGAGTAACTTAGGGTGTATTAGTGTGTTCCGCTGCTTCATGTTCCACCGCGGGAACTACGTGAAGGACCTCAACAGCCTGGGCAGGGACCTGCGCCGCGTCGTCATCGTCGACAACTCGCCCGCCTCCTACATATTCCACCCCGACAATGCTGTGAGTAACTTAGGGTGTATGAGGGTGTTCCACCGCGGGAACTAAGTGAAGGACTCTTAGTTTGTAAATTTTTTATCGCCTTATTAACAATCACTTTACGTTAGATTTGGGGCATCTAGAGTCACAACAAACCAACAAGTTAGCAAACCCTTTTCATTTACAATCTAACCGTAGAACGACGCTCGAATATTTCTCTGATTCGCTACTGAACATTCTTTACACTGCGGTAGCACTAACTCGTATAATCTAAGATACGGACAATGCCATTAACATCATAAAGGCACATTGTGCTATTATCAGCGTTTAACGCGCCACTATCTGTTCTCATCGCCACACTTCAGCTGTGAATGCAAGTCAACGATAACAAGGACCAAGCGTACACGCATGCTACAAGTCAGATTTTAAAACAATATCTTTGACGTGACAGCTAATATTTGACAATGATAAACCTGACTAGAATCAGTAGAAATCGATGTTCCGAACCAGTCGTAGATTATATTATGTTTTGACATTCATAAGTGTTCTGTATAGACCTAACTTGAATAAAGATTTTTTCTATTTCTAAAATAAATGTAACCTGAATGAGGTTTAAACTTGGTGGATCCATGTGGGAAAAATAGGGCACAAAATTTTACTCAGATCGACTCAAGTTGAAATTGACATCGAAGAGTTCGTTAGCTTAAGCGCTGGGCAGTATTGTTTGAATAAAATATTGGTTTGCTTTATATCATGACTAGCGGCCGCCCGCGACTCGTCCGCGTGGAAAAGTAACTTTTTACCCCCTTTTAACCCCTTACAACCCCTTGTCGCAACAAAAATTAGCCTATGTCCTTCTCAGGTCTAGATCATCTGTATACCAATTTCATTTAAATCCGTTCAGTAGTTTTGGCGTGAAAGAGTAACAGACAGACAGACAGAATTACTTTCGCATTTATAATATTTAGTATGGATGATCAAGGTTGATAGGTGGACTATAAAAGCTTACCAAATGGCAGCCAAGATTGGTCTGACGATATTGTAATGGTAGAGTGGGGAGATGCAGTGCAATGATGATGATGATGCTTTATATCATCGATAAATTGTTATATTTAAACGGCCTTTAGCGTCCTTGGTTGCAGGGATCTAAAGTTTACCCTAACTTTGCTTGTTTAGGACAATGTATGTAACCATTGATGACTCTCATTCCAGTATGTTGAAATTGACGATTAATTCATGGCATTTAATTTTCAGGTACCTGTCGCGTCATGGTTCGACGACATGACAGATTCAGAACTATTGGACTTGATACCGTTTTTCGAGAAACTAAGTAAGGTGGATAGTGTATACACAGTGTTGCGCAACTCGAACCACCCGTACAACCCGACACAGAACAACTCGCCGCCCACATAGCCTCGGGCTGCGCCCCCCGCAGAGAGGCTCCGCCCTTGCGAGAGACCCCGCCCCCTCGAGAGACTCCGCCCCCTCGAGAGACTCCGCCCCCGCGACGTCTCCCTCGCCTTAGGGAACCCCCGCGCGCCCCCCACGAGCCCCCTAACCTTCCTCGAAACACTCATAAAGAAAGGAGCGAACTTCGTCTTAAGTGCCAATTTTGCCTTCTGGATAGTGAGGACGTTATTTGTACCTATTTTACAGTTTAGGTATTTCTTAGTGCGTAAGTGGTCTGTATGATGAATTTGTGATGTTTTGTTTTATTTGTGACTCCTTCGCTGTCGCTTGCGGTGATTCGAAATTTTGCGATTGTTTATCCTTTCGTTTGGATGTTGAACGGTTTCACTTTCTATATCATGCTTGGGATCAAATATGAGTAAGTTAGGATACTTTCGTCATCATGGTCGCGGTCTGTCCGGCGGACGAGTGCCGCGAGTAGTGAAATAGGAATTGATCCGCCGTGGTCCCCACGCGCCTGCATACTGTACTATTCTATCAGTGACTCACTTGTAATACTGTGTAACATAACTCGATGTATTTGTAACATTATCACGGATTCTAAAGTTCGACTGGTACAATAAGAGTGTCCAGTGGAATATGTAAATATTTTTTATATCGACAGGACTACGCTTTTGAATCAATGTTTAGATATCGACGATTGTGAATAATTACGGTGTATATAAATATTGTATAATTATATGATATAGTGAGCATGATCATGGTGAAATATAGCACTTAAGGTGGTTTAAGATCGCGCACTATCGTACTCCGTGTTACACTATTTTACATTAATGTGATGCTGGTAATATTGAATGGAAAAAGGTCTTATAAATTCTTATGATGATGGTAAATTTATGTACCAATAAAGTTGAGATTAATATTTAATTATGAAATCAATCTAATATTTTTAATTAACTCTTTTGTCGTTTTATCATGTAAAGACAATTTTGGTATCTACATTATGAAGCAGAAATAGTGTAACTCTCCAATCGTAAGTTTTCAATTATGTATAAAATAATGATATACCTATCTGAAGACATGTGTACACCTCTTCTGTGTAATAGTGACTATAATTTCCTTCAATTCATTAATGCATTGGTGACAATAAGAAGTCAATCACGTAAGTGTCATATGAGTTTTTTTATTGTAATTAATTAAAAGTACGTTTAATTATTAAAACACGGGTGAATGTAGTATCAGATCAACTTGGCATCTAAGTGTATTAAATAACTGTCGCGTAGAAGAAAACTATTTGGCACTATGCATTGTCTCCTAGCTTTAGAATGGCCATTACGGAAAAAGTAAAACTATAATGACTTTTTTGACAAATGCAGGTTCTAACCTTATTACGGGTTTAGCCCGCATGCGTTTGAAAACAAGCATGCCATAAAATGAAATGTATGAAACAAAATGTAATGCGAGCACGCCTTGCAGGCACAAATCATTGATAGATAGATAGAAACATTTATTCACTGAACACATGACACACCACATTAGAGACAATATCAACAGACAACCACAATAAAAATAATTGATTATCAATAAAATTGTGTTTTCCCTACATGTTTCGTACCTCATAGCTTCTTATGGTTATATTATGCACGTCACGTATGTATCGTGAAACTTGTAATCCTATACTCATTATGAATGTGATCATCGTTACTCTCATCACCGTGTACGCGCCGCCATTGTTATCAGTTCACTATTAATCCATTTATTAAATATCGCTACATTGATGATGTACTAACGAAGTTCACCATTGTATGGTAACATTAAAAATGTAATATTAATAATTCGCATTGCGAAATCAGACTCTGTTATCTGTAGCGTGATTCTACCTACAATATTATATATTACGTACATTATAATTTGGCGGTTGACAATAAGATAAAAAACTATTTTTATCATACTCCTTTTGTAAATTTCAAACAGTAAAACATACCATACATACGTAGTAAAATAGTTTTCTTCTTTGCGATAGACTCAAAATACTGCATATAACTTATGATTATCGTCTCAGTATTAAACTAGTTTTGTAGTATTTGATGCCATTATACACATGATTATTAATCTAGATGATGTAACTAAAATATTTTATTATAAAAGTTTTGGATGTCAATGTCCTTGTGGGGGCAACTACGATTTAAAGGCGATATTGATAATTATTATTTTTTATAATGGATTCTAATAAATCGTGAATTATTTTAGCCTGTAAGAAGAAATGACAATTCATCCCGAGAACTTGCATTAACTAAAAATCGTCTTCGTCGTGTAGTTGGCCCATTTCGTAATAAACACTAAATTCAAAATTATACCTAACGGATTTATATAAGAATTGATTAATTAGGTAATATAAAATGGTGCTTTCAGTATTAGTTGATTAAGCAACTCGAAATTTGGACTGTTAAGGAACATAATAGCACTCTTAACGCACATTCGGCTCTGTAATTGGTTGAAAGGGTACCGTTTATATATCGCTGGGCACTGGGAGTTGCAAGTGGCAAACCTAAACTGGAACACACTTCACTTGGCTTCGATGATGCCATCTATTTATTGTTTTAATTGCTTAGCAAAATGGTTTTATTGTTTTTCTTTTATAATTATTTTTAAACAATATCAATCTATTATTGTTTTGGTATTAGACGTGTAAATAAGATTTTTATTAACTTAAATGAGACGAAAGCTCGATTTTAATACATATTTGGCTTATATGGAACATTATTTTCATAGTATCGGTAGTACATGTTAGTTTGTTATTTAGTGCCTACAACTGGTATGTATGTACCTCTATACGTATATGTTAGGTATACGCAATCGCTAGTTTTATCTACGTGTATCCCCTAGAGCGAACCATTGTCCATTTTCTTCCGCAGAATTCGTAATCCACTTTGTGCTAAACACATATTTTTTAATCAAGATTCTTTATTAACTTTCCAAATTGTAATATTAATTAATGCAATAAATAGTCTTATATAAAATGAGTCAAAATAACTAAAATAAACTAAAAATGCAAGATCTTTCATTTTCTATTCAAAACGATTTCTTGTTTTCCTTTCACAATGATGACTCGACTAGTAAGTGGAGTTACCAACTCGTTAACTATTCGTATTTTTGAAATGTCATCTGTTTGAGCCGCTACCGTGGGTATATTTCGTCCCGTTTGGCATAACGTGTGGATTACTGGGCAAAGCAATTTGGTTATTACTTTCATCCTCCTAGACCACTGTAGACAGCATTTATTTGTAAGCATTAACACGTAGAGATAGGATGTTATAGTAATATATACGTTGATTTCTCTAGTTGTAAGCATTCTGTTGTTTAAATGACGCGTTTTTTAAACAATATTTAACTTAGGCTTACTAGAACATGTCCCTGTGTGACTAGAATTTTATCTACTTTTTACTATTGTAAAGTTTGACTATAAAAATCGTCCAACAGTGTTATTTAGAATGTAATATTGTTAATTTTATTTAAAATTAAATGCATGCAATAAAATTTGGTTGATATTTGCTATTAATGTCGTATATTAATAAAAATAATATGTAATGAAAATTATTTTATGTCTAACAATTAAATTAACTAGCAAGATTTGGGTATTAGTTGATCTTTATTAATTTGCAAAATATTTTTATATTGTAATTTAACATTGGTGTATAGAAAGTTATCAATTGGGAATCGGAAACAGATTTTTATGAAACAGACTTCCTTTAAGAGATTTTTATGTAGATCATTTTATTCCGCGGTGCTTTTTGACGAGATCATGTGGCAACTAATGGAACGGAACACTTACTTTTCGTTTATACAGCGTGTAACTTTATGAATACCTATAATGGCTTCCTTTACATGTCATCCCGAATTACATGTGCATTTTAAACATGTAGAATACAGATTCTACATGTTGAATGGATGCGTTTTTTTAAAGATACACCTTGTATGATATAATAATATTTTTTTCTTTCGGTCTTATTATAATATCTTAGTTTTTATAGATATATTTTGAACAACTTATTAAGCAATATTTTTGTAGTGACTTTTTTATCTAGTGAGTCTATTTTTTTTGTATACTTATAATGCATCAAGAAAGTCATGAAATTAATTGATGGCGCCAGTCACTCTTACGTCAAAGAGTATTGTAGCCCCATAGCACAAAATAATTACACACAGAAAGGAGGCTGCCCACTAAGAGCTAAAAACGTGTCATGTACTCACGCATGCGCACTAACGGGGAAATACGCCTTTTCGACCACATCAATCCTAGCCTATGACATTAGATTGTCGAACTGTCGAGGTCTGTGGTAGAGGCCGCGCGCTTATGTACTCATGCCGGGCAACAACCCTAGCATATGTCAACGAACTCTTCTAAATTCAAAATCAGGCTGAGTCTAACTTCTGTGTGTAATTATTTTGTGCCCATAGGTTATAAAATATGGGAACTCCGTTAGGTCCTTAAAATCGTTGTCATGACTTTCTTGTCGCATTATATGTAGAGTATGTGTTATGTTCCATTATTTGATTAGTCAAATGAACTGCTAATAGATTTCTTATGGTTTTACAAATAGAGATTGTTTTCCGAGAGTCGAGTCTCTTTCGTCCTGCATGTCTTCTTATTTTTGCTTGGAAACAAAGTACAAATCAATAAAACGGTTAATGTGCGCCCGAACAAACGTTAAGTCAGTAATTATTAAACCTTTTAAAGTTAAGGTTGTGCCTATGCTGTACTACATATCTTTAATTTCGACGCTATGTAATGTGTAACAAGATTGAGAAGCGAAATTCTTGCCTGTATATAAGAATACTCTCGGATGTTTGTGCTACATGAGTAACAATAGCGTACCTACGTCACTGCCCATGTTTACATAATGTCTAAGGCCCCAACTGTATATGGCTGTTAAGGAATAACTTTGTACTAGGGCAAATGTTATGTACTACTATTACATGGTTATATCTGACGCTATCCGATTTAAAATAGTATGTTTGACACTATCATGTATTCATTTCTAAACTCGATATGTTTTTATGGTAACTTTTATTTTACTTTTTAATTATTAAACGTCATGAATTATGAGGTTCTACTTATATGAACATTTATTTGAAATGCATTTTAAAATACCTGATAGCCTTGGACGTCCTATTTTACTTTTTTTACTAACTAGAGTTTTAAAACTCCGGCAGTATACGGGGTAGCACTGGATATAACCATGGATTTTAATTTAAAAGTCCGCGTCTTATTTAATGGCCCTTCTAAATAGTTAATAGCCCCCGTGGAAATTGTCCCGTTTTTCGTCAACTCATCTAATGCCTTTGAGTTTGCCTAATCAGCTCAAATTTGTTACCGCCTGTATACAATTTAAACTGCAACCATTGTTTTTAAAAACACTCCTGTATTTATAGTTAAAAGTTATCCCCCACTTTGGGCAGATTTATACAGGGTGTATCGTTAAACAGTTACCTCCTAACCTTTACTTCTACCAACCAGTTTGAGCAACGTTTGTTCTACGACTTTAGGAAATTGGACGAAAATTTTTTGGAGTCTCCATACTAAATGAACAAGTCACGTCATCAACTGTTTTATGCGAATTCCCAAAATCATTGAATAAATGTTGTTCAGAATGGTTAGTAAAAGGAATGTAGTTACTGGTACAGAGCCTGCTGGCACCCCTGTCTGATATCAAAATTGTGTTCAGCCCTTTTACTGAACTGCGACAGTCTCTTGGGCAGAGTATATCGGCCATTAAATAAAACGCGCATTACCTGGCATCCATATAAAACACGTTCCACGCCTGTTCCCGCTTGTGTAGTTACCCACCCCATGTGCAATCTATCGACGCTCCCACCCATTCAAGATTCCATATTTTTAGATTCCAATATGCCTATAAGGATCGATTTCACATAACAATGAATTATTACAATAATTAGGACTCGTAATATTGATATTGTAGATATCTGTACAGCATTATGTGACAGGACGGTATTATGAACATTTTGTACCTATCAGAGACTAGGCAAGTGAGAGGACTATAATTAATATATTTATGTGTAATAGCCATGAAAAATAGGGAAAATCACGAGAGTAGCTAGGTAACATTTACCTGAGACGAAATTTATATTATGGTGTACATTTTTGATATGATGTTGTACAAAAGAGACCTTTGGTATGTTATTTTATAGGAATGAAATAAATAGCCTTAATAAACAAGTTGTCGTTATTATTTATAACCCTCCCTACCCTATTGTAAAAAGGAGGCAATAGTAAAAGACATAGTTTTCTGCGAACTTTATTAAAGTTTAAATATTTTAAAATTTAAACGCACACTTCAATACACAATAATATATGACAAGAATGATATAAATATTAGAATTATGTAACGTTTATATTATCTACCTATGATATGGTAGGGACTTACACGAGTAACATTAACGCGATCCGTTTGACATTGCCAAGTCTTTTATTTTAATTAAGTAATCCGTTGTTACATGAAGCTTTTGTATTAGCTATTAGGTGGGTTAACAAAAAAGGGAGTTATCTTTTGTGCTGATTTGTTGTATTTGCCTGTATTTCGATATATCAAGTTTTCTTTCATCAAAATTGCAAGTGCTATGAATTCGATGGTTTTTGTTAACCGACCTTTATTTTACTACATCGTATTGAAAATCGACAATTTTAATCGACAATAGTTTATTTCACAACAGCAACATTGACAATTCACATATTTTGTACTAATGACCTTTGGGTTTGTTAGCAAAACTTACTACGTAAAATTGATTTAAAAAAATAACGATATATTATAACAAGCTTCAGCTTAACTTTCCGATAATGGTTACAAAACAGGACCTTAACAAAAATAGATCAAATTCGAAAGTAACAGGGCTTACTCTATAATAAGTTGTCATGTACCTACATACATCATTAATTTATTATTTATAAAACAATTTATTGCAAACTAATGGAAATTATTTACTATAAAAAGTAACAACTACAGCTACCACTACTTACGCATAGTTAAAGCGTTGTATAATGAGATACATACTAATTTATAATGAATTTAGTTTAAATTTTTATATAAAACTAAAATTATGGCAAATACTTCGGCAATCATCATAAATGAGGTTTGTATTTTATTCATGACACGAATACATTGTTTCTGTAAAGACGAATTTTGGTAGCTTTTTAATTTCATTACTACGTTATATCATTTAAATCATAAGCAATATAACATTCAGTTAATAATAATAAATAATTTCAAACAAAATTGCATGAATTTTCTTCTTTATTTCATTATGTAAAATAAAAATGTTTCATAAGAAATACATCAGTCGTTCTAAAAATAATAAATACTAGCCGAGAAGAAATCATTTACCATCACAAAAAAAACAAATTACTATTTTTGGCACAAATACTGCATCGTCGAACAACAACAAATATACATAAAAATCTAAATACAAAATGAATATCTTAGACATTTCTACATTAAAACTATATCTCAATTTCGCCGATCACATCGCTTCAAAAATGTTTGTCCAAACAAACATTATGATTTAGTACCCACGGTTATATTTAGAACATAAAAATTATAATTTATAAATAAATATAATTAGGGGACCACTCATGACTACAGTTCTATGAAGAGTATTATTGATTATTCATATAAAAATATTGTTAGGATATTGAAAAATATTAACATAAAATCTTAGGGCAGTGGGTTTATAACTTTATAGCAACCATTCATATGCCTAATAAATAATGAAAATAACCCAGTTCATATTTTTATACAAAAAATATTACAAAAAATCATTAAACATATTTTGTACATAATAAATAAATAAACTTACAAGAAAATATAGGACTGCTCATCATCTCGTTTTCTATTCTATTTTATGTTATGAATCCTTGAATGGACCTGTGACTCCGCAAACTAATGGTTGAGAAACTCAGACCCAGCATTAAAAATATAATACAATGTCTTAAATGACCCACTGTGAAACGCTGAATTCATGTATTTTGCACGTATATAATGCGTTAAGAGAGTTTTGAAAACTGATATTTGCGGAACTGTGGAACCCAAGTTCCTATGTTTTGTAACCAATACCATACACAATGACATAAGCGGCAGTGGCGCCATATTAATTTCAAAACTTTATTGACACATTATAAGTCAGTAGCAAGATGAGGTAATATGATACAAGATAAGTCTTTATTTCATTTACTGCACCTGCATAGGGCCAACTGCCAAGTCTAGTCTAGCAGTCGGTAACTGCGATGTAACCAGGCTGCCTGGCGAATTCAGCGGCAGACTGGACATATACTGTACACAGTACTAAATGTCTAATGTTTGTTTCAATACTATGTCTGCCTTTTTGACCATAGAATACCGTAGGTAATCGTGGATATGCGTCTCCTTTTTTATCCTAAGCGTTTCCCTTTGATAGTAGATACGATCTATATTATGTCGAAGTTATATTGTGGTGGGACTTATTAAACGACATGAAAATATTTGTAATAATATCGCTACTAACCATAATCTAAGAATATCTATAATTCCTGTCTAAATAATGAACACCTAGCAAGTCAGTTTGCAAATTATTGCCTACTACGAACTAACTAAAATATGACGCACCATAAATATTGCGAGATCATTGTTTGTTGAAATTGTTGATTTTGTTCTTTCGCCTGGGCCGTCTATGGCACATGTCGCCGTGAAGAATTCTGCAAATGAAAAACGCGATAGATGGCGTCACGTAGACGTTAGGGGCAACTTTAATGACATATTGGTTGTTATGTACGTAAATTAGTAATTTTGACGATTTTGTGTAGTATTTGTAAGTAATTTTGACATAATTTAACCAATCCTATCGTTATTGGACCAGTCGTCTACATAATACGCCATCTATCGGACTTTTCATTTCCAAAAATCCTCAATCCTAAATGCCAATTCTCATGCGATCACGATGACCTGGCCCTGTTCTCGTGACCAGGTATTTTGGCAAATACTAAGGCCTTGGCTTGTACCTCTATGAACATTTACCTCTCGATGGAGACGGCCTTATCTTTCTTCCTCTTCGTCTAGTTGATCGACATCTTCTCTTGAAGGATTTGGAAGTAACAAGCCTGAAATAAACAGTAAATTCAATGTTAAAGACCCCAGGCTTCGATCGAAAAACCACACGAAAATATTGTGCGATATTGTACTTTAAGCGTAGTGAACATAAGGCCGAGTTCCCCGTGCTGCATGACGGGTTCTTGGAAGTGTACTTAGCATGCGATATTATACCTTAAGCGTAGTGAATATAAGGCCGAGTTTCCCGTGCTGCATGACGGGTTCTTGGAAGTGTATTCGGCATGCGATATTGTACCTTAAGTGTAGTGAACATAAGCCGAGTTCCCCGTGCTGCATGACGGGTTCTTGGAAGTGTACTTAGCATGCGATATTATACCTTAAGCGTAGTGAACATAAGGCCGAGTTCCCCGTGCTGCATGACGGGTTCTTGGAAGTGTATTTAGCATGCGATATTATACCTTAAGCGTAGTGAACATAAGGCCGAGTTCCCCGTGCTGCATGGCGGGTTCTTGGAAGTGTATTTAGCATGCGATATTGTACCTTAAGCGTAGTGAACATAAGGCCGAGTTCCCCGTGCTGCATGGCGGGCTCGAGGAAGTCCTCCACGAAGTGTATCTCGGAGCCGAGCTGCAGGATGCGCGCGCGCACCACCACGAAGTGGAACACCGGGAACAGCTCGTCCATGCTCCACAGGTAGTTCGCGCCTGAACAATCAATAACAAATACATTTTAGTGGGAGAGACAAAATTCGGCATGAATCGAAATCGAATTCGTCTTGACCAGAGTGATACCAGGCGGGCAGGCGGATCACCTGATGGTAAGCAACTGCCACCGTCCATGGGCACCTGCAACACCAGTGGAGTCACAAGTAACTGCCAACCTTTTATCCCCTTCCCATCGGGTGGGTCTCCGATACCCTCACTCACTCGGCGAAACAGCATAGGGGCTGCGTCACGCCGGTTTTCTGTGAGGCAATGGTATCACTTTGGTCGAGCCGGCGCATGCATACCGAAGCGTGGCTCTCCCACAATTCAATCTCTCATAAAGCTGCATATAATGTGTCAATAAAGTCGTGAAATTTATTCTTGAGGAATTCCATAGGAGTTCCATAGTATTATAACCAATGGGGCTACCGTACCTATGACGTAAGCGGCAGTGGCGTCATCAATGAAGGTTTTTACAAATGCAAATACGACAGATGGCGTTACGTTGACGTCAGGTCCAACAACGAGTGGATTGGTTATATTTAACGTATCATGTCAAAATTATGAAGCTATGAAACAACCAATGTCATCAAAGTTGGACCTGAAGCACAAAATAATTTCACACAGAAGTTAGACTTTGACCTGGTTTTGAATTTAGAAGAGTTCGTTGACATAATTATGCTAGGGTGTTGCCCAGCATTAGTACATAAGCGCGCGGCCTCTACCATAGACCTCGAGAGTTTGACAATCTTATGTCATAAGTTAGGATTAATATGGTCCAAAAGGCGTTTTTGCCCGTCAATGCGCATGCGTGAGTACATGACATATTTTTAGCTCTTATGCATCAAGAAAGTCATGAAATTAAAGAGGCCTTTTGCAAATGCAAATCCAATAGATGGCGTTACGTAGACTTCATATGCACAAAATACATATTGACACAGAAGGCTGACTGCCCACTAAGAGGCTCTTGGATCCATCTATTGGATTTTGCATTTGCAAAAAGCCTCATTAATTTCATGACTTTCTTGATGCATACCTAATTCATGTTGCACAGCAGTAGTCATCTTCTGGAAGGTGCTCCTAATGACGAGCAGCTTCTCGATGGGCGAGAAGGTGGTCTTGAGCTGCTGCAGCGTCTCCACGGCCTCCTGGAACAGCTGTTCCTTGAGCGGGGAGTACGGCGGCGAGGATTGCGTGATGGGACTCTTGTAACCCACCCAGAATTTTCTGTGAACAAAATAAATCAAATCAAATCAAAATATCTTTATTCAATTAAAGTCCTTTACAGAACATTTATGAATGTCAAATTTTATAATCTACTGCTGATTCGGAAGGTCAATTTCTACCGAGAAGAATCAGCAAGAAACTCAGTAAAAATACAAAATGATACCTAAGTATAGTCGGATTTTTAATTAGTCAAAGTGATTTGACAGATGTCAATGTGTCATACCCATACATTTAACATTTTCAAAATGTCAAAATGTATGGGGAATTGACATTTGCATCTGTCAAATCACTTTGTCTAATTAATAATCCGACTATAGTTGCAATCTCGTTGAGGAAAGAGGTTGTATCCTGTAAATATTTATATCTTTTTGACCACGACTTCTACCATCCATTTCTAACAATACTTGTGAAGTTTGAAAATTCATCTAAGATTTTTTCTACTCCCCATACAAAATGAACAAGTCACGTGACCGATTTTGTTTGAAAATGGGCCGGCTCGACCGGAGTGATACCACGGCCTCACAGAAGTACGGCGTGAAGCAGCGCCTGCGCTGTATTTCGCCGAGTGAGTGAGGTTACCGCGGATGCCCAATTGTGGAGAAAGGGGGTTAAATGTTGCGCACGCGCAGCGCACTTGGTGATTCTACTGGTGTTGCAGGTGTCTATGGGCGGCGGTAATCGCTTACCATTAGGTAATAACAACAATAATAAATAATAAATTGAGACAACATCACATACATTGTCCTGGCCCCAAACTAAGGTTTTCCCTTGTACTATGGAAACCATAAACAACGAAGGTACTACAAACACCCAGACCCAACACAAATATCTGTTTCATCAACAAACATTTGTGTTGGTGCGGGAATCGAACCCGCGACCCTTACGTCTCAACCGGCGCTCAAACCATTGCGCTAAATGGGTCGTCATGGCTCAATGGGTGATCCGTCTGCTCGTCTGCCATCTTTCATATAAAAAAAATTACTGACTGGTCGATGCCGAGGAAGGCCATGAGCGTGAGGTCGGGCTGGCGGTTCCACTTGAGCAGGCGGCGCTGGTAGAGGTCGTCCTCGCGCTTGTTGTGCAGCGCGTACAGCATGAACAGCGCCGGGTGCACGCGCGGCAGCAGCGTCGGCTGCAGCAGCGACGCCGCCGACACCACCTCGCTGGACAGCCATACATAAATAAATAATTTATTTATTTATTATAGAAACTCAACAGCTTTAAATACAACTAGCTTTTGCCCGCGACTTCGTTCGCGTGGACTTCAGGTTCGTAGAAACCTCAAAAATTGTAGCCTATGTTTCTGATGTATAAGCTATATCATGGTAAAGTTTCATTCAAATCCATTCAGTAGTTTTTACGTGAAAGAGTAACAAACATCCATACATCCTTACAAAATTTCGCCTTTATAATAGTAGTAGGATGTAATTGCTTAAACATCTTAAATTAGTACAACACTAGCCAATTACAGAGTCCCACCGCTTATACAATTGTATAAAAAAGAAAGAGAAAATAAGTTTTCTACAATATCGTGCAAAATATGAGGTACCTTTATAACAAACCTTGATCAGAGGCCGAGCAAAAATGATAGTAATTCTATTTTGGTGATCAATTTAAAAGGCCCGACCTATTCCATTGTCACACCAGTATGGGCCATTTGTCACGTAAAAAAACACCACACTTGCCTTTCCTCACTCGACCCATCTTCTAAGTCCATCCAATAGGACAATAAAACGTCAGTGCCCTCTGGCGGCAGCGCCGGGCAACCCGGCAACCTGACCACAGGTACAATATCAAAAAGATACTATTACAAGTATGCTCTTTACTCACCCGTCAATAGGATTGCTTTCCTCACTCGACCCATCTTCTACATCCGTCCTATAGGACAGCACGACGTCAGTGCCCTCTGGCGGCAGCGCGGGGAACAACAGCCTGACCACCTGGTACAGCCTCGAGGTGATACTCTTCAGCTCCTTCACCGCGTGGTTGAGGAGGAGGGGGTGGGCGCGGACTCCTCCGTATGTCGTGTTGAAAGCATTCGTCAGGCCAAGAACCAGCTGGCCTAAAGGGTGGTACGTGGATTCACACGCCTGGAAGATTAGACGTCATTTAATGGCGAAGATACGAAAATTAGGACCGTCGCGTGTGAATATCCAATGGCGTAGTAGTTGGATTGAGGGCCATCTGCAAGGTGCTTGGTTATTTCTGAACGTGATAGGTCAAAATGTCAATTTAACGAACAATACTGTCAAAGTTGGACCTGTTCAAAAGTACGCCATCTAACGGATTTTTCACACACGATAGCCCGCATTTAGCTATTTTAAACCTAGATAAGAGAATTTCGTGCAACTGTCAGTAGGGAAAATATTACAGATGAAAATACAGTCTAGAAATATAAATAAACACACACACAGAAAATATTTATTTACTATACTAAAGACCGATTTTTCAATCTTCAGATAAAAAAGGAGGTTTTTTAATTGAGGACAGTGATGATGACCTCACTCCGTCTGATGGTAAGCGTATGGATTTAAGTAAGAAGTACGAGAGTATCTATTGCTTTATTCGTCTGGTAAGTTTGATTTGACTGATGCAATGATCGGATTTATTGATGAAAGCTTATACTTTAACATGCCGACGAATTTGTAAATGTAATGTTTACATTAGTATTAATGTAATGTTTGAGGACGGGTACCCTAATGGCACTACCTATCCATCCGATCACTGCTGATAAATCGCGCATAAGGCTATTTCACCATGACGTGATGCGACGTGCTAATATGTCGATGCATAAAAATATCGAAGGACGCCAATAATTGGCACTTGTTTGTTGTCGACTCCAATAGATGTCTACACTTTAATACCTTCATATAATAGCTAGCACAGCTTTAGTAGCTTCATATAATATATTTAGGCTATGCTATAAGGGTAGTACTATGACAAGGTAATAGAGAGTATATAGGTACATCTTTTTAGTGCTATCTGTGTCTACTTGTGATTTTTTCTTCATAAACATCTGTCGCATAGCGTCTTAGCAAAATAACCTAAATAAATCTAGGCATTATTAACACATCCACAGATACAAACATGCCAACTCCTATTAGTTGAAAGCAACAACATACATACCACACATATACTGCTATAATCGTTAGCCTCCCTTAGCTTTGCTGTGGTCTGGTAAAAAGAATTTTCATTTACGGTAAACTATTAGGAACCATTCGTACGAGTGGGTATGTTAACGCGGTCTCGAGTTATCAAACTGTGGCATCACTTACAATTTCGTTTTAAGTAGGTATATTACCTCAACCTACGGTGAAGATGGATGTTGGAGGCACAGGTTCAACCAGTAGGCCTAACATGCGCACCGCGACAAAATTTTATCGACTCTCGTTCGCGAGAGCGCATTCCTTCTATCCCGCTCATCGCTCAGTCAGGTGAGGGAGAAGCAACTTGCGCCGACACAATACGAGTGTCGACAAATTATCTCGTGGCGCGCATGTTAGCCCGGCAGGAGATTGATGACCTGATAGCCGAGCCGAACTACCAAAGGGGGAGATAAAATCATCTGGACTTCGTTGGCTTAGACACATGGAGAGAAGGGTCCAAGAGAACTTAGATATCGCTGGAGTACGAAGTCGCCAAAGGACCTTAAAGCACTAAACGTGCATGAATGGGCAGAATTGGTACAGGACCGAACAAAATAGCGAACTTTGTCGTCGGAAGACAAGACCCACCTTAGATCGCTGAGCCAGCGTAGCAAGTAAGAAATCCATTGCATTTTTTGCTGACTCTGGACCAAACAACGGTACCTATCGAGATTTTTTTCATATTGTAAAAATAAACATTTCTTACGACGTTTGGCAAATTCAAACAAATTATTGAAAAGACCGCTTACATTATACTAGCATATACTTAACGATAGTTTGGATATTTTTAACATTGTACAATTAAGAATATTGCACAATACATTGTTATTAAAATATTTAATTGATCAATAAAATTGCGGTTTAATTAGAGATGCACACAGTGATCAAGCAAGACCGCGTTTTACGCTAAACATCTATAAATAATTCAGCGACTAAATTACAGTGCTACAAGGCTGTTTTGGCCTAAAAGTCCGATTAACAAAATAATTATTAAGTATATAACGACAGTGTCAAATTCACACATTATGTGATTCTTGCTAAGGAAACAGCATTAGATTTCACCACGCGCCAAATCAGACTTGTCGCTCCGAATACGGCTACAATATGAGAAAATGAACTTACATTTTGCAAATACAGCTTCAGCTCCGTATAGTCTTCCAAAGTCAAGGTCTTCTGTCCAAACCCCGGTATCACCTCCAAACAATCCACCGACTTCTCTATATCATTCCTCGACGGAGTCCTATGATGCTTCTCTTTGTGGGAACAGGAAATGGCGACGGCAACGTTCTGCCAGATCTTGGCGTTGTCTATGGTCGGCTCTGCGGGGCCGTTGGCGAAGTGGTTCCCGGTGGGGGTGAGGATGGTCTCCGACACCCCTAGACATTGGAAGCACTGGCGGAAGAGGGCGTTCCACTTCTGGTTGGGGGCCACGCTGAGCTTGCCGAAGGAACTGGAACATGGTGTTTAGCCAGGTGAGTTTCACCTAAAATTGGGACCCACCACCTTCCCATGGCTATACCAACAGTACGGTTATACTGGCCGAATTGGGGGCGTTGTGCGCGGATATTGCGTGTGCTAAGCACTCTTAAAAATGGGGACCGTGGGAGAGTCACGTTCGCCACTGGAGTGGCACCACGGCTTACAAAAAAATAGCCAGAAGAACTTGTAACTTTTTGGTATTTCTGGTGTCAATGGGCAGCGGCAATCATTTACCATCAGCTTGTCCGACTGCTCGTCTGCTACTTACAACGTGAAATTTTCCCCACCCTGATCTTTACTCTTGAGTGAACAGTTGTACACTTATAAGTATACAACCTCATTCAAATATGAACCTTTTAGTCCTGTAGGCCTAACATGCGTACCGCGACAAAATTTTATCGACTCTCGTTCGCGACAGCGCATCCTTCTATCCCGCTCATCGCTCATTCAGGTGAGCGAGAAGCAACTTGCGCCGACACAATACGAGTGTCGACTAAATTATCTCGTGGCGCGCATGTTAGCCTGGCTGGTTTAAGAGTCAAGGTGTTTCCATTTTTACACTGGTTACCTACACAATGTTATTAA
Organism: Cnaphalocrocis medinalis; assembly: GCA_014851415.1. Lineage (NCBI taxonomy): Eukaryota > Metazoa > Arthropoda > Insecta > Lepidoptera > Crambidae > Cnaphalocrocis > Cnaphalocrocis medinalis. The sequence continues at coordinate 14,565,603 of CM026277.1, read as the reverse complement.
GAAATAGGCTTTCATCGCGCTTCATTAGAGCAAAAGACTATATTTTTTGTCGTTAAAATAGTATTAAAAAGCTTCTGAAACCATCAACCATGAACAAAAGAAAACTCACTTTGGTTTAGTACCCGATGGCGGCACGGGATTGGAGACATTCAGATGCATAGTCGCGTTCGAGAGCTTAACGCCTTCGGTCCAGGCGCCACTCAGGGAGCCCTCTATCTTGTCCCCGCTGGAGAAGGTGAGCACCCCCTTGCCGGAGAACACGCCGGCCGATCTGAACTCGCCCTCGTAGTGGGTTCCATCTTCGAACACCATTACTCCGTGACCCTGGAACGGATTATGTAGGAGTTTCTCAACTAGGACATACATATATCTATACTATTTATAAAGAAGTTAATCTCATACTCCACGCCAGGGCTTATAGGTGAACCGAAAACACTAAACACTTGCGTGATACACTCAACGTCCAGCGCCATCTATTGGAAGACAGTATATTTTAAAGCGCATAATTGGCAAAACAGGTTTCTAACCAACCCTTTCCCAAAGCGCCCCGTTGGTCTAGTGGTTAAGTACCGGTCCGTGATTCGGGTCCTGGGTTCGATTCGATTTTTTTTATGTGATAGGTGGCAGACGTGCAGACTGATCACCTGATGCTAAGCAATAACCATTAATTATTATCATTATTTTTGATCGATTTGATTCGAAGACGGGTCAAAAGAGAGCATTAACAATGGAATTAAAATTATTCCTTGCTGTTGTTTGTATTTAGATTTGGAAAAAAAAAAACATTTTTTTTGAAATAACACTGTACCTTTAAAAAGTCAAGTCACCAAAATGCACCTCCAATACATAACGGAAATATTTTTGTGGCCCTTACCCTTAGTTACGATGTTATTCATGCATTGTTAAGCGCAAAAAAAATCTGAATATGTTTTTAGCGCAAGAAAAGTCAGATAAGTAGATTACCACATCTTTATAGGTATAACAATTTAAATAAATTAGTACAAGAAGGACAAACGGCAACACAAATACTTTTTGCCAACATTCTTGCATAACAATAACATACTAACCGTGAGAACGTCTTGCATAAATAGACCTTCGTAGTAGATTCCGTCGAGCGTCACAATGAGGCCACATCCATGCTTCTTATTATCGCTCCAGTTGCCCAAGTACTTCTCGCCTTTGCCTATATCATCCATGACCCCGTATCCTTGCTTGACCCCGTTCACCCATTCCCCAGTGTAGATGGTGGCTGAGGAGGAGGTGAAGTCTCCCTGCTTCTTGATCCCGTGGCCGTGCGGCTGGCCGTCTTTGAAGTAGCCCTCGTATATGTCGCCGGTTGTGTACTTTAGGACCCCGTAGCCGTTCTGTAGGTTGTCCTTCCATTGGCCTTCGTAGATTCCTGTAATTGTGGGGTTGTTACTTACAAATCTTGGACTTTCTCAAATAAATTTGTTTGTCTAACAATACCGCCTATGTCGAAAATGTTTCGCACTCTCTCCGAAATGTAAGTAACCTTTAGAAAACCGAAAGACACGCTATAGTCTGCGGCAAGAAAGTGTAGTTATGACCTAGAGTGCGCAGAAACCAATTTTAATAGAAAGTCTACTTTTTTACAAGTGCGCAAAATAACGGTTATCGCTAGTCTTTCGTGCCGCCAGCTACACCATAATTTACGCCTATGGCATTCAAAAGTTAAAACTGCCAATGTTCGACTTAGGCGGTATTGTTAGATAAACAACATTATCCCAAAACGATCTGAAGTTCCAACCCCGTTCCAACATGCCATGTTAAAAGGGGCTGGAAGGAGTTTTCTTCCGGTACTAACATTATATTGCGTTTTATAATGATAACTAGTGGCCCGCCCTCACTTCGCTTCGGGACCGTAATTCAGAAATGAACCAATAGATGGCGCAATGTCCAATTGCATCGCGCAAGCGTTTCGCGTTTTCGGTTTACCTATAAGCCTTGTCGTTGTCTAAAGAAGTTAGCTCTTTATAAATAGTATAGATAATTATATAATTTGGGTTCGCGTCTCTCCTGATATGGCCATGTAATGAGAAAGAGTGAGGAAACATGTAACCAAAGAGTGATGGTTATGAGTGTAAATGGGTGGAGGAAAAAGAGGACACTTGTAAATGCTCGTACTATAACGTTGGTAAATTATTACTCATTCAAAGTAAACACAAAGTTGACCATTACCTTTTCATTCAAAGAAATCAATGATTCATTGTTGGCGCATTGATTTAATGAGTTGGCTAATAATAACCAAGTGGCATGTTGCGCGTGCGGCCCGTTTACATTATGCACTTTGTTTATGAGATGGTGTATGAATTGTAGCTTAAGAACAATAATGCCCTTGGCATGTTTATGAACAGTCTCGTCAATAAAATAATTTTAAACCTTGGAGGATGAGCACGCTTCGGCAGAATGGACTGGCTCGACTGAAGTGATTACCACGACACACAAAAGACGCAGTGTTTCCTCGAGTGTGTGCGGGTACCGGAGGCCTAATTGAGGGGAAAGGGGGTTAAAGGTTGGCAGCGCACTTGTGACTCTACTGGGGTGGCAGGTGTCTATGGGCGGCGGGCTTTAATCGCTTACCATCAGGTTAACCGTCTGCTCGTCTACCACCTATCACATAAAAAAAAATGTTACGAACTAGGTATCAAATGACTCAAGTACCTACGTGATATCGACACAACGAAGGGCTTTTGTCGCAAGTTTTTCATGAATCGGTGGTAGACATGTTTACGACGGCACACAGATAACTTTATTAGTGGAATCGCTATCTTGCGACTGACAAGGCAGTGGTATTACCAGACATACGACATTTTTATAAAAAAATAATCTATTATAATTTACACTTAAGCATGGTATCCATATTGTGAGGCTTTTGTATTAGCTCTCACTTCAATAACGAGGTTGTCTGTTTGAAGTCGACGATGCGGCAATGTTATTCTTATTTACTAGTTTATATTTCAAAGACCTTGTTGTGTTGACCTTACACAATACATGAGCCTTGCCTTGTAAAACTACCGCAAACAATTAGAAGTGTATGTACCGAAACTATTTGATAAAAAAAAATCTATTGTTCATTTACCTACTGAAGGAATCTCCATCTTCCCATGTCCGCATAGGGCGTTGAGCTGAAACTGACCCACATACAGCTTATTATCAGGCCATTCCACCTTCCCAGTGCCATGGATCTTCCCATCCAACCATCGGCCGCTATACTTAGCCTCTTTATAAAAGCCATTCTTACTCGAAAACGTGTAGCTAGCTGTCCTGGCTGCTGGAGGCTTAAAGACAGACTCCTTGTTCAAAGCCGCTTTGATGGACATGTTCAATGAATGAACCCATTCAGTCTTCTCCTGTTCCGTGCTCGTCGACACCGACAGAACCTCCTCTGGCGTCGTCAGCTGAATTACGTTCTGCAGAGAGTCAGTATTGGACACAGGTTCCACCCAAAGTGTATCCAAGGGATGCACGTTAGGGGTGCTACCAACGACGTGAATAAATAAGTCGTTAAATAACACAAACCAGTGTGAGGAAAATCTGCCAGGGTTCACCAAATTGAGCGGGCGACTTCTCGACTCTCTGACTAATCGCCGCTCCGGCGTCCTGTATTGATCAAGGTTTTTTCCTATTGTCTCCCAAAATAGTTTCGTCAAATCAGCTTCCTTCCTCTTTTTTTCCTGCTCCTCTATTAGTGTGTCCAAAGATGCAATAACCTTGTTCAATCTGTCATCAATATTCGTTTTGGCATCAACCTTTTTTCTTTTAGACATGTATCTTAGTAAAGACTGAGCTATACACTTGTAAGAGCTCAATCTTGTTAATGGCTGCACAAAAGCTAGTGCTACTATGGCTTCTGAAGTCTTCTTGTTGTTTTTCTGCTTGTTCGATGGAAGTTGATCACTAAATAAGTTATATATACTAGTCGGAACATCAACTATATTATTGATTTGAGAAAAACCACCAATAACAATCAAATTGCTTACAGCTACGTAATACTTTCTGTACAAATAAATATACTCTTCTAAATTTTTTATTAAAGAAATATCACATTCGTTTATGTGCTTTTCAGCATACTGCCACATCGAGAGCACGTTCAAAGCAGTTGTGTTTAAAATGTCACTAAAAATATCACAAACAGTTTCATAAACATTGGAATGTACAGTGATTGCTTTACTTTTCTTTAAAAAGGGCTTTATAAGGGAGTGATATATTAACAGCATCTCCTCCAAATATCTTTGAGCAATAGACAAGTCCTGAAATTCAGGACATATCACCGGTATCTTCAACAGAACAGTAGCTGATATTACCAGAAGATAGTATTCTCCAATGATAACACATATTTTGGGATTTATTTACAAAATTTTGGGGTTCAGAAATTTTCACAGCCAATTCTTTGCCATTTTCTTTTATCTCTTCTTCTTCTTTTTCAATTTTCTTATTCAGGTTCTCAATAGTTTCAGTATAGCCCTCAGTGTGTTTCCCCATGTAAAAAATATTTTCATTGTGTGTGTAAGCAAGTGTGTGGTGATCAGTTGCTATCATGTCTCTGACTCTATCACTGTCTGAATTTTCAGTGAACTGTTTGGGGCCACTTTTGTCTACTCTAGATTCAAAACTGACTTGGTGGAAAGTGGTTGTAGCCCCAAAGGTAAAGGCGCCCGTCAAGAGTGAGAGCTGAGCAATGCCACTTGCCACATGAAACTTTTTGCAACCCAAAACCAGACAAACTCATCACAACCATAGGCTTTAGCCTCTTGACTGTGTCTCCTATTCCTAACTGCCCATATGATATGTCTCCCCAAGTCCAAAGCTCAGTTGCTAAGATATTCTTACCAAGTTTAGACATATTTTTGAGGTTTTCCTTTTTTCTAGCTGCTTCAAACTCTTTTTCACTACTGATTGTGCTAGTAGAGAACTGCAAATCTTCAATATTACAATTTGAAGTGCAGCTGTACATGAGGGAATTAAATTCCTCATTGTGGTTTCTTATCAGGAGTTCAACCACTTCATTATTATCACTACTGCCACTGACATGTCTTGAAAGAGTTGCTACTTTATCTCCTACTGTTTTGACCCCTTCATAGACAAGGTTAGTGAGGTTTGAGACATTTTCTTTGATTATTCTTGTGGGTTTTTCAGTATATTCTACAAGGTAGTCTTCACCAGCAGAGACCCAGGATAACTGTCTGCTTAGAAACTGTCTAGCTGCATCTGTATTTATAAAAATATTGTTAATCTTTTCTGTACTCCCATGTGGACTTTCATTATCCTTCTCAGTGCTTTCATCATCATCCTCATGAGATTTTGTATTAAGATTATCAGTTTCAATGTCTGTAATTTTCTGTGTATCACTACTTCTTGCAATTTTTGACTCTTCAGATGAGGGACTAGAATCTTCTGTAAAGCTGTGGGCATCTATATGAACATCAGTTTGTGGTGCTGTTGTACTACTAGAGTCTTCACTCGACTTGCTGATCTGTACTCCTAAGGGGCAGGTTTCTGACAAGGACGGCACTGACGCAGGGGACGCTAGGCCTATTATTGTCTGACATTGTGAGCAATTTGAAGCAAACACCTCTTCATCGTCATTATCACTTTCAGTGTCACAGTTGCCTGACCGTTTAACATTTTTCCTAGCTATAACTGCTGCAAAATTCTGCCCAATAGATGCACTGTATACTGTCCGTCCTTCAAAAAATACAACTTTTTTTATACTACTAGTATCTAATCCTATTTGGGGCATAACACCACAGCCCCAGAGTTGTCCATCACTACTGATAAAGAGTTGTCCGAAGTCACTAGACACCACATTCCTGAACTTCACTTTGTAACTGGAACTTTTGAAGCCATGAGGACAACACTTTGCATCCTCCTTCACAACAACTTCTTCTTTGCTTTTAAAACTTGAGTTTGTTTTGTAAAGGCGCCCATGGACGTCAATTACGTAAAGAATGTCATTGTGATATGATATGTCTATAGCCGAAATGCCGCTAATTTTTCTAAATACTAAGCAATCTTCTTCAATGTCGCAGTGATAGAGACCATGGTCATTTCCTAGGACAATGAAATCAGCGCCCAAGGAGCAAAGTTTCACGATTTTCTCAGGTACTTGCTGCGATGAATTAATTCTCAACGGGGCGATTCCTTTCCAGAACTTATGTTGACTCATTATTTGATAAATATTGCTTCTTTTTGCTGAGGAGAAGTATTATCGACATTGAATTTGGGTTCTCTTCTTCACTGTAACTTCAACATTTGAACAAGATTTTTATCCAGAACACTGCACTAATGTTACTTTCGACAAACACTAACTCTCAATTTTGTTGCGAAATAATTAAGACGGTACTGGTTTATGTATTTTGGCAAAAAAATATTTATTTATGTGAAAATTGATAATTTGGAGTAAATCTATTTTGACATTTCCGCGCACAATTTGACAGCTTGTCTATGGTATTTCGGATTAGTGTACGTTCCGTTATACGTAAAAGAATCTCTTTCCTAAAATGTTGCTGTATAAAACGCTGCACACTTCTATAAAGGAATTTATACACATAATTTTCCTTGCTCATTTGTCTATGGTTTGTACAGAAAAAAAGGATTGTCAAGCTAAATTCTGTCAAATTTTCGTCAGCGTCCGCCTCTTTCTTTTTGTAATTAAAAATGGCGAATCGTGGTGGATCTGCTAGACGTGTGCCTGAAAATGAAGCTGCAATCACTTACGTACAGTGTGATGGTTTGGTAAGTAGACGCATGTTTAATGAAAATATGAAATATCTATCATAAAATGTTGAATTACTTTCATAACCTCTTCCACTATGTAGTTGGTCGACACGTCATTTATTTTCCCTTTTTTCGCTAAAATAAAAATTAACTCGTGCCACACAGTCACAGCAAATGTTTCAAGTGATCATTATGAACCGTGATAATCCAACATATTGTTTATTCAGATTATTATAAGGTTATGTTTTTTGTCAATAAGTTTTACTTCAGGGTGTCAATGTCAACTTTCCTCGTTGTGTTTATACAGATATAGTTCCAATACTTGTATACTTATCGCTATATTTCTAACTAATACTTTTTTAAATTGCAGGCGGTGATGAAAATTAGTGAAGCACTGCCATGAAGAATCATTGCAGCAACATGGAGGTGGCCCAGGGAGCCCTGCTCGGGCTGGTGGTAGGAAAACCGTCTGGAGATCACCAACTGCTTCCCGTTTCCCGAAGCATGATGATACCATGGATGAGGAGGAGTATCAGCTTGATATGATGAGAAGACTCCGCAGAGTTAATGTTGATCATTTCCATGTTGGATGGTTAGTAGACAAGAATTTTCATATACCCAGTTAATAGTTCACCTTTTGTCTTAAAATTATTGTAGAATGCAGAATGTATAGAAGGCGTCAGCTTTGGTTACCTCCATACTGCTAAAACAGCACAAATTTCTCAGACATAAAAACAATTCAAAGTCTAGGTATCTCAATGCGATGCTGTGCGTACCTACTACCTACATTGTACTTTGTTTGTTAATTAAATTATATATTACAAAATATAAATTGACACAGAAGTGTAAAACATTTCTAAATATGTTATAAACATTTAATGCTATTGTAAAGATTTATATTAAGACTTATTAAATTGTGGTCTACTTTCAGGTACCAAAGTGCAGATGTGGGCAACTTCCTGAGTCAGTCCCTGTTGGAGTCTCAGTACCATTACCAGACCTCTATCGAGGAGAGTGTGGTGGTCATATACGACACTAAGAAGTCTGCCAGAGGTTTCCTCACATTGAAGGCTTACCGTCTTACCCCTCAGGTGGGTTGTAGTAAATTTTTCATTGTCCTAGCATTTTATGATTGAGGCTTGAGCTATTCTGGTGATTGCATTGAATTGAATCTAACATTCATTACCCTTAAGCAGGGGTGCCAGACAAAGGGGCTTAAAGTTACTCATTCAGAATTATTATCTAAAATGTTCATAATAGCCAAAGATTTAACTATGTACTCAAACAGGTATAGTTTTATATAGACAAAACCTATTGCTTACATATTGAACACCTGATCAAGAATAATTAAAGATTAATTTAATCAGAAAAACAGATACCTGAAAGATCAAGCAGCTGTTATTAGGCTAAAATGAGAAAGAAGTCTATTCCAGTAGGAGTGCAAATGCTATGTGTTAACAATTACGTTCCTCGTTTCCAGGCTATCGCTATGTACAAAGAGGGTGACTACACACCAGAAGCTCTTCGCAACCTGAAGATTGGCTACGAGAGTTTGTTTATCGAAGTGCCTATCGTTATCCGTAATTCGCCACTGACCAATATAATGATGTCAGAACTACAAGAGATGATTCCAGAGGAAGAAGGCTCCAAATTCTTAGATCTTGGCACAGCTTCTGTGCTGGAAGGTTTGTATATTTATTCTAAAAAAAATTCAGATTTACTCTTACTGTTGCATTTCCGTTTTGTTTCTTAAGTACAATACATCAACTAACCCAAGTAACGAAACTAATATACGATAAAACTTCAGTCGTAAATTTCGTTTCATTGTAGGCTCTGAAATCTTTGACGCTGTAGTACGGAAACAGGAGTCCACTTTACATTACATATACCTACATTACAATCTTTGACGCTGCACCATTCGAAATTGCCTAATGCGAATGGAGCATTCGTTGGAATCAACACTTTTAACGCGTTCACGACGTACCTAGGGTTTCACAATGTATTATACATTAGTAATGTCAGGTCTTATATTAAAGTTCCTTCATAGATAGCTGGATCTTAGATTTTATCATTAACTTATTGTTTGTTTTTTTTCAGGTCAACTTCGCAGCCTGATGGAGCGTGTAGACGAATTGAACCAGGAAGCGATCAAATTTAACCGCTACCAGCAGCTCGTGGTGCGGCAACAACAGGACAAGCACCGCTGGATGGTCAAGCGGGCCCAGGAGAATGCTGCTAGAGCTGCCAAGGATGAGCCCCCACTGCCAGAGGAAGACGTCAACAAACTATTCAAGCCACTGCCAGTGCCCCCCAGGCTGAACCCGATGATTGTAGCCGGCCAGATCAACACGTACAGCCAGCATATAAGCCAGTTCTGCTCGCAGAGCTTGGCTAAACTGTACTTGACCCAAGCGCTGCAAAACGCGAAAGAGGCCAAGCAAAGTAATAACTGAATTTTATTAAATTTGTAATGCAGCGTCACACTTATATTCTTTTTATTGGAATCCTATCATTACATATTATTTAAGACATTTGTTTTTAATTGTTCTCATAAATATAAATTAGAGCGCGCAGTCTCTCAGTGGACACAACTTTTTAAGTTCTCCTAGTTTGGTTAGTTTGATATTTTTTCATGTAAGTACAGTCGCCGTCAGATATGTCGTAGCAGACAAGGTGACCAAATATATCTGAACAAATTAAATTGTGGTCTACTTTCAGGTACCAAAGTGCAGATGTGGGCAACTTCCTGAGTCAGTCCCTGTTGGAGTCTCAGTACCATTACCAGACCTCTATCGAGGAGAGTGTGGTGGTCATATACGACACCAAGAAGTCTGCCAGAGGTTTCCTCACATTGAAGGCTTACCGTCTTACCCCTCAGGTGGGTTGTAGTAAATTTTTCATTGTCCTAGCATTTTATGATTGAGGATTGAGCTATTCTGGTGATTGCATTGAATTGAATCTAACATTCATTACCCTTAAGCAGGGGTGCCAGACAAAGGGGATTAAAGTTACTCATTCAGAATTATTATCTAAAATTTTCATAATAGCCAAAGATTTAACTATGTACTCAAACAGGTATAGTTTTATATAGACAAAACCTATTGCTTACATATTGAACACCTGATCAAGAATAATTAAAGATTAATTTAATCAGAAAAACAGATCTGAAAGATCAAGCAGCTGTTATTAGGCTAAAATGAGAAAGAAGTCTATTCCAGTAGGAGTGCAAATGCTATGTGTTTACATTAAATTTATTTTATTTAACAATTACGTTCCTCGTTTCCAGGCTATCGCTATGTACAAAGAGGGTGACTACACACCAGAAGCTCTTCGCAACCTGAAGATTGGCTACGAGAGTTTGTTTATCGAAGTGCCTATCGTTATCCGTAATTCGCCACTGACCAATATAATGATGTCAGAACTACAAGAGATGATTCCAGAGGAAGAAGGCTCCAAATTCTTAGATCTTGGCACAGCTTCTGTGCTGGAAGGTTTGTATATTTATTCTAAAAAAATTCAGATTTACTCTTACTGTTGCATTTCCGTTTTGTTTCTTAAGTACAATACATCAACTAACCCAAGTAACGAAACTAATATACGATAAAACTTCAGTCGTAAATTTCGTTTCATTGTAGGCTCTGAAATCTTTGACGCTGTACCATTCGAAATTGCCTAATGCGAATGGAGCATTCGTTGGAATCAACACTTTTAACGCGTTCACGACGTACCTAGGGTTTCACAATGTATTATACATTAGTAATATCAGGTCTTATATTAGAGTTCCTTCATAGATAGCTGGATCTTAGATTTTATCATTAACTTATTGTTTTTTTTTTCAGGTCAACTTCGCAGCCTGATGGAGCGTGTAGACGAGCTGAACCAGGAAGCGATCAAATTCAACCGCTACCAGCAGCTCGTGGTGCGGCAACAACAGGACAAGCACCGCTGGATGGTCAAGCGGGCCCAGGAGAACGCTGCTCGAGCTGCCAAGGACGAGCCCCCACTGCCAGAGGAAGACGTCAACAAACTATTCAAGCCACTGCCAGTGCCCCCCAGGCTGAACCCGATGATTGTAGCCGGCCAGATCAACACATACAGCCCAGCCATATAAGCCAGTTTCTGCTCGCAGAGCTTGGCTAAACTGTACTTGACCCAAGCGCTGCAAAACGCGAAAGAGGCCAAGCAAAGTAATAACTGAATTTTATTAAATTTGTAATGCAGCGTCACACTTATATTCTTTTCATTGAAATCCTATCATTACATATTATTTAAGACATTTGTTTTTAATTGTTCTCATAATTATAATTAGAGCGCGCAGTCTCTCAGTGGACACAAACTTTTTACTTCTCCTAGTGTTGTTAGTTGATATTTTTCATGAAAGTACAGTCGCCGTCAGATATGTCGTAGCAGACAAGGTGACCAAATATATCTGAACAAATTAAAATGTCAATAGGTTCTATACGCTACAAGTAACCATTAATATCTGAACATTCAGTACTGCATTATATCTGAGCAGATGCTGTCATTTACTTCTCAACATACAATAACCAATAATATCTGAACTGACATCCATCACGCACGTCAATACCAATGCGAGGTTGGCAAAGAAGGCAAATTCTATAAGTTAGCCTTAATTATCACGTGAAGGAGTCCGACCGGTTCTAAGACGATTCCTGGAATGTAGTGGGATAAGCGGGAATGTTCTGGTTGAGTTAGAATTTGTAACTATAAATAAGCCTAATTACCTACTACCCGTGCGGATAAACGCTGGGATTAGAAATGGCGGACCGACGAGCCGGTACCGTCAGCATACTAAGTACGTAAAATTATAATTAAATATAAGTAAACTGAAAAATCGTAGAAAATATCGTAAGCATTGAAAATGTTTTGATATTTTATTAATTCAAATATATATAAGTATGTTTTATAGGTTTTTTAATTTGTAAGTAGTATTTTTACTGTATTTATGTAAAAAAATCTGTGAAAATAATTCAGATTGCGATAAATTCTTTTTTCCTAAAAAGAAATTGTTTATAAACAAATAATAATTTATAATTAATAGCATTTATAAACGAATTAGTTCTCACAAAAATATACATTTATTAGCGGTCCGCCCCGGTTCGCCCGTGGTACATACATAACCTATAGTAATGAGGAATAACGTACCTTTCTAACAAAATATGACAAGACTAACGAAAGGTTCAAAACCACGAAAAAACTAGCTCACAATTTTTTTATTAAAACGCAGCTTTTTTTTTTGTCAGTCTGTACCCACGTGTGCGAGTATAGACGCAAATAGTGTGCGAGCGAGAGGTGAATAGTTGCGCCGCCATTCTAATCCCCAGCGTTTTATCCGCACGGGTAGTACAAAAAATTATCACTTTATAAAAGTTGCTAATGAAAGTACCTAACAACATCAACTAACTAAAGAGCGCGTTTTGTAATTTTTAAAGAGGAGTGTTGAAGCCTCAAGGACTCTAAATGAAAGACCGATAAGAATAATAACGCTTGCGCGATGTAATTTAGCTCAGCGCCATCTATTGGTTCATTTCTGAATTACGGTCCGAAGCGAAGTGAGGGCGGGCCCTAGTCGCTTATAAACGTAAAATTAAAAATGGGTACATTTAATTTACCTTTTTCGAAAACCTTTAAAAACCTTAGAACACAAAATAATTACATAGGCACCTTAGAGCATTAAACCAACTAAGATAGCTACACATATTTTGAGCTTGTCGTAGAGCTCAGAGTATACCTTACATAAACTCTAAATATAAAACAGGAAACTCTTCTTCTTGGTCTTCTTCGGTAAATTAAAGACAACATAAAAGCAACGTGCAATTGATACGTTTAAATGTTGGATACCTACGCTAAACCTCCTCTGACCTAGCGCACCTCGAATTGTGAGTGGCTTTGGCAGATGATCACATACCATCAGGTGACCAGCTTGCTCCTATGCCGCCTGTAGCATAAAAAATCCAACCCAACGTTTGCCCGTACCGACAGACAGGTGAAGTAGTTCTCGTGTAATGACATAATTCGATTATTTGGCCGGTTATCCGACTAGACCGCGACCGACCGCGAAGCCGACAAAGCTAATAGCGATAAGTGACAGGACTGTCCCTTGATTGCCACAAATTGCTTCATCCCGACCGCCGAGCATGTTCGGCCGTTATTAGGATAAGTCGGTGATTAGGATTACAGGTAGCAGAGGGCGGGTAGGTCAGGGGTTCTTAAACTTTGGGACCGTGCCGATATTCTGCATCGGTCGGATATCAACGGTACGGATACCTACTTGCTTAGGTAAAGTCGGCTGCTAAATGATAAATAAAAAAAAACTAACCAGTTATTATAATAGGCTTGGCTCTATATTATTCCCTCTATATTATTCTGTGCCTTGGCTTCTATTTTCTTACACGTTGGTATCTACCTATTGTGTTATATGACCTACATCTTTTTGCAGACGGCAGTTTCCAATCTACATACATATTATGTGTGTCTATGTCACCGTAAAACACTCCGAATTGTAAGATGATCAATTTCCTGGGAAGTATTTTTTTTAATTAAGAATCGTTTGTTATTTTTTTCCAGAAGTTGATTAACTTAAAATAAGCAAAATAAGGTCGGCAGCGCACTTGCGACTCCTCCGATACGAGATGTCGCCATTTGTCTCGGTCTTGTGCAGCTTGTTGCCAATTTCCTGCTTGCAATTCCTGCAGGTCCGCGTCCACTACATCCCGCCAGCGGTCTATTATCAAAAGTACAAATTCTAAAATGAGGTAAATTAAATAGAGCTCTTAGGACCTACTTGCTTTGTAAAAAGTAAGTTATTTTGTGGCAGGTAGGTAAATATTTTAAGATTGTTTCTTTTAATAAAGCAATCACGGAAAGGAAATGAGACATCGGCGACAAACCGCACGTCTCAAAATTATGTTACGACATAATTTGGCTCCATTGGATTATTAGGATTATTTGGGACCCTGAATTACGAATTAAGGATCAGAGCGAACATCTGCTGTTCCAATTTTGGACATTTTTAAAAATTACTTCATGGGAATATTCATTATATTGAGGATCAGGAAGAAAAAAAGCCATTATTGACCGGTGAACATAACATAATCATAGCTAATTTATAAAAATATTAATATTAATCGAAGAAAACAAAGCAATTTTTTTTTTTTTTTTTTTTTTAAGTGATAGGTGGCAGACGAGCAGACGGATCACCTGATGGTAAACGATTGCTGCCGCCAATAGACACCTGCAACACCAGTAGAGTCACAAGTGCGCAGCTACCTACCTTTAACGCGACAGCCCTATCCCCCCAATTGGGCTTGGGTTGACAGGCACAAAAGAACAAAACCTTGTCTAGATCCCTCCCTAGGTCAGGTTACAATACCCATGACACCAATAAGGCGTCATGACTGACAACACATTAACAAACCTGACCTTTTACCGGGAAGGCAATTGAAGTTTATTAATCATTATTGACACAAAGTAAACTCCGCGAATGGTCGCAGGAGGCATCAATTTTATATTGTAAATTGTTATTGCGGCAGAAACGTCCGCTAATTGTGTGTAGCTCGTTAAAAATGAATTATATGCGATGTCAATGTGCGCAGGAGTTGCAATACGTAATACGTGCTTTGTAGCTAAATACAGAGGGTGCGTTGTATATTAAGTAATTGTTACATACCAGAGTTGCCAAATTCTGGTAAGCATACAGGATGTAATTTGTAAACATCTACACCCTTTTAACCACGTCTTCAACCAACAATTCTGTACAACATTTATTTTGTTTTACGACTTTTGAAAATATGAGAAAAATCTACTTTTCATACAAAGTCGGTCAAGTGACTTGTTCATTTTGTATGGGGAGATGAAAAAAAATCGATGATTCCGAAAAGTCATAGAATGTTGTTTAGAATGGTGACCCTACGAGTGTTTAACTAACTTTAACCAAGGGTGGCTATCGCGTGTGCAATGTTCCGCTAGATGGCGTATTGTAGAGCTTAGGTCCATCTAACACGGTGATTGATTATTATTTTTGATGCGAGCTGTCAAAATGTCACTAAACAACCAATGACGTTGAAGTTGGACAGTACGCCATATAGAGTATTTTTCACGCGCTAGAGTCCTCATTAGGCAAGTCCTGCACCGCTTGCTAGCCTTCTGTACCGTTGTTCTGTGTCTCTTATCGCAACATTGTTCTTTTCACTTGTCTTTGCGGTTTCTAAACGTAACTGCCTCGTTTATTGGGCCTAATTAATACGTTCAGAATAATCGCCTGTTCTATTGTTTGGCGGCTTACTTTGTTTGCCGTTTAGCCAACGACAAATAGCAGGCTAGCTATTATATTATTATATCTAAGTTTAGCTAGGTAGATATACTAATTGATTGTTAGTAAATTAGCGATTTGGAACTGGCTTGTCTCGACTGATGGAATGAAGTCCACTGTCACAGTATAACAAGAGTTTATAATGTGGTTTTGTATGACGAGGTTGATGTGTAGTAAAAGCATAGGTACATACCTACAGGATGTATCTGTGAACATTTACATCTTAACAACACTCAATCTCTTTTGAAATCATTCTGAGCAACATTGTTCTATGACTTTAGTAGAGTAGAACACGTGGTTAGAGGGATGTAAAGAAATGTTCACAGATACAACCCGTATATTTGTCCTGGTACTAAAGATTTCGCTTGTGTTAGGTACTTATGGAAACCAGAATCAACGATGGTACCACAAAACCCAGACCCATCCCAACCGGTGCTCAAACCTAGTTATAATCTGCGGCATGAAACAGGAGTTATGACCTTGAGTGCGCAAAAACCAATTTTAATAGAAAGTCTTCTTTTTTACAAGTGCGCAAAATAATGGTCATCGCTATACCTACTTTCATGCCGCCAGCTATACTCGAGTGGTCCTTAACGTTAGTGAGCCCTAGTACATTATGTTCTGAGTCAAAGGACCTTTGTAGTCTATTTGATGTATCCTCCAGTTTTTTCCCTCAAACGCATTACCAAAGCACAAGCAAATTGCCGCAGAAAATTCGATTTATTATCAACCACAAATCGATTTCGCGTTGAATGCCTTAAACGTCCGTCGACGACCCATTTTTTACAGGCTGCCGATGATGCCACACTGACGGCCCTGGTAATTTTATTATGCAAATGCTGCGTAAAGTGTTGCTGGACATAATCGCTCAAATTACTATTAGCTGGGCCAGGGTTGCCAATAACATTATGTTCATTTCTTATTCTCACACTGGCATTGGGGTGCACCCCGGGTCCGAAGCCCCTGCTTGTGCTGGACGCATGGGATTTAACGCTAGAATGATGATAAGTAATATTTTTTATGTTATAGGTGGCAAAGTAGCAGACGGATCACCTGTTGTTAAACAATTGCCAACGCCAATGGACCCCCACAACTCCAGTAGTACGCTGCCAGCCTTTTTCCCTTCCACCCAAATTTCGCCTCCGGTACCCACTCGGCGAAACACAGTTTCACGCCGGTTTTTTGTGTGATGACTCAGGTGTTGAGGCAACCAGTCCTTAAGTACTTATATCCAAGAATGCAGTCAGTACATTTTATTTTCAACCAGAATCCTATGCATTTTTAAAACCTTAATAACTAGGTAATCCTTAAGGGGTCCAGAAAATTCTAATCCCAGCACGATACCTAAGCTTCAACACAACGATGGCCAACCCTGCCAAGGCCCCGACCAGGGACAAGTGCGCGGGAAACGGCGCGGGCGCAGAGAAAAAATGCAAAACGCTCACCCCGTAATGGGCAGTAAGTGCGGCAATCATTGCCCGTCGCTGACTGTTTGCGCTAACGAAGCAACGGCAGGAGATCGTGTAATGATGCTGTTCAATTAACTGGAGGTGTAATTTTTGAGGTTTTGGCACTTTTGGGTTACTCTATCAGGTTTTTAATCCCCGACGCAAAAACGACGGGGTATTGTAGTTGTTGAGTTTGACGTGTTTGTCTGTGTGTCAGTCTGTCTGTGTGTGTGTGTGTGAGTGTGTGTCTGTATGTGGCATCGTAGCTCTCGATCGGGTGAACATTAGTCGATTATAGTTTGTTTGAAAGTAAATAATAAGTGTGTTCTTAGCTAGGTTAGATGACCACCAATTTAAGATGGCTGTCACAACAAAATGATGGGCTGAAATACCCGGATGAGACAGGCACAAGATGCTGAAACTTAAAAACATTGATGGCCAACCCTGCCAAGACCCCGACCAGGGACAGGTCCCCTCCCTCACCCCGTAATGGGCAGTAAGTGCGGCAATCATTGCCCGTCGCTGACTGTTTGCGCTAACGAAGCAACGGCAGGAGATCGTGTAATGATGCTGTTCAATTAACTGGAGGTGTAATTTTTGAGGTTTTGGTACTTTTGGGGCACTCCATCCGGTTTTCAAGAGATATTTTTTAACTTGACAAGGGATTAGGCAGGAACCAAAACTTTTTTTGTAAATAACAAGGTTATTCCCAAAGGGAATATAGAGGACAGATTTTTTATGTGATAGGTGGCTGACGAGTAGACGGTTCATCTGATGGTAAGCAAGTGCCGCCGCCGCCCACAGACACCTGCAACACCTAGAGTTTCAAGTGCGCTGCGAACCTGTAACGTCGTAAGACCCAAACGCCTTTTAAAAGGCAAAAACAATTGATTTTCTATATTGTGTCCAGCTGCTGTTAACCCGTTCTACCCCCAATTGGGCCTTCGGAACCTTATTCACTCGAAACACAGCGCAGGGGATGCTTCACGCCGGTCCTCTGTGAGGCCGTGGTATCACTCCGTTCGAGCTGGACCATTCATGCCTAAGCGTTGCTCTCCCATGGTTAAATAGTACGAGTAATGTTTTTTAATTGCTGCCTTTTAATTAGGCCATTAGCAAAGTGGGGAAAGACCTGGAAGACGCTGGCCCGTGACCGTTATAAATGGCGAGCACAGGCGGAGACCTATACCTACTGTGCCTATAACCTGCAGTGGGATCAAGATACAGGCTGATGATGATGATGATTAATGAAATGAATATATAGCGTCGCGCTCGTGTTTCGTCTTTTCGATTTGTTATGTAAGATTTCCCGATATCGACTGAGTTTAAATGGTATAGTGGCTTTATTAATGGTGCATGATATCTAATGTTGATCATTGGTGACAAATTGATTAAATGTTTAATTGAATTTTAATACGCCTTGACATGCAATATATTACTCCAATAAGCAGTAATTTATACCAATATGGACCTTATTGCATTGAAATAAGTAATCACATTTTGTAAATTTCAGTAACTTGTCGTATGTATATTTTATTACTTAATATAAACATTACAACGTTTGCGTGTGGCGTACACGCAAATTTAAATAAAACCGCTAACTTCAAGGCGACTTGATAAATTACCCTCATAAAAATGATATCGACATGAAGTCGTTTGAAATTGAAAATTATTTGCCGCGATCAGTGTTCTGTAAAAATTTAGATAATTTGCATAAAGGAGATAGTTCGTTAGGTGGACATAAAAGAGGAGGTGCTTGGTCCAAGGGTCCAGGAAATCTAATCCCAGCAAGAACCCAAACTTCAAAACAACTAATAGTCAACCCTGCCAAGGCCCCGACCAGGGACAAGTGCGCGGGAAACGGCGCGGGCGCAGAGAAAAAATGCAAAACGCTCACCCCGTAATGGGCAGTAAGTGCGGCAATCATTGCCCGTCGCTGACTGTTTGCGCTAACGAAGCAACGGCAGGAGATCGTGTAATGATGCTGTTCAATTAACTGGAGGTGTAATTTTGAGGTTTTGGTACTTTTGGGGCACTCCATCCGGTTTTCAAGAGAGAACTAACTTGCACGGGATTAGGCAGGAACCAAAACTTTTTTGTAAAAAAAGGTTATTCCCAAAGGGAATATAGAGGACAGTTTTTTATGTGATAGTTGGCAGACGAGCAGACGGATTACCTGATGGTAAGTAAGTACCGCCGCCCTCAGACACCTCCATGCAGTAGAGTCTCAAGTGCGTTGCCAACCTGTAACTTTAAAAGGCAAAAACAATTGATTTTCTATTGTGTCTGCTGTCTGGGCCTTCCGACGTTAACCCGTTATACCGCCAATTGGGTCTCCAGTACCTACCTTATTCACTCGAAACGTGGTATCACTGCGATCGAGCTGGACCATTCATGCCGAAGTAGTTATAAGTATTAATGAAATTAGCCCATTAGCAAGATGGGCTGACGACATATACTTATAAGTATTATAGAGTAGGGAGAGACCTGGATGAGGCTGGCACAGGACCGTGGTAAAGCCTTTTTAAAGGCATAATACCTATAGTTGATTTTCCACTGTGTCTGCTGTCAGGGCCTTACGACATTAATGAAATGATTATCTAAAGCTGGATGCGAGTAGCCGAAGATCGATCAAAGTGGCGAGTATTTGGAGAGGCCTATGTCCAGCAGTGGACTTTAACAGGCTGATGATGATGATGAACTAGAGGTATTGCATCGCGCTAGTGTTTAGTCTTTTCGATTTGTTATGTAAGATTTCCCGATATCTACTGAGTTTAAATGGTATAGTGGGTTTATTAATGGTGCATGATATCTATTGTTGATCATTGGTGACAAATTGATTAAATGTTTAATTGAATTTTAATACGCCTTGACATGCAATAATATTTTACTCCAATAAGCTGCAATTTACACTATATAATATGGACCTTATTGCATTGAAATAAGTAATCAAGTTTTGTAAATTTCAGTAACTTGTCGTATCCATACTAATATTATAAATGCGAAAGTAACTCTGTCTGTCTGTCTGTCTGTCTGTCTGTCTGTCTGCTACTCTTTCACGCCAAAACTACTCAACGGATTTAAATGAAATTTGGTATACAGATAATCTAGACCCTGAGAAAGGACATAGGCTACTTTTTATTGCGAAAAGGGGGTTGTAAAGGGTTGACAGGGGGGTAAAAAGTTACTTTTCCACGCGGACGGAGTCGCGGGCGGCCGCTAGTATATTATAACTTAATATAAACATTACAACGTTTGCGTATGGCGTACACGCAAATTTAAATAAAACCGCTAACTTCAAGGCGACTTGATAAATTACCCTCATAAAAATGATATCGACATGAAGTCGTTTGAAATTGAAAATTATTTGCCGCGATCAGTGTTCTGTAAAAATTTAGATAATTTGCATAAAGGAGATAGTTCGTTAGGTGGACATAAAAGAGGAGGTGCTTGGTCCAAGCGTGGGGTAACAGCTGATATGATCGAGTTATCACAGTGCAAGGATGGGGACAGCGAAGTAATGGCCTTGCCTAACATTGAAGGTAGATGTATCAACTGTCTTGCACTTAGTTACTCCGCTGGCTTAGTGACTCGAATATAGTCTTGGCTTCCAATATCAGATATCGCCACTTTCATCGATTTTTTTTGTGACCCAGGAGAAATGCTGCTGACCCGAAGTGCAATGAGCCGACATTACCGGACTACCCGCCAGCTGAGACACCGAAGGCACAAAATAGGGACTGACACAGAAGGCTGACTGCCCAATAAGAGCTAAAAATATGTCATGTACTCACGCATGCGCACTAACGGGCAAAAACGCCTTTTCGACCACATTAATCCTAACTTATGACATAAGATTGTCAAACTGTCGAGGTCTATGGTAGAAGCCGCGCGCTTATGTACTCATGCCGGGCAACAACTCTAGCATATGTCAACGAACTCTTCTAAATTCAAAATCAGGTCAAAGTCTTACTTCTGTGTGTAATCCCTATTTTGTGCCGAAGGGTGTGTTGGGCTCTACCATGATTGGGGTCTCAGCTAATACCAGGCCGGTCTATGGGCATTGGGCATACTAACTAAAACACTTGGGGCTGTTCTCGGCTAATCCAGGGCTGCGGGGTGGAATACGGGCTCGTAGGGCGAACCCTTCTACCGTGTTCCTCCAATGGACAGCGAGGCACGCCAACACGGTTTCTTCTCAACGCCATGGGCTAAGCACCCCCAGAGCAGTTCATTCTGCCATCCGACAAAGCCCATGGTAAAAATCTCTTTTCCCCTCTTCCCCTCCATTGGGCCTCTGGTCCGTCATTCGCTAAAATATTGCGCAGGCGCAGCTAATTATCAGCAGAAGCACATTGTGCGCAGTTTTAAGGCTAGACTATATCTTTACTGGTCCAGGTGCTATTGTGGCTGTACCATGACGGCGCAAATTGTCCACGCGTCCCTACATCCATCGATAACGCTTGATAACGTATAAGTATTGGTTTTGAGGGAATTTAATCAAAACCAGCCGTATTACAGTCATTACGCGGCTCTGGTTAATTTCAAAATATACGAAGAACGAGGCAAAAATTATATTTAAGGGAATTAGGCTGCTGCGGGTGCAATTTGGAAGATTGCACGGAGCGGTCGTTTTCTGTGAATTTTTTAATTAAATTACGGCCAGATGCTGTAAAGTTGATGGGCGACCGTTTACGCGGCCTTGCGGCGCCGCTCCCATGCTCGGATTCAACTTATTGGCCTAGAGCACGCCGTGGGAATGGCTTGAAGTGGCGTGTTTGTCATTGCTGGATTGATTTTTTTCATTGTTGCAGATAGAGTATTTTTTTGTATGTGATGGGTGGCAGACGAGCAGACGGATTACTGTATGGTAAGCCATTGCCGCCGCCCATAGACATCTGCAACACCAGAGTCACAAGTGCGCTACAAACCTTTGACCCCTTTTCACCTTATTGGGCCTCCGGTACTTTCACTCACTAGACGAAACACAGCGCGGGCGCTGCTTTACGCCGGTTTTCAGCGAGGCCTTGGTATCAATCCGGCTTATTAATGCCGAAGCGTGTCTCTCCCACGTAAAAGTGCGCTTCCGCCAATTGAACTCCCTTTACCACCGGATGGTGCTTTCACTCACTCGGCGAGCGCAGGTGCTGGGGGTCTACTCCGCCAAACGATATCGAATTATTCGTAATGATACGTCAGTTCATACAAAAACCTACTCTAACACAGCTTAAAATACGAATAATTGAATTTGACAGCTTCACAAACGTCAAATCTCGATATCTCGAGAAATGAAATGAAATGAAATAATTTATTTCGACACTTAACATAATGTACACATATTAACATAGAGTTCACAATATGAAACAGTAGCTAAGTGTCGAATCGGACCCTACTCAGCATTAAGCTA
Source organism: Cnaphalocrocis medinalis (assembly GCA_014851415.1). Classification (NCBI taxonomy): domain Eukaryota; kingdom Metazoa; phylum Arthropoda; class Insecta; order Lepidoptera; family Crambidae; genus Cnaphalocrocis; species Cnaphalocrocis medinalis. The sequence goes on along the minus strand of CM026277.1, from coordinate 14,543,678 downwards.
TAGCCTGAGCCATAGCGCTGATTTTCAGTAGAGACCGAATCGAGTGATACATTAATACATATAAATGCGCTTCACGCCTAAACAAACAATTGGCACTTATTTGTATAACTACTTATATGTAACTATTGTATGTATTTATAATTATAATTCGATACCTTAAATCTCAAAGGGCGTAATCACCAAATCATCACTTTTCAGGAGAGCCGAAACAAAAAATAAATCTAAGAATTAAATTCATAACTTTTAAACTAATAATGCCATATAAATGAAATTTGGATGTAATTATCGAGTATCGAGAGCTTTATAACACAGTTATATGGTATTCAAAGTACAACCAATGTTTGCCAAACTGATTTGTGATTACGCCAAAAAAATATTGACAACTTGGCATTTACGACCTAAAAACAAGGCTGTTCTGCAATAAGTTATGGTATAATGGCGTTTACGACTTGAAAAAAAGGCTATTCTGCTCTATGCTATGGTGTAACAGCCTAGTTAACTTATAGAAAATGCATTTTAAAAAGCTATTTTCGGTTTTTTATAAGTAAAAATACTTCGAGGAAGATACAAATGAAGAGACAAATACGGGTAGTTTCATTATTACAAAATTTATAGCAAGTACAGAAATAAAAACGATTCTATTATTTCAATTATACAAACGCAATCATTTTAGTTTGAAATTCAAACGAAAGTTATTGATTTCTATAATTTTGTTTTGTTTTTAAATTAGTATAAACAATATCTGCATCGACAGGACTTTTACTTAGAGCTTAAATTTTAATAAGTCTTCTACCAGTACTGTGCAAAGAAGTAAAACAAACGTTTATTTTTAAAAATGTTAAAGCTAGGATTGATCTACATAAGATTTAAGCGCTAGCAAAACTCCCGCCACTTTGTTTATGTTTCAGGTTTTGAGTGCTATTAACAATCTTTAATAGGAGTACTGTTGGGCAAAATAAATAAAAGACGCCAACTTCACTATATTAACAAGAATTTAATCACAGACATCGATACGATTCGGTTCGACGAGGGGAAATGAGTGGTATATTCTGCTCATTTTCGTATTTCCTTATTTTCGTCTAGGATACTGACACTAGAGTAATTATTCTTACGTATGGGTAGTAAAAGTACTTGCTAATTGCATGTCTGAGCGTTTTTATTTTAGAATTTATAGAAACCGGACTAAACGCGATATTCATTATGCAGTATTACTACCACTTACTTTATTTATTTTGTTTAAATTCTTAAAGTAACTCGAGTCGTAAACGCCACTGTTACACATATCTGTCCTATACGCCTCATTCGATAGTCAGTATTTTTCACATCATTATAATTTTAACTGGTGTATCGACCGAAACCTTAATAATGAATTTTTTAAAGGTATTTACGACTAAAATTCTTGCATTATCGACGGTAAACACGTGGGCTGTAATCACCACTTTTTTGCGAATTTTAAAACTTTGATAATACAGATCGATAGAGAAAAAAAAATGGAGTAAGATAGCATTCAAAAGTCATTTTGGCCAAAATGGTGATTACGCCCTTTGAGATTTAAGGTATCGATATGTAAACACAACAAGTATGACGTTATAACTTATATATTTTTTTATAATTATGTTAGTTTCTTTTAAATATAAATCTTTGCTACATTTTATTGTACAAAGTAGGTAGGTAGGTATGTATGTATGCTATATTAGAGGAAATGTGAAAATAATTGTGTAGGTATAAAATATGTCTGCATATGCGTAATAAATTACAATTTATTTAATTTAATTAATGTAATACTTACATAGTATGTATTTTTTAAGTTTGAGTGGGGGATACGAGAATAAATGGTGTGTGTGTGTGTGTGTGTGTGTGTGTGTGTGTGTGCGTGAGTGAGTGTGTGCGTGCGCGCGCGTGCATGTTTGTGTGTATGTGTGTATGCATGCGTACGTGCGTGTGTGTGTGTGTGTGTTGTATACAAGGGTATGTTCCTTAACCGACTAATTGTTTTTGAAGGATATACTTTTTAAAATTTATCTTAAACATATGAATTGAGGGTGAATGAAGTACAGGTGGAGGTATGTTATTCCAAACTTTAGCAGCGGTATATTTGAAGCTTCCTTTAAATGCTGTAGTTCTATGTGGAGGGACAAGCATGCGGCCGAGTCGTGTCCGAGAAGACCAGGTAATTTTATCATGAAGATACAGAGGCTTGCGAGACGATACTCTTAACGATACCATCAGTAGCCTTACCATGAGTTTGAAATACTATCCTCGCTATCGAAAACTATCGCTTTGTCTTTTTCATTGTGATGCATTTGAAAGAGACAGAGCAATAGTTTACGTTATGTCAGTTTTAGATGTCAACTCATGGTAGCGCTACAGAGACGGTCGTCGGAATGATCGTCGATTTGACGTTTGTGAAGCTGTCAAATTCAATTATTCGTATTTTAAGCTGTGTTAGAGTAGGGTTTTTGTATGAACTGACGTATCGTTACGAATAATTCGATATCGTTTGGTGGAGTAGACCTCCAGTTTCTTTTGGGGAGGTAGTATCGGGCCCAAAGTGTAAGCGGACCGCCTGGGGTTGGACGTGAAGTAGGTACCTAAGGTTCTTCAACCTGTACTCAGTCCCCTCCTCACTCTGGCAATGAGGGAGCGTCGCTGAGGTTTAGTCGCTATACCTCCGGCCTTCGCAGGAGGAGAGCCACAACCCACCTGCCTCCCGACAGGAATGTCTGCTAAAATAGGCATTCCCCAGCGTCAAAAAAAAAAAAAAGGTTCAGCTTCTCGTCCGTCTTACCATAGACTGCTAAATTATTTTTTGTATTTTTTTTGGTTTTTTGTTTTGTACCAAGTCTAGCCAAGCGTCCATACAATCTAAGACATCACCTTTATGTTCATACACTATGAAACAGTACGCACTTAAAGAACTTTACACAAAAATATAATTTAAAACAGTTCCTCTATCTCGTTTGACACGGCATAAATCCGTCCGCTCTATGACGTGGCTGATATCCGCCTGACACATTTCGCGCGCACGCGCAGGTTACGAACAGTGTTGCCAACTTGGTACCTTCGGTGCTAGGTCTTGCACTATTTTAATACGTTAAACGTCGTAAGACCCAGAAAGCAGACACAATAGAAAATCAATTGTTTTTGCCTTTCAATAGGTTTTTGGGTCTTACGTTTTTTTTTACTCAGGACCTGGCTCCTTTGTATCTTTATTTAGGCACCATAGATGACACGTGAGCTATTATTATCATAATGAAGTTTTTTTACTCTTTATTACGCCATTACCTATTATAGCAGTATCTCGTATTAATTTATTACTAGTATGCATTTATGTATTTATTATGATGTATTTATCTTATTACCTACATAACAGATCTGCACTGCCTTACCCCTTGTTAATCCGCTGCATTATTCCTCTGCCCAAAGGTTTCTCTGGAAGAGATCGCTATTAGCGATAAATTACTATTAGCATTAAGTTCTGTATTATGTTGTGCAATAAAGAGTATCTATCTATTGCATTTTTTCACGTTGTAGGTATATTACTTAAATGGCTAACCACATACCTATTTAAATAACGATACTCCTTTATACATGGCACCTAATTCCCATTCGTTATCAAATTGGTAAACAAGTGCTAAGAACTAATGCCACATCGGTGCCATAGTGGAGCTACACTATTGCTATAGTGGTACCACACCGGTGGTATAACTCATCTAGGTGATACTGGTAATCACATCTAAGCTTAGCTTTTCAAGCTGTAATTTGTTAGGCTAATTTTGATTATACCATAACCACGGACAATTATTATTTTCTAGATTTTCGGAAAGGCGAGGAGCTGAAGTCATCACGTACCCACACCAGAGGAATGACTCCCGCGCTACCAAACTTTAATCCCCTTCGGGGCCATCCATTAATCATGCGATGCTCGAGGGGTGAGGGGGGTTCTTAAAAAAACACAAATTATCCCGGGGGAGGGGGGGGGGGGGTGTAGTAAATAGTCTTGAACCTCACCATGTAGGTATCACCAAGAGGGAGGGGGTTAAAATTGCCACAAAAAACCTGAGCTCTTCCCAGACTGAGCCTTCGGTACCCTCATACTAGGCGAAACATATCACAGGAGCTGTTTAAATGAACTTGTGTAGCCTTTAGCATTCACATCTAGGTGCTTATTGAGAAAGTCCAGTAACTATATTTAGAGGTTTTCAATATAATCAAAATAACCAAACAAAAGGGAATAACATAACCCCTATTTTAAAGACTACCTTTTGTGGATATCCGATTGATATCTATCAGTTAATAGAATCGGAAGTGTATATTCTAACCTACTCTTAATGGGACAATATGGCAGATGTGAACCTTACACCGTCGGGTTAAGGTTGAAAATCGTTGACAAATTGCCCGTGGATCCTATAGGGGATAAACAATAGCTCCAAATGAATCCATAAGCCAAACATTACACGGGCTAACCTCCGCGGTTTCCAATTACCGCGGCCCCTGCCTCTCGTGTACTCCTGCCTTTACTTTAAACGCGCTTTCTGCACTTTAGCCAAAGAAAATGTAAGGAGGCACAGAAGGCTACGGTTAGGTACAGTGGCCAGTACATCAAGTTACTACAATCAGTCAAATTTCCTCAGTTGATGAAGAGTAACTTGATGTGCTGGCCACCGTACGTGTCCCTTGGCGAGCTATTTAATGTGACACATCTGAGACTCTCCCTCTCTCGGGCACGCCTCAGCTTGAAGCCGGCTCGACCGGAGGGATACCACGATTTCGCGCAAAACCGGCGTGAAGCAGCTCCTACTGCGTTTTGGCGACTGAGTGAGGGTAAAGTATAGTACCAGCCTGTATTATATTACTGTCCCACTGCAGGTTAAAGGCTTCCATCAGAGAAATCGAGTCAACAGGATTTGTGTTCACAAATCCAAGCTATGTTTGAAAAATTCGAAACATACTTTTGCTCGACTCGGAAATCGAACCCAGAACCCCGAGATCACGGCCTGGTACTTAAACCACTAGAACATCGGTGCGTTAAGCACGAGTGAGGGTCCCGGAGGTCAGATCAAAATATCCAGAGGTGCATGCTACTATTCCTGTAAGTTTCATGTAATAATAGATGTTTGGTTGGTGTTCTGGTATCTTTAAAGTTAGGAACCCCTAGGTTATAGGACACTATTGCAGAGTAGTCCTTCTGCGGCCCTCCGTCGTGCAGATACTCTAGGTCACTTTAAGTGGTCATAAACCATCGGTCCACGGGAGCTGATAAGTTACGCCGCTCTTTATAAGGACCTCTCGCTTATGAAGCATAATGGAAGTGCCCACCATAACGTTTTATGGCCCCGTAATACCGCGTGTGTTAAGAGTAATTTCGTTACTATGTTGGTTAAGTTTTTAAAGTGATTCTGCCGAGGTTGTTGGCGGTAATGAAAGTTTGAGGACAAAAGAGTTTTGACGAAGAGTAGCAGGCTTCTTGATGACCAAGAGGGCATCACTTAAGAATATTGTAAGGTCCTTTATTGGCATGTGCAGGACAAAACGTCGAAAACGTCGTAAAAGCCATTGCCAAACACGCTGGTACGGCCTTTCATACTTGGCTAAAATGGCTTTTACGACGTTTCATCATAGAACAGTCGATATAAAATCATACACTAAATTCCCCAGACTCAATACTCTTATCTTTCATCGACAAATAAAATTCTTCTAAAGCATCTTATTTAAATTGGACACCCCCTTACTCAATCATTCACACACACACATACACACCTAAGTATGTATTTTTTTCCTCTGTATTTATATTTTAAATTGTTCGTTACTTAGTTTGTTTACTTACCATAAAATGTCTAAGAGTGTTATGTATATGTCTAGATAGTAGAAGATCCGAACTTACATCGACCTTCACCGGGCTGATAATCGAATAAAATATCCTTTATGACAAATTTTATATACTAGAAAATATATTAAAAATATGTTTGCTAAAAAAATCCTGGACAGACTATTTTTAATTAATTTTTTAAAAATAATATTTAACTAAATTTTGCAACATTAAGATAATAAGAAAATTTTCATTCTTACTTAAAGTATAAAACGTATAGAATGTGCCGTCATTGGGTTGTCTATTATTTACCTGGACAGAGTACTCGGTTGTCAGGTATAAACAGGTATGTCGATGGCAGTTACCTTCACTTGAAATGATAATAAAAAAATTGGCGGCACATTCTATACGTTTTATACTTTAAGTAAGAATGAAAATTTTATTAAATATTAAATTTAGTTAAATATTATTTTTAAAAAATAATTAAAAATAGTCTGTCCAGGATTTTTTTTAGCAAACCTATTTTTAATATATTTTCTAGTATATAAAATTTGTCATAAAGGATATTTCATTCGATTATCAGCCCGGTGAAGGTCGATGTAAGTTCGGATCTTAGACTAAGAGAGGGGTTTACCGACTAAAGCCCCTGGGTCTCTCTCTCATCGTCCATCTTGGAAGATGTCATGGGTCAGCGGCACGGAGCCTAGCACCACGACAAAAGGAAGACACAATCTAAGTTTCGATCTTGGTACCTCACGATTTCAAGACCGTAGCGTACGCCACTCGGCTGTCCGATCACTAAGAATGATCTCATCTGGCACAGGTGCTCCCTGCACTTAAAAGAAAAGGTCAACCCTTGGCTATATTAATGATGAATGTTGTATTGTACTTACATCCCGTTTATTAATTATAGTACCTTTCAACGCGAAAATCTTTTTTGTTTGTCAAAAAAATTGTCGACGCGTTTCCAAAAGTCATAGAACAAAATTAAATGTTGTTGAGAATGGTTGGTAAAAGATTTGGTTAAAGGGATGTAAATGTCAATGTCCTGGGCAGTCCTGATGCTGCAGAACTCAGTGCATTTTCCGATTCGATTTGCCCTAATCCCTCACTGTTTAGCGTTACCGTGTAATCGCCTCTAATCGTTGGTAATACGGTGCTCGCACGTCGTAATTCATCACGATTGTCGGGAGCTGTTTCCACTATACCTATAGGTACTTAGATTTCAATGTCAGAAGGTGCAACTAATATAGGGTGTATCTGTGAACATGTCCATACCATTCAGACAATGCCGGCGCGCACCAAGAGGTTTAGCTAATCGTTCCTGCCCCGAGCCATCAAGCCATGGAATGCCCTTACAGTTCACGTGTTTCCTCCTTCTTACAATCCTGGGTTTTTAGGTGGGATGTGAAATGGCATCTCAGCAGGCCTTCAAGGTGAGGAAGACAGACTCAATAGGGACATTGTTTGTTCTTTTGTGCCTGTTAACCTCATATTTGGATCGCACGGCCGTTTACCATCGGGCGGAGTGAAGTCATCTTGATTGTCTTCAATAAAAAAAAATACATCTCTTCTGAAAACTGTCCACGTCGCCCACGGCTACCTCACCTAATGTGTGTATGTGGTATATCCTTATTTTCTGGTCCCGCGCCAGACCCTCATGAACGCGAGGCCGTGTGGCCACAGGGCCTACGTCGCCCACGCCTAGCTATGCCACTGCTTATCCCTTATCCACATTTCCTGGAACCTCTTACGTCGTAAACCCGAGGTCGATCCTATAGCTTCATTAAAACTTGACGGTTGCCATACAATGAGCAATTACACTTATTAAAATAATTGTGGTCCGACTAGAAAAAAACATCGGCATCTTGTAAACAAGCTTTTGATCAATAATTATTGCATTACTAATGGCATATAATAGGACTGCCAGGAATTTGTTGTTAACAAGATCGAATTAAGTGCGGTATAATTACGTTTAATAGCAATTTTGAAGGCGGCTATGGACGGACCGACTGGGAACTGCAAATGGGTCTATTTGTTTAACACAATTAGCTGCAATTAATGAAGGGATGTTGGTCAAAATAACGTCAAATTGAATAGGTGATGACTTAAAAAGGTTAATAGTCTGACGTTCCATATTTTTTATTCATGGGAATCATTTTTATAGAGAGGTGGCTGAAGGGTGAAGAGATTAGCGATAACCACCGCCCATGGACACTCGCAATACCAGTGGATTTACAAGTGTGTTGCCAGCCTTGATAACCCTCTTTCTCTGGATCAATCCTTTGGAAAGTACTTTTACTCACTCGTCGAAACACAGTACAGTGGGGTCGTGATATCATATTTTTGTGCTATTGGTACCAGATGGTCAAAAATATTTAGTAACGCTTTCCCAACCTTTTCCCCTTCCCCCAAATCGGGCTTCAGGTATCCTCATTCCCGGGTCGGGAAATAATTATGTTTCGAATTTTTCGAACACCAATCAGCATTAGACAAGCATGATGAATAAGCCTAATTCCATCATAGTAGCGATGACTTAGGATAGAGGCCTTTGCCCTGCAATGGGACAGAATATAGGCTGATACTTTACTGAAATCCCTTCGTGAATGGCGTCTGCCTGCCTTGTCCGAGCGAGGGCTGCAATCAAATGAGTTCGGTAATTGCGGAGTTCGCACGTCGTAAGTCAGTGGATCGCCGCGGGCGCAGCGCAGCGGATTAACTGCAGGGACAGTCGGCTATGTACTGCACCTGCAGTAGGCAGGAACGAATAATGAACGGGTAAAAGCCCTTCCGATGTAGGCATGAAACAATGTTGCACGAAAAAATATATTAGAAAATCGTATGACAGATAAAGGACTGAATGTAATACAGACATATGATGTGCAATCGCACTTATTTGGTTTGGTGATTCTCACCAATTTGGTTCATTACCTATTGAGGAAATTTTCCAGACGTACTTGTAGTAACCCATCATAGAAATTGATAGCCTAAAAAGCTAGACCAAAAATGTATTTAGCTACAGCCGACGTATTTGGTAGTACGCTTGCATAAGCGGGGTGGGTGGACTTAATTTCTAAGCTCATATGGACATAATTTTACCGGCTAACTGGAACAGCGTTCTATTCGCTGACTGTAGATTGACCTCATAGACGAGAAATTAAATATGGCGGGAATATAAAGAGTAACGATATCACTTACTGGAACCCTAATCCTAAAGGAGTAAGTATGATCAATCAAGTCCATATTTGATTTAGAAACGATATTCCATAATTTCGTTTTTAAGTACCTAAGTAAATTAATGATTTCGTGAAGTGTAGCGTTTTGAACTAAGATTCTGTTAGAAACAACGCCGCTTTACCTAATTACCAGGGAATCGTGAGAAAACAATGAAGCGACTGCCCTCTAACCTGCGCAACCCTTCATCCTATCTATTAAATCAAATCAAAATCTCTTTATTCAATTTAAGTCCTTTACAGAACATTTATAAATGACAAAATTTATAAACTACTGCTGATTCGGAAGGTCAATTTCTACCGAGAAGAATCAGCAAGAAACTCAGTAGAAACTTAATCCAATAGCACATCATACTTTCATTCAACCGACTATCTGAATCTTGCTTACACGTTTCAGAATCTCTCTCTCGCACTCTGAGCAAATTACAAAATAATAATTTATTTCAATGGAGATACTAATGTCTCATATTAAAATAATTGTGATTACAAAATAAAGCTAATACAAAACAAGACGATAAGTCTCGAAGAGGTTAAATAACCAAAACTTTCTCAGTAATCAACTCTATTTATTTATATTGGCATCATAATTCCAAATTTGATGGGAGATAAAGTAAATAACCTATAATAGGTGATACTACAAGTGATTAGCATAAAAACGAAGCGCACAGGGTTGCCACTAAAGAAAAGACTGAAGAGTATCTAAATTAAATTTCTAACATAGCTTTCCAAATGAGAGATAAAAAGTGAGTGTAATACTTCATTTAGATTTGTGCCTACAAGCTAAATAGATGCAAAAATGCGCTTACTGGAGAAAAATAATAGTCCTTAGTTTCTGGTTTTTATAGCCCAAAGGAAAAGCTTAGTTTGGGACCAGGACGATGTATCTACGATAATTTATATGTTGTCTCAATTTATCATTATTTTTATTTCTAAATCATATTTCATTTTACACTTAAGTACTTTTGTTTTTAAAATTTACAATAAATTTGATGGTATAATTAGGTAAATTTTTGAATACACGTAGGCACTAAATGTCCTATCTAATACAACTATGAAAAAATCAAACGAATTCTTTTGGTTGTGTGATTCTTAAAACGAAGCGCGGCGAAGCATCTCGCTGGCCTGTACATCAGTACCAAAGGATGTGACGCCGTTCGGCGTTCCTTCGCGTCCGTTTTAAGTGCGACGTAGGCTCTGTTTTTGCTTACCATCAGGATAAATTGAGCTTATTGAGCCAATACAGTGAAACTACATATAAAAAAAACTTAATATCTCTCAAAAAATCTTCGATGAAAAAATGTTGATCAGAAATTCTTAATGAGACATAAAGTTCAAAACATTAGGTGCTAACAACAGCCCTACACAGTTATTATTGACAAGAGTTCCATCATAAACCCGTCGCCACCGCGGCCACATCATAAAACCCATCACGCCGCCATCTTGCGTTGACGCGGCGGCTTTTAATAATCTCATTGAAAATGTTGATTAAAGCGAGAAGACGCCCCGCCACACGGTTTATTAATAGGCTTATGATTGCGACCTCTATTAAAAGTTATCACAACACCAGGGCGCGGGATGAAAGTCGTTTCAAGTGTACGCCAAAGATTTGGAAGGGCAGAGGTGACACTATAGCTGGCGGCATGAAAGAATAGCGATGACTGTTAGTTTGCGCACTTGTAAAAAAGAAGACTTTCTACTAAAATTGGTTTCTGCGCATTCAAGGTCATCGCTATTGTTTCATGCCGCTGACTAATAACGAAGATCGTGGGAGAACCACGGCCTCACAGAAGACCGGGAGGGCCTACCTGTGTTTCGTCGAGTGAGTGAGGGCACCGTAGGCCCAAATAGGGCCTTCTGACTCTGCGGGAGTTGCAGGTGACTATAGGAGGCGGTGATCGCTTACTATCAGGTGACCCGTCTGCTCGTCTGCCACCTATCTAAAAAACTCAAATTCAAGATTTTGAGTTATTTGGCAATTAATTACAATCACATCACATGATTGTAAGAAATGCTATGCGACCCTTTTCGTATAATGTGTCAAATACTCTTACTTTTGAAATCTTTGCAAAGTTAATATCTAGTCAATTTCAGAAATAACAACCCTTGACTGTTAAGAGTATAGGTACGAGTAACATAATTATAATTACTTATTGTAAAACTTTGATTGCCTTTTTTAATATCTTCTGTTCGGAAGGCCTCTGTCTATTAGATCTCTATCTAGCTAGAACATTGTTTATTTATGGTTACGATGTAAGCGATGGTTGCTAATCCGAAACACTCATAGTTTTTCCGATCCCATTATCTTTTTATTCTTAATTATCACCATACGAGCTAAAGCGTGAAGCTAAACCACTATTATATTACAATAGTCGAAGGAACACAGAACAAGATAATTATTGAAGCATTGAAACCAAAATTACATTGTAAAAAAGTAAAAAAAAATATGTAGAAGCATTACCATGCAATGCAAATAGTAAAAGGCTACGAAAGAAACCATACAATGTACGTGTATACTAGATCGTGTACCGAGCTTTTTGTAATGAAGCTCGATCCGTGCTTTCTATCTTATTAGAATTTTAACTGACACGTTGATAGTTAGTATTATTTTTTAGCTACCTAAGTTTTTCTGATTCATACTTACTTGTGTTTGTTTAATGTCTGGATGGTGTTTTATATGTATTTAAGTACATATAATTATGTTTCCTCTGTTGTCTGATATCTGTAACACAAGTCTTGCTACTAAGTACGAAGTCAAGTCAATGTATATTATGAGATGTTGTGTGAATTTATCATTATTAATTATAATATTTTTAACAAAATTAATAGAGTAATTATGAAAAACCTACCAAACTAAAAACATTCTAATCGAGCTAAATTTTCTAATTATCCATATACAATGTTATTATTACATACAAATATCATTGGCTATGCACTTATCTACTTACTTACAACGTTACAACATTAGTACTTAAGTTCTTGTATGAAGTGGTAGGTAAAATTTACAAGCAATTCGACCAATTTGTGACATTATAAATCTGAAACTATTTCTTTCCTTTATAAAAAAAAGTAGTCATTATATTATTCAAAGTGTCCTTCAAAAGGTCCACCTTACAAGCTGGTTTTCAATTAATACTTTTTGTTCAGTGCGGTATATATTACCAGATAGTCAAAGCGTCAAGCCTTAATTGTCCGTCAAAACGACCTTTCCTTCGCACGTTTAGTCTTTGCCTCGCGCTGCGGACTTTAGCGGAGTGATTGAATGCGGGAGCAAATTGCAGGGTACAGGACACCTTATTACTGCTCTTGGACTGTTAAAGCAATTTATCTGACATTTAAATAATTCCACGGCGAATGGGAGCAGCGGGTAATGAGGGCTTGCTCGCCGCCATTACAGCAGGAGTTTGTAGCCAAAGGATAAAGCTTGTCACGTGCGGACCGCTTGTCAAAATTTCAATGGATTAGTGTCGAAGGTCCGGAGGGCTCTGCAGATTTCATTTAGCTGGAAAGCGGTTTGGTCGCATTTTAAGGTATTTGTAGAAGTTTTACCTTAGGCATTGATATTTTATTTAAAAATATGTAAAAAACGAACCAGTGGACATCTTGTGGATCAATCCAATTACCACAAAGGAAACTAAAACGTCATCGCAAGTTGCATAACTTGAGACAGAAGACCGGCGTGAAGCAGCGACTGCGCTGTGTTTCGTCGAGTGAGTGAGGGCACCGTAGGCCCAAATGGGCCTTCTGACTCTGCGGGAGTTGCAGGTGACTATAGGCGGCGGTAATCGCTTACTATCAGGTGACCCGTCTGCTCGTCTGCCACCTATCTAAAAAACTCAAACTCAAGTTTTTGAGTTATTTGGCAATCAATTACATTCACATCACATGATTGTAAGAAACGCCCTAAATGCTGTGCGACCCTTTTCGTATATTGTGTCAAATACTCTTACTTTTGAAACCTTTCCAAAGTTAATATCTAGTCAATTTCAGAAATGACAACCCTTGACTGTTAAGAGTATAGGTACGAGTAACATAATTATAATTACTTATTGTAAAACTTTGATTGCCTTTTTTAATCTCTTCTGTTCGGAAGGCCTCTGCCTACTAGATCTCTATCTAGCTAGAACATTGTTTATTTATGGTTACGATGTAAGCGATGGTTGCTAATCCGAAACACTCATAGTTTTTCCGATCCCATTATCTTTTTATTCTTAATTATCACCATACGAGCTAAAGCGTGAAGCTAAACCACCATTATATTACAATAGTCGAAGGAACACAGAACAAGATAATTATTGAAGCATTGAAACCAAAATTACATTGTAAAAAAGTAAAAAAAATATGTAGAAGCATTACCATGCAATGCAAATAGTAAAAGGCTACGAAAGAAACCATACAATGTACGTGTACAGGTACTAGCTCGTGTACCGAGCTTTTTGTAATGAAGCTCGATCCGTGCTTTCTATCTTATTAGAATTTTAACTGACACGTTGATAGGTAGTATTATTTTTTAGCTACCAAGTTTTTCTGATTCATACTTACTTGTGTTTGTTTAATGTCTGGGTGGTGTTTTATATGTATTTAAGTACATATATTTTATGTTTCCTCTGTTGTCTGATATCTGCAACACAAGTCTTGCTACTAAGTACCAAGTCAAGTCAATGTATATTATGAGATGTTGTGTGAATTTATCATTATTAATTATAATATTTTTAACAAAATTAATAGAGTAATTATGAAAAACCTACCAAACTAAAAACATTCTAATCGAGCTAAATTTTCTAATTATCCATATACAATGTTATTATTACATTATGCAAATATCATTGGCTATGCACTTATCTACTTACTTACAACGTTAGGTACAACATTAGTACTTAAGTTCTTGTATGAAGTGGTAGGTAAATTTTACAAGCAATTCGACCAATTTGTGACATTATAAACCTGAAACTATCTTCTTTTCTTTATAAAAAAAGTAGTACTAGTAATTATATTATTCAAAGTGTCCTTCAAAAGGTCCACCTTACAAGCTGGTTTTCAATTAATACTTTTTGTTCAGTGCGGTTATATATTACCAGATAGTCAAAGCGTCAAGCCTTAATTGTCCGTCAAAACGACCTTTCCTTCGCACGTTTAGTCTTTGCCTCGCGCTGCGGACTTTAGCGGAGTGATTGAATGCGGGAGCAAATTGCAGGGTACAGGACACCTTATTACTGCTCTTGGACTGTTAAAGCAATTTATCTGACATTTAAATAATTCCACGGCGAATGGGAGCAGCGGGTAATGAGGGCTTGCTCGCCGCCATTACAGCAGGAGTTTGTAGCCAAAGGATAAAGCTTGTCACGTGCGGACCGCTTGTCAAAATTTCAATGGATTAGTGTCGAAGGTCCGGAGGGCTCTGCAGATTTCATTTAGCTGGAAAGCGGTTTGGTCGCATTTTAAGGTATTTGTAAGAAGTTTCACCTTAGGCATTGATATTTTATTTAAAAATATGTAAAAAACGACATCTTGTGGATCAATCCAATTACCACAAAGGAAACTAAAAAACGTCATCGCAAAGTTGCTATAACTTGAGACAGAAGACCGGTGTGAAGCAGCGACTGCGCTGCGTTTCGTCGAGTGAGTAAGGGTATCGGAGGCCCAATTGGGGGGAAAAGGGGTTAATGGTTGGCAACGCACTTGTGACTACTGGTGCTGAAGGTGTCTATGGGCGGCGGCCATCGCTTATCATCAGGTGATCCTTCATACTCTGTGGTCGTAATCATCAGGTTACTGCTGTCTGAAATGTAACAATAAAACAGCTAATAATATTTTCGATCATCGCGGTCAATTCCAGAAACAGTTACCCCGACAGTTCCGAAGTAATCAATTTGTACCAATTTGTTTTATTACTTATTACGTATTTCCCGAAAAATCCCTTAATATCTTTAAATGGTTAAACCAAACAAATCTGGACTCATTACAAAATAGTGTTGCGCAAGATTCGAAAACCATACTAACGAAGCAGCGCCTGCGCTGTGTTTCGTCGAGTGAGGGAGGCTACAGGCTTCAATTGTGGGAAAGAGGTTAAAGATTGGTTGAGGTATCACCTGAAAGTAAGCAATTGCCGCCACCCACAGACACCTGCATTACCATGCAATAACAGCAGTAGAGGCAAAAGTGCGCTGTCACCTTTACACCCCATTTCCCCCCATTGGACCTCCGGTACCCTCACTCACTCGACAAAACACTGCGCAAGCGCTGCTTCACGCCGGTCTTTTTGAGGCCGTGATATCACTTCGGTCGAGCCGGACCATTCATGTCGAAGCGTGGTTCTCCCTTTTACTTACGTTAACGTTTAACTAGCCTATGTACAAAACAGGGACCACCAGATTTAGTACTTTATGCAGTTATGATAAGGTTGAAAACAATGAAAAAAAGATGTCTAGATAGATAAATAGATATTCTTTATTGCACAGAAATACATAGAGATAGAATTTAGTTGCCTGGTTAAGGGTTAAGAAGCTTCGTTCCTCACTGAGCTACCATCTTTGATCTCTCACGATGCCCCATCACTATCCTCCAGAACATTAGCGTCGGGCTGAAGCAGCCTTAATAATAGTGCTCGCGCATGTTATGAAAGGTAATTACTATTGAGTAGTGCAACAAAATCCAGTAGTTAATTATCCCAAATTGTTTAATGGCGCCGCGGCAGTTCGCGACGTGTAATTGGGGCCCGGGGCGGCCCAGCCTTCGCCCCTGAGGGCCTTCAACGGAACGGAATTCACGACTAAATCTTTATACTGGACCCTTTCGTCGCACTGTGCGTCTGTTTTGTTTAATTGTGGGAGAGCCATGCTTCGGCATGAATGGGCCGGCTCGACCGGAGTGATACCACTGCCTCACAGAAAACCGGCGTGAAGCAGCTCATGTGCTGTGTTTCGCCGAGTGAGTGAGGGTACCGGAGGCCCATCGGGGGGGAAGGGGATAAAAGGTTAGCAGCGCACTTGTGACTCTACTGGTGTTGCATGTGTCCATGGGCGGCGGCAATTGCTTACCATCAGGTGATCCGCCTGCTCGTCTGCTACCTATCACATAAAAAAAAATGCGACAAATACATTCTCGTTAATTACGTGGTTTCGTTGTAGGCTCCTTGAGCCCGCGCGGCATGCAGTGAAGTGGGAGACCTTGGACGATCAGTGGCTCAAGGATATACTGCTTTTTATGTTATAGGAGCAAGACGAACATACGGATCACCTGATTGTAAGTACTTACCGTTGACTTTGCATGGGTGTCCTCGCAACACAAGAGAGTCACAAGGTTGCTCTCAATTTTTAAACCCTCCTTCTAAAACTGTACAATGTATTGTATTGGCCTGTCAAAAATTGCGTGGTTCAAGTGGCAGTGGCAGGGCACAATGCAAAGAGAACAGACGGCCGTTGGGGCGGAAAGGTCCCTGGAAGTCGCAGCCGTGGCAAGTCCCCCACAAGGTGGACCGACGATCTAGTGAGGGTCGGGGGTAGTCCTTGGATGCGGGTGGCACAGGACCGATCTGTGTGGAGAACATTGGGGAAGGCCTATGTTCAGCAGTGGACGTCTAATAGCTGAAATGATAATGAATGATGACTAGCCAGTTATGGGACATCTCCTTTAGCTCCTGCTATGTTCAATGCACCTCACTTTAGTGACTATTCCAAACGTATTTTGATAGGTACATGATCTGTTACTTCCATTCAATGAATTTACAGTAAAGTTTATTGAAAACGTCCGTCCCCATTGTGCGCATTGACTGCTCACGAACCAGTCGACGCATGCGCATCGCAATTGCTTCGTAACATCTAAATTAAATGTAGCCGGGATAAATTAGATCATGAGTTTTTATCTGTCACTGCGCTTATGTAGGGTTCCTTAATTTCATATTATAAAAATATCTCTAACCAATTCAGCAACAATTTGGAATGATGACATTCGAAGGCTGGCTGGAGTGAGCTTGATGAGAGTGGCCAGAATCGGGAGCAGTGGTGTGTAGGTATTAGGGGAGACCTATGTCCAGCAGTGGAAGGGTATTCTGATGATGATGATGATGAACCTATTCGGGTGCGGTGACTCTTAACAATCAGCCACTAATAAATGGGACATCATGGGACACTAATGTGACACAATCGAAGGGGGATTGGACGCAGAAGTAAGGGCTTATTAAGCCATTGGTCCGGCGCGATCTTTCTTCGACTGTCACATTGACTGAACATACCCCTTACTCCTCCTCAAATACTACTTAGTTAAAATTAAGTTGCTTCATCTGCGAGTTAAGTAATTTTTGCCATTCACACAGCAAAAATGACTTAACTCGCTGATGAAGCAACTTAACGCTACTGTAATTATTGAAGTGTAAATCGCTCTTAATATAAAGTGCACTTGTGACCCCGCACACACTTGTGCTCTACAAATGTCTTGTGTCGATGGCTGATCGTTAAGATTGACTGGCATAATCGAAATATTAGGATAATAACATTATATTATTATCATTAGTCTGTATCTAGATAAAAGCATCATTAGAACCTTACTCACCCGTATACAGCTCGCTCTTTGCCGGTTTTATTTGATTTATTTATTTGCGCGGACAAAGGGATCGTGGGGCAAATCATCTATCGGTGCTTTTTCAAGGTAATGAAGTCATATCCAGAGCCTTCGAAAGTTTTTGTGCTGAGCTTCATTTATACGTGATAATAGCAAAGGGTAACTTGCCGACTTGTCAAAGATTATGTTGTACAGAGGCCACTAAGTTTTAAGTCTAGTTTTCATAAACCGTAGTTTGTAACTACGGTTTATGAAAACTAACATTTTGTTTAATTCATATTATTGGAGCCGATAGAATAATTCCAAGAATAAACCAAAAATTTAGGAGGTAAAATGAATATTATCTTTTTGATTACCTTCGCAGAAACACTGATCTTCCGCTGCAGCCAGAGAATGGCGATTTGGCGACTCGGATCGGTTGCTTCTGTTTGGCAGTCTGAGTTTTTTTTACGTGATAGGTGGCAGAGGAGCAGACGGACCACCTGATGGCAAGCGATTGCCGAAGTACGCTGCCGACCTTTCACACCCTTTCCCCCCAATTGGGCCGGTACCCTCACTCACTCGACGAAACACAGCGCCGGCGCTGCTTCACGCTGGTCTTCTTTGAGTCCGTGGTATTCGGTCGGCCTATTCAAGCTGAAGCGTGACTCTCCCACGCTAAGTATCCGCGCAGTACGCCTCGCCCCTGTATCAGACACGTATGGCGGCTCGGTTGTAGCTTTGTTGTAACAATGTGGTGTTGCTTATGCTGGGCCGTCTGCGTCGGCGCTCTCTGCGCGGAGTGAGCCGTCAGCGGCGCGCGCGCAGCGGGGGCAGATTGCGCGCGCATGACGCAGCGCCACACACTACGAGCTCGATTCGCCGGAGCCGCGAACTAATCATATTGGCTATAGTTAAAATGTTTATAGGTTCGTTAATCATTCGATATATTATTTTATGACTGCTAGCATTGCAACAGTAATGGAGTACATACCTATAATTGATTATAAAATTGAAAATTTATAAAACCCCCGACAAGTTGTCATAATGTACGTAAAATTATATTATTCAGGCCCTTTCAATTAATACCTATATTACGAATATCAAGTTAAGATAAAAATTCATCATTTTGTGACGGCGAACATCTTAAGTTGGCGGCCATCTTATCTAGCTAAGAACACTCCCGACTATTATAACTTTCAAACAAAGAAAACAAAATCCAAATCGGTTCATTCGTTCGGGAGCTACAATGCCACAGATAGACACGTCAAACTTTATAACACCCCGTCCTTTTTGCGTCGAGGGTTAAAAATTATCATCATCAGCATATTGCAGTCCACTGCTGGACATAGGCCTCTCCAAATGCTCGCCACTTTGATCTATCTCCAAAAAAAAAAACCACCATCTCTCAAAAAAAAACTTATCTTTGTTATTACTTTGTTTTACTTACTTTTGATCTTTAAAAAAGATACTTAACTTTTTTTTTGCTAGAGAAGTATTGATTCTTGACTCTCCATTGTTTCTTATTTCATTAGGCATAAGGGTCATCAGTGGGTCGATTGTGTGGCTGTCAGTATTACCGTATTACAGTCAATGACCATCCCTTACGAAGAAGTCGTTTGAATAAATCAATGGAGTTATTTCCACAACAATTAAAAAACTCGCTTGCTGTCAAGACTACCTACGTAATTGCTACAAGGAACTAATTGTCGTTAACTACTAAATGCATGAAATTAACTACTTACTTGCCATCCACACGAGAAAGAAGACATCTTATTAAGTAGTTTCTATTTAGAGTCGTGTTATAATACATAGTTTATAAGTACGGATATCAACAGGTATTTGAGTATAACTCTGAACTATGGCCTTGGCTGTGGAATGAACTCCCCGATCAGAGGTTTCGTAGACAAGGTGTGGTTCTTAAAAATTTAAGTTAATGGGTAAAGGGTTAAATTATCTGCAACGCTATGCTGGTCCGCCAGAGTTTAAGACATTCAAATTAAAGGCTGTGGTAACCGCATACCATTAAACGAGCTTTATGCTTGTTTGCAGTTGCAAAGCTTAGTTAAGAAGGATATTGATGTTGTATTAAAATATGATAGATATCAATGTCATTTTTTTCATAAATATGAAATTAGCACGCATTTAAATACTTGGGTCCGTAACGTGCAGACACTAAATCAATATCCGTGCTCACCATAGGAATGTTTGTGTAAGTTGGGAGTCGATCTTATTGTAAGTTCAGTAATCAATTTCTAAATCAAGATTCATGAGAAAGTTATTGCGATGTTTAAGTTATATCTTAATAATAAAAAGAAATGATACACTTTCGTTATTTAAAATTAACGTTAAAATTTTACTGAAGGTATTCGACAAATGTGAAAGTTAGTTAATGGAATGACAACAGAAGAATACGAAGTACAAGAAAATTACCTCATTGTTATAATTATGAGGACATTCCACTTAAAGTCATCTTTCTACTAAAGAACTTAACAGTAGGCTCCAATTTGCCGCCATCTTAGTACTTTTGACGTAAACATTTGCAACAATGTTTCAAAAGGAAACGTTTACTTAAGTGAACAAGAACGTCTTAGAGACATAGTATAATTTGTACGTAAAGACGTAATGTTACAAATTATGCCCGGTTTTTAATACTGCAGGTTTTAATTTTTTAATACACAAGTCGAGGGTTGAAAGCACCAGATTTCGCAGTAAAGTTATGCGGCGTGCACGCAACAGTTTAGCGGGCAGATTAACACATTACCTCCATAAGGATTCGACGAATCGCTCAGATTGTGTAGTTGTAAACTACTCTAAGGGTATTTTCCCATGACGTGATATTTTAAATTGAGCAGTGTTCACATGAGAATGGCAGCTCAGTGGAAAATAACGTGCCCTTCCATACTGTACAATGTTCTGTCCGAATCCGCGCATGTGTCTTCGGATTTTTCAAATCTATGTGCGTATTTTCTACCATTAGATTCATCATTCAGCATCAACCTTAGCCTCAGTCCTGGACACTCCGATCGCAGTTTTGCTATTTGCATCCAGCTCTTTCATTCATTCTAATAGTTAATATTATACTGTTAGGTACTGTAACCAACGACTTCGACTACCTTCGGCGCATGCAAGCTAAGTAGACATTCTGGACATACAGGGTGTATCTGTGAACATTTACATTCTTTAAACGACGTCTACTACTAATCATTCTGAACAAATTTAGTTCTATGGAAATTCGCATAAAAGTAATCCAACTTTTCATACAAAGTCGGTAACGTAACTTTTTAATTATATAATGTAGACTTTATCTATTTTATATGTAGAGACATTTTTTGACGAATTTTGAAAAGTCGTAGAACTAATGTGGTTCAGAATGGCTGGTAAACAGCTTGGTTGTAGGGATGTAAATATTCACAGATACACCCTTTATACCTACCATCAAATTGCTAATATTACGTAATCCAAAGACCCAAAACAATATAGGTACTAACAAACTTCGTTATTATTTAATGAGTCGTTTGGAATTGGTTTCGGCAATAGCACTAACAAATAGTAAGGATAACTATCTACACAAACATTCGTTCTGGCAATAACATAACCGGACGGACGGACAGACGGACCCACCGCAGTGCTATTTACATATGTTATTACCCGCTAGTGTTGCTGAACTATCGTTGTCGATGGTTGATCTCACAAATTAACACGGAGCAGAATTAATTAATCGTATCCTTTACGAAACTATCCAAGTTGGGCTCTTGCTAATTAGAAATAACTTTGATATTGAAAGGTTGTCTAACGGCGATAGAATACTCGTACATTTTAGTACCTACCTCATTATTTATTGGGTATATTGCTTACTTTGTGATTCATCAATATTTTGTAGCTGGGTGATTATATGAGACCGCTCTCATCTCTCTTCGTTTCGGGACATTAGTTCCACTCTGTACTAAAAGATGGCACTGGTCGATGACAACTTATTGCACACGGGTATTGCTTATTTACCAATTCCTCCACATTGTGTACTTACGCGCAACCATTCCAATCTTATATTTCATTAGTGTGTCACAGCCAAACACAATTTTAAGAATAAAAATCATTTATCTGCTTATCAGAAGACACATCACATTACATAACAATAGTACAATAACAATACGAAGCACTTTAACATTAATTAGTACATTAATGATTAAATAAATTTAACACTAAGTATAACTTAATTTACTATTTTTTATTTTAGTTTTACCTAGATTATGTTAGATATACGTGTCCCTGCTGTAAACAGGCCAAAATATTTTCATTCAATCATTTGAATTACCTCAACGTTATAGTTCCTATCTTAACCAATAAAATAATGACAGGTTTTTATAGTTCTAACTCTATCGACAACAGACCACACACAGCACTGCCACCCTCTAATAGTTGGCCGCAGCGGTAATGGGCTCAAATATGGACAATTAGGTGTTGGACATATTTTTAATTTGGCTGTCGATTACTGCCAATTTATTTTCCAATATATTTGACAGTCTGATAGGTCCGAGTTCTCGCAATGACGGTTCGTTATTCGATTTTAAACGGATTTGATGTTGTGTAATATTCTTTTTTAGGTGTTTTTACTGCTAGGTGTCATCGTCATTATTTTTAAATTGTTAAGTTCTCACAATCAAAGAAGAAATAGGTTCTTCGTGTTTGAGGATTCAGATGGAATCCACTTCAAGTTTAGTTTTATGCTCATTATGAGCCAGCGACTGTAGAGTGACCGTAGTGGTAGAACCGACAGCTGTTGGGTATTTTTTTATGTGATAGGTGGCAGACGAGCAGACGTTTCATCGCTTCTGATATTAAGCGATGGCGGCGGCCGTCTATGGATACCAGCAGCACCAGCGGAGTCACAAGTCCTTTTGCAGATGGTAGCGGTCGCTCAATATGGTGGATATTGAGCGTCCGGTACCGTCTGCGAAATACTTTACCGGCATTTCATGCAGTTCTTATATAAGGGTGGTATTCGGACGAGTTCTAGCAGGAAACCGCGTCTCGCTAATCGTAGTAGAGATCCTCATGAGTGAAAATTTAGCTCAAGAAAGGTAGCAGGAGCTGTATGTAAGGAGCTGAGAACAGATCTAAGTGGTGAACATTTGGAGACGCCTATTTCCAGCGGTAAACTGCGTTTTGCTCGGCGGTGGGGAAAACATCGTGAGCAAATTTGTACGTGTATACATTCTCAATTTATTGAGATTATTTTTTGAAAGTAGGGAATTAATCGATAACTAAATTTGTATGAAAATTAGGTTTTTCTAATACTCAAAAAAACTGGGTCATATGTACATAGGTATTATTTCAGATATGTATTCATGGTCCAGTTAAGAAGGTCTTTTCATTGTAATTACCACGACGCTTCCCAAATCTTGAAGGTTCAAGTGTACCCGAGCAACGAAATACAGCTTTGGAAGTAAATTTGAATTACATGAAGGCAAATAAAGCCTATAGAAGGGATGGTACATAAAGCCTTAGGCTTACGAGCTCTAGTGCCAAGCTATTAATTAAAATATTAATTTTTATAGCCTATAACTTTAATTTAGACGTTTGAGTCAACTTTGCATATCTTTGCCGCGAGTCATAATGAATATTTCAAATGGTATAACGGCAACTAGAATTAATTGTAGTTGTAGAACAGTACGTAGCATGATCATCAATGCCCTTTATGTCAGTTTCAGATAATTTATTCAACGATCTGAGAACATATTCGCGCGCTAGCATTATCCGTAATGCCCGGGGCTTGGTTAAATAAAAATGGGAATTTTTTCTTGTTGTTAGTATTAAAAACACCCGATGCGTGACGAGGCATCATCATACATTATATAATAAGTAGGCATTAGGTATTAGCATTTCATGTCCAAATTGTCTCTACTCTACCATATCAACCAAATCGCCATCTATTGGCACTGGGTATATTACATCCCGCAAGTTTTTCGCCTTTTGGGTAAGTCTTGAAGTATTTTACATTATTTTGTTTTACTTAGTTTTATCTGTCTAGCTAGCTATAGCGGTTTTTGGTATACAGCAGCTTTATGACAGACAGGCAGACGGACAGACTGCGAGGTAGTAGTATTAGAGGCTCGATTTTACCCTTTGGGTATATAAAAACGTATTTTTATTGACACATTGTAACTAATAAAACGTGTGGTCAACTGTACAGATATGATAAGTGACACTAACAAGAAATGCTGTTTCTAATGATATCAGCACAGTTAGCTTTCTCGTCCGTTTCCCGAGCCTTGCTTCTCGGAACCCCGTGTCGTGCGCCCGCGCAGGTTTCACGACCACGGGCGATAAGTAGCGTAATTTCGACCATACGGGGTACTTGACACAAGGCAATGCGGTACAGTAAGACAACTCCGGTACAGTTGTAACCTTCGCCCGTTTCCTGAGCCTCAGAATCTGTTGTGAGACCAGTGAGGAAACACATGTGTTCTTTTACTTGGCATTTCCATTTGACCTTCTTACCTAAATACTTTCTAAAAAATTCGGTAGAAATCAACTTTCCGAATCAGCGGTAGCTTACATAATATTTGACATTCATAAATGTTCTATAAGGACTTAAATTTAATAAAGAATATTTCTATTTCTATTTCTAAAGCTTAAAAGAGAGGAGGAAGACAGGTCTGGTTAGGATGGTTGCTAAATTCCTTTGTTATAGCTATATTTTTGAAAAGGAGATAGAGATATGTGCTCATCATGTACAACCACAATATGATACCATTATGTCAAACTAGCAACAAACACTTTCATCTCTATTCTTTTTTGCAAGGTCTTTTTGAAATGCCTTTACGGATACGGTGACAAGCTTTACTAGTTTTTACTATCTTCGGCTTGCCTTAGGGCAGTTAGCAAAGTGAGTTCCGGTTACTTCCCTTGAATCCTGTGAACGGACACTTCTAATTTACCATTCACAATGCCCACACACAACCACCAGGCTACTTTCATAATTTCTGTGTAAATGTGTGAAAGGACAGACGTGACAGTTTCTTCACTGCTCTCAATCTTGATTGTGATTCTGTTAACGAACTAGAAACGCCAATTTGTTATGGATTTCTACGCGTGCCCAGAGCTCTGTTCCAGTAATGAGTTTACCAGACAATTAGTACTGTCCGGCATTAACGGACATTAATACGGGTGAGCGATGGCCGCCGCGGGCGTCTGTCATTCACCCACCACCTTACCTGAACCCTTCATCTTCATACTTTGTTAAACACACCAGAAACACGCGAGAAGGGTCTATCTAAATTGGCCGAGAAATCTCTATGCTCTATTCATTTGCGTTGTTAAAATGATTGACACTTTCAATTAGCTAGGTGACCGGCGGACCTCCCAGCAGGTTTGTAGCTATTAAACACACCAATTTCATTTGACCTTCTTTACCTATAATACTCAACCCTCGTACTTCTCGAAAAGCTTAAAAGAGAAGTGGGGGAAAGGTCAGGTTAGGGTGGTTGCTGAATTGGTCGGTTATAGCTATGTCTGGTGGTTTGACTGATTTCTGCAATTATTGCGGATAGCGTGTCTCCGCTTTAATAGGCCTTTCAACATTGCCCGCGATGAGGAGTTGATGTGAAAATTGGATTAAACAATGGCTCGGTCTGACCTGCAGTTTGTTCGTATCGCTTGCATTTGCCAATTAAAAAATATGAAACGTTTTTGCAAGGAAATCTAATTATAAGGTAGGACTAAAGAACAAATGCAGTTGGTTTTATTTGTTGTGTAGCCGTCACAGTTTCAAAGGACTTTTCCATTAATATAGTTTCTAGCACTTCCTGCAGCTGAATTCTTACGTCGAACCACATGCAAGCGGTTGTCTTCCGCGAACCCAAGTTTTGAGGAATGATTTGGTTGCAGCCGTATTTTCCGACAGCTACGACTTAGGCCATTCAAGTGTAGGTACTTCTTTCTAAAAGGCCGGCAACGCAACAGCGGCCTCTTTGATTTTGCAAATATTGATATTATGTAATCAGG
Organism: Cnaphalocrocis medinalis; assembly: GCA_014851415.1. NCBI lineage: Eukaryota > Metazoa > Arthropoda > Insecta > Lepidoptera > Crambidae > Cnaphalocrocis > Cnaphalocrocis medinalis. Next base: position 14,518,097 of record CM026277.1, on the reverse strand, counting down.
TGGCTTACTTGTTAGATTGCCGCCTTAGTATAAAAAAAAATAACACGCTAGCCTATATTCATATTTTGCTGTATCTATGTATTGGTGTTTTACCTGTATCTATCTATTCCATTTTTCTGTGAGCAAGTTAACTTCTATTAAGTGTCTTCTTTAGATCAGTAGAAATTAAACTCAAGGATTCCTGGCAGACGACGGCGTATAATTATATCTACATGTCACGAGCCGATGCGTTTTAATAAGCCAATACAAACACCGTATAACTTCCAAAGCAGCTATTATTATGACTTATTCGTCCTATTACAGCAAGTTTAGTCCGCGTTAACCTCCATTACATATTCAAACAAGAACCAAATCGATTCGCCTTCTCCTTATTAAATCAAATCTCGGACACTTTATTTACATTTACAGATAGAAGGCGGCGGAGGAAAAGAGATAAAAAAAGATAATTTGTTACGATAAATCACTGGGCTCTCATATTTCATGTCGTCCGTGTAATCCGGCGCTCGTCTCATTAGAATGTTAAATGAACTGAGCTGCGGCCTGCGCTTGCGCCGCGCCGCTGGTTTGATGCTCGTTGATGCGATAATGTCGGCGATCAAAGTCATTCTCATTTGCATATAACCTCCACGTCCAGACTATGATCATTCGTAATTGACTTTAAAAGGAGTTGATGCCAAAACCGAAGCAATGTACAATTAATAAAGAAATGAATTGCATAGTCAACGTCTGGGCTTCTATGTAAACCGAAGCACTTGCGTGACGTAATCGACACCCAGCGCAATCTGTTAGTCCCGAAATGAACTAAGGGTGGGCTATTAGTTATACTAGCTATAGATAATGATATAAGTTTCATTCAAATCCGTTCAGTAGTTTTTGAGATTAGCGAGAAAAACAGACAGAAAAATTTAAACATCTTTGATTCATGTTCATACTGCAACATAGCGAATTGAACAGTAGCCAATCATCGTTCCGTCATCGATCACATGCAATTATAGTCATACGTAATTATTCCGGCCAATTCTATTACACTAATAAATTATTAGTGTCCTAGAATTGGTCGGCAAATTTATTTAATACAATAATTAAATTCTCACAACATCCCATACATTGACCTGACTCCGTACTAAGTAGCTTAAACACTTGTGTTATGTACAGATATCAGAAAAGAGAGGAAGCAAAATCTAATACTTAGATACATATTACACCCAGACACTGAACAAACCCAATTAATGTTTGATCTAGGGTGGGGATCGAACCCACGACCTTTGGCATATGAGACATGATCACTACCAATCCCATCCCAGGCGCCATCCGGCCAGTCAACACTTATAGCTGGAGGTACGAAAGTTATAGCGATGACCGTTATTTTGCGCACTTGTAAAAAAGAAGACTTTCTATCAAAATTGGTTTCTGCGCACTCAAGGTCATAACTACACTTTCTTGCCTCGGATTATACACAACCTACACTCCGTCAAATAAAAAGCGTAATTTACTTCTATATATAATGGAGGCGGAGTGGAGCGTGGAATATGCTTTTCAGGGCAGCTGCTGAAAAAGCTGAGTGGTCGTCTATTTAGCATTATTATTGTCGTTATTGTTTATATATAGGTACGTTGTTTTAAAAACTTCTTACAAAATGCCAAATGAAGATTATTCTTTCATTCATTCATTTCATTCATAATTTATATCCTGAAGTGGCTAAAGTCGATAGTTTCGAAGTTAGAACAAACAGAACTCACAGAAGACCGGCGTGAAGCAGCGCCTGCGATGTGTTTCGTCTAGTGTGTTCAATCATAAATTATCACTTTAAAAAAATTCAACATTCACAAAGTGCGACCCCAGTTACGTAACGAACAAAGGACAAGTCCTATACCTATTATAATTAAGTAGTTTCCCTCTAGGAGCCAATGTTTTTCCTGGGGGAAATTAATGCTGTACAGGGGTATAGCGTAAAATTTTTGACATTATATTCCCGAAGCTCTCATAATAGGCAAAACGAATGAACTCTTTTAATATGTAAGATAATCTAAATAAGCAAAAAATTATCAGCTGTTTCATGCATTATCGCATGGTGAATTTTATTTTCGGTATTTCATAAATTAGCTTGATGCCGGTGACAGCTGTCAAGAAATGTAGGTACTCAAATTCTATACATTTCTCAAATTAGGCTCTCTCTGACGTAATAACTCTGTCCTGCCATCTCGCGTATCCAAAGAATTTTTGCGCGTATCAAGCTATTTTTGGGAAATGCTGTCAAGAAATATGCACAAAGTCTAAAAAGTTTCTTCGATATCTTGGTTTCAAAACTTATATTATTTGCAGCTACCACCTCCTGCATGTGAACCGTCGACTACCAAATTGATTGAATTTAAATTCTACATTGTATTAGGTGTATAATAAGCGCAATAGATCACTCGCTAGGCGGGGGCTACCAGCGGCCTGCGCGGGCGCAGATGATTGAATTAGGCGCATTCATCATTTAAATGAAGCTGACCTTCTGTCTGTACGGCCTTATTCTGGTGTTGTTGGATTTTTTAACTTACTTTTTATTTTTAACCTTTTTTTTTATCTGGCGACCAGACGTATCACCTCATGATGCAATTGATACCATTGCCTCACTGAAAACCGGCGTGAAGCTGCAGTTTGACCTGCGCTGTGTTTCGCCGAGTGAGTGAGGGTACCGGAGGAGGAGGAGGAGGGGAGGAGGGGATAAAAGTTTCGCAGCGCACTTGTGACTCCACTGGTGTAGCAGGTGTTCATGGGCGGCGGCAATAGCTTATTATCAGGTGATCCGCCTGCTTGTCTGCTACCTATCACATAAAAAAATGGTAATCAATGGGCTATCGCGTCTGAAAAATTCGATTCGGTCATAACGTCCGGTTTGTTTTAGAGCCTCTGCCACCATCATCCTAAGACCCGCCTCCACGCGAAGCCACGGGTGGAAGCTAGTAGGCCATAAGCGTGCCAGTAACAAACCAGCCAGAATATAATCCTACAAAGAGATCGCGCATCGCACCGTGGGGTGCGCGCGCGCCGCGTGACGCCTCCTAGCCAAAGAATCGATTCGCAGGTGCAAATAATCATGTTTCCATACAAAAAACAACTAGAGCAGGTGCCTTTTTAGCCCTGATGATGTTATTATTTATTAATAACACGTGATGATCACGTAACCTGCAATGATTAAAGACGTGCCATGAACATGTAATGCAATTTTCTCCAGTGCTTTTAAATAAGGCTTGATTGCACCTTATAGTCACGCGAATTCCGCATGGCTACTTATTAAAATTATGATTTAGTTTCGAGAAACCAATATAGCTATTTTAACCAATATACTTAGGTAGCTATTTTCGCCAGTGACCGGTATTGGATTAATTAATCCGCCAATCGGTTTGGACCACGTGCGCAGTAATTACTTATTATAGTCCTCAAGTGTATGCGCAAACACATGTATATTCTCTATTTCTTTACCCTCATATTACGTGATCATTGAGACACCAGTGTAACATGACCGAAGTGGGATCAGGTGCAGGAACAACGACTTAACATGCTATCTGAGGTATATACGGGGATACGAGATCGCCAGCATTCTGACTTTAGGCCAACACTGAGAATTTTTCGTGCACTCGACATTGAAGTCGAATTAAATATTTGTTGGAAGAATGTATGGAATCTCTAAATTGAACTTCAATGTCGAGTGCTCGAGATTTTCCCCCAGGTTATATTATACATAGAATATAGTACTAGTGTTCAAATGTGTGCTAACTTGAGCACTATAATACAGATCAGATAAGATCGGCCGTCATAGCCGAATCGGTTGCTTTACTAAGATGAAATCAGGCCATAGTATGAGCCGTTCTATGAATGTGTATTTGATGTACATATTTGTATAGAAATAAGTGCTCTTCGATATCTCAGCCATCCTAGGCCGTAGCTCCCAACCCGGAACTCCACACAATCTTCATCATTGACCCTTACAACAGCCTCATAAGGGCAATACATAGTAACATGTTCTTATAATAATAACATAATAATAAGTTCTTATAGTCCTAGATGATGTCTAATATTGAAATAACTAATCATTTGTGAAATGGGAAAATAAATTATAGCGAGTGCGAGTAGCGGCTGCGTGCCCTAATGGCGATTAGCTTTTTACGACAGAAGCCGCGGTAAAAACATTACTGATTGGAATTGGAGCAAGGAAATGGCACCGATAATAGCTGAAGTAAACACACTTGCGCTTGCGCAGTATCGTGGCCATGAGATGTGGCGGGATAGATTATATGAGGATCTAACAATAGTTTTTTCATAGTAGCAGACGAGCAGTACTATGGTAAGCAATGCGGCCAGACACCTGCACCCAGTAGCGTTACAAGTGTAACCTTTTACCCCCTTCCCCCCGGGTGGCCTCCGGTACCCTCACTCACTCAGGGAAACACAGCACAAATGTTCACGCCGCGGCGGTTTTCTGCGAGCAGAGTATCACTCCGGTCGAGACAGGCCTTCATGCCGAGGTGGATCTCCAACAGTTGAAAAATGTAAAGTTATAGTATGCCTTTAAATACTGTCCCACTGCAGGGCAAAGGCCTCCATCGTAGAAATCAAGTCTTCGCTACTATGATGGGATTAGGCTGAATCACCACGCTTGCCTAATGCGGATGAGTGATCACAAACCCTATGTTCGAAAGATTCCAAACATACTTTTGCTCGATCCGGGAATGGAACCGGGACCTCCAGATCACGGCCCGGTATGTAACCCACTAGATCAACGGGGCGTTCAACAATAGGGTACTTGACTATTTTTTTTTATGTGTTTAATCAAAAGACCCCCCTATATTAAAGAAACATTGTTGAAATAATATTTGATTCTGATTTGAATTACCTGAGATATCACAACTTTAAGAGCACATATTTTACGCGGGCCCAAAACGCTCTATACAAATGGCTACCAACATGTGGACGTCACACGCTGGTGTCTTGTATGCGCGTCTAGCAAATTTTGTTTGGTAGTATATCAAATGTTTCGTTTATGTACATAGTTTTGTAATAAACGTTTGTGTTTAATGTGTGGGTAGTTCAATGATATAATTATTTTTATAATATTATCAAACTTTAAAATGGACTGCCAATGAAACTTTGAATGCTCACAAAACCAGCTAGACGTTATATTTTAACTGAAAATTTAGGCTATTGGTTCTTATTTACCAATATTTTGGTAAAGTATCAATATTTTTTACTACATCGATATTAGTCAATACCCTATTGTTTAAAAAAAAAATTAACTACCTAATCTAATAATAGTAACAAAAATGAATTTTAATTACATTCATGTCATAATCTTTTAGTGACAGTCACGTAAATTATGTAATATTTCAGTTTTACTTTACCTGCATACAGTCCAAACGTAACTATTTTCTTTTGTTTTCTATCAGTGACAATAGGGTATTTGACTAATCTCGATATAGTCAAAAATATTTATACCTTTTCCAAAATACTGGTAAATGAGAACCAATGGCCAACATTTTCATTTAAAAATATAACGTCTAGCTGGTCTATGAGCATTCAAAGTTTCATGGGCAAGTCCATTTTTAAAGTATAAAATTAAAACTAAATAATTATATCATTGAACTACCCGTACATTTTTCACCAACTTTTATTATGAATTTACATTAAACGAAACATCCCAGATAACAATTTAAACTTGAAACTGACTTGCGATAGGTTTGATGTATCAAACATGAAGCTTTGTCTCAAATTTGCCGTGGCAAGTGTATAAACTTGAGGCAAGGTTAAATCAAACTTTCTAGTTCCGAAGCAACAAACTTGCTAGAAATTTTTTTTTATAAAGTATATGCAAGTTTGACATAACAAAAGTTTGGAGGCCAATCGGGGGGGGGAAGGGGATGAAAAGGTTAGGCAGCGCACTTGTTACATGTGTTCATCATGGGCGGCGGCAATTGCTTACCACCAGGTGATCCGCCTGCTCCTATCACATAAAAAAAAAACATAGTCTCAGTTCCACACACTTTCCCAAGCAGGGCGCAGTGGCAGACGTTCCCGAGGGACGCTCCACAATAGAGTCACGATTTCAATAAAGACTCCATGACTCACTGAAGTATTATTCTCCAATTGGACTTCTGGTAGTCATTGTTTGGAAAAAAATCTCGTCATCGCGATGTAGAAAATAACGACGACCGCACAAATAACTTGGTAATCCAGTACAAATACATAGCATTACAATTTTATATTTGCGGTTGTCGCCTTTCTTGAAGAACAACACGAGTATCTTTGAAGGACCACATCAGAAATGATGTAATCCGACAAAGAAACCAGAGTCACCGACATAGCCCACCGAATTAGCAAACTGAAGTGGCAGTGGGCTGGTCACATTAGCCGCAGAACTGACAACCGTTGGAGCCATAAGGTCCTTGAGTGGAGACCGCGACTCGGCAAACGTAGTGTTGGACGCCCTGCTACAAGATGGGATGACGACATTCGAAGGCTGGCTGGAGTGAGCTGGATGAGAGTGGCCGAAAATCGGGAGCGGTGGCGTGCATTAGGGGAGACCTATGTCCAGCAGTGGACGAACGTGGGTTGCTGATGATGATTTGCGGTATGCTTTGCTAAACAAAATGCACCGAGTTTCGTTTCGTTCCCTGAACCGCACAAATAACTTGGTAATCTAGTACAAATACATAGCATTACAATTTTATATTTGCGGTCAAAATTTGCTTCAAAATTACCAAAGCCTTGAAACATCATACCTTAATCAACAAGCTTACAGCAAATTTTGTCATAAACTTGATTTTTCATGTTTGACGTGACAATCTAAAAATCAAGTTTGCAGCAAGCACGCTTGCTATCTGGGATTTGATATAGCTACCAAACAAATTTACTAGACGCGCATACAAGATACGAGCGTGTGACGTCACTTGCCTGTAGCCATTTGTATAGAGCGTTTTTGGGCTTGCCCAAAATAATCTTAAAGTTATGATATCTCAGGTGATTCAAATCAGAATCGAGCTATTCTTTCAATAATGTTTCTTAAATTGAGAGGTCTTTTGATTAAACACATAAGTACTTTTTTTTTCTCAAATACCCTATTTTAATAAAAACCAATAGGACTTTCATCTAAATTTTTTGTTGGCCATCGACGGTATTTGGATTAAAGTTATCCTTAATAATTTAAATCGCGATCTCAAATCACAAAAACTAAATCGAACAAACATATTTATTAAGGGTAAAACAATGCGTGTCGCCGGTTATAAAGGGCAGGTTGCGTTATAATAAATTCAAGCGGTAATTATTTGGTGAGCGGCGCGCTCAAAGCGCGCAGGCGCGTGTTGATTTTCAGTTTATTTCATTAGATCGCGCGGCGGGGCGCGCGGGAGTCGCCGCCGCTGTAGGGTAGCCGTGAGGGTGGGACGGGAGACACACTCATCTATATTACTATAGAGCGTATTGAAGATAGCCAACTATTATAATCGGCCTTAAAAATATATGTACACATTTGTGCTTTCTATTACATAACACAATAGCTGTCGGATTTCTATTTTTACGTATGGTACTTTTTGAAAGTTTGTAGTAAAAATGCAGTTACAACATTTGACGGATTACATTGGACGGATAACATACCGGATGGTGCATTTGGTAGTGACCCTACCTTATACGCCAAAGGTCGTGGGTTTGATACCCACCCTGGACAAACATTCGTCTGATGAACACTTGTGTTTGTTCAGTGTCTGGGTGTTATATATGTATTTAAGTATTATATTTGTGTGATGTGTGTTTCTTGGGGATCGGGTGGACTAAGGCCGTCTTCCAGGACGTCGGGACAACGCCAGAAGAGTAGGAAAGCCGAAAGAGTCGCGTGAGTACCGGTGCCAACTCCGGAGCGCACATCTTTAGCACAATGGGTGGGATTCTATCGGGCCCACTCGACTTGTGAACGTCTAGAGACATGAGGGCTAAACGCACCGAGCGTTGGTGGAAGCGGATGTCGGGCATACACCCATCGCACTGCGGTATGCTCGGTGGTACCTGGCCCCCATCATCTAAAGTCGAGTTGGACGCAAAGAGTTTGCCCAGAAAGTCGGCTTTCTCTTTTGCGCCATGGGCTAACGAATCATTTCCCGTGCGCAAAGGAGGAAAAGACGGCATGCAGAAATTACCTTCGATAGCTTTGGCGAGAGACCAGAACGCACGTGTTCCCGAAGGAAGACGTTCAAGTCTCTCGCCGATTCTACCGATGTGCACCGACTTCGCTCTTGCAATGTCTCTTTTGAGGGACCTGGAGGCGAAGTTGTACTTCTTTTTGAGGGCGCTGGTATTTTCATCCCCCGTCGCCACCGCATCAGCCCAGGCTTGGTAAGCTTCCTGCTTCTTACGAGAAGCTTTTCTGGAAGATGAACCAAACCAGGGCCGAAATCTGCCACCGATAGGAACCACAGAAGACGGAATGAAAAGTTCCATTCCCTGCAACACCACATCGGTAACAGAGTCAGCAACGACGCTGGGATCATCCGGCAAGAAGCACACCTGCCTCCAAGGGTAGGATGCAAAAAAAGACCGCATTCCATCCCAATCTGCTGACCTATAGTGCCATACACGGCGCCCGCGTGCTTTCCGCGGTCGAGCCAAGTCTGTGAGTGGCACTTTACTACGGACAAGGCAATGGTCCGAGGAGCCCAGTGGAGCAACAACGGATACGTTGTAGCCGTCCGAGTGAGAGGTCAGCAGAAGGTCCAACAGTGAAGGAGCATGGCCGTCCACATCTGGGATTCGTGTGGGCGTGGTAACCAGTTGTGTCAGTCCATTTGCAAGAGCGAAGTCGTGAACAGATCGACCTGCGTAATCAGTTTTACTGGACATGAGCCAGTCGGCGTGGTGGGCATTAAAATCGCCAAGGAGAATGATTTCCGCAGAAGGGATCTGCTGCTGCACAATGTCCGAAGCCATCTGGATGCGCTCAAAGAGTCGGTCAGTTTCGGTGTCACCGCTATGGGACCTGTAAAGGCACGCATAAACGCGAGGGTGGTCGTCGCTGTCTACACGGAGCCATAAAATAGATAGGTCCCGACCTTCAAGATTGCTGAGGCGACGAGAGCTGATATCGTCTCTGACGTACACACACACTCCAGCCCTAGGTAAAAAGGAATGTTCTAATCCATACCCAGGGTAGGTAAGGTAGGACGTGTCCGCTGGAGACGATATCTGCGTCTCAGTCAGAAAGAGCATAGCCGGCTTTGCTGTCTCTAAATGGTGGTGTACAGCATTCAGGTTGGAATGTAGGCCCCTTATGTTACAAAAGTCCACATCTAGTGTGGCAGGGGGTGCCTTGGTGTTCTTGCTCTTAGCCCCAACATTAGTGGACACAGTTTTGCCCCCCCCAGAATACGAAGGGCAGCCTGGGCGTCCAAGCTCAGGCGCAGATTGTACTGAGCGTGGACGTCCAGAGAGGGATTCTCCAACGCTGGCGCAGTTGGTACCCTCCTGGGGTAACTTCTTGGTTTTCAACTGTGCCATAGGGGGGAGGGGGGTTTGGGCTTCCGGTGATCTCACTCACTCGGCGAAACACAGCACAAGCGCTGCTTCACGCCGGTCTTCTGTGAGGCCGTGGTATCTCTCCGGTCGAGCCAGCCCATTCGTGCCGAAGCGTGGCTCTCCCACGGACAAAATTGTAAATATTGTCGATAAAGTCCACGTTTGCTTAGCAGTTGACGAAGTTGCTTCGTCATGGCCACCCTACGAATCGCCATAGGGTTCACCTGTCCGTTTAAAAATCATAAAATATGGCATTTTTAATGAAGCGACCTTTTCAATTTTCGGCTTTACGGCTTTTATCGGCGTCACATCGCCCTTAATCAGGCTCATTTGCTTGTTTCGGCCATATTTGTTGATTTTTTTCGATCCTCGTTAATGGCTGATTGCCTTTCTTTTTTAATTTTGAAATGTGGATGTTTTTAAAATTATTTGGTAATTGAATTTTTGTGAACGTTTCACGATAGCTGGTGTAACATGTCGCTATGTTTATAAGCTATGTCATTAGTGGTTACGATCTGTTTATGTTTTTCTATTAACATCTAAAGTTGTGTTAAATGTTTGTTTTGTGTAGTGTTAATTATGCAAGCCGAGGTGGTCGTCTCTCTGTTGGTTATCATTTTACGTACTTAGTTTAATGATTCCACTTCAAGAGTGGTAAACAGTTTGATTGGGGTCTCTTTTGTATGACAAATTTAAAAACCCAGCGTTTGTTTATAGTTGCTTAAATGCCAAACAAACTTTTTCAAATCAAAATCTCAGCGTCTAAGCATTTTTGGTAGATATATTTCACACTCATAGCCTTTTTGCATTGTTTAGAATCATATTATGAAACAAAATAAATATTCATGTCTTTTTGTAAAAATAAATAAATAATGCGCCAGAAAATCACACCAATGAACCTGGTCTCAAACTAGGGCAACCCCTGTACTATGAGTAGCAGGTCCTAAATTGACTTGACCGGGAATCAAACCTGGGACCTTTTGCGCTTTTTTTAATGAAAGATCTGTCCCAGGTCGACCTTAAGGTTGGCCCCTCTGTCGCCAATCGGGGCGCGATGACGACTTCATATGCGCTAATGACACGCGGCGCTAACGGGCTTTTTGCGCTTTCCTGCGCCTGCGCTCTCCAAGCCATAATAACTTTTCCTATGGGTAGAGATGGGACATTTGACAAGGAGAATCGATTATTTTTTAATCAAATTTTGACTTAACGTCGTAAGACCCAAAAACCTTTTAAAAGGCATAAAGCAATAGATTTTCTATTGTGTCTGCTGTCTGGGACGTTAGTATATTTTTTATAATTTGTTAATATAAGTAGTTGTAAAAATTATGGCGCTGCAGCCGTTTACGTCATAGGGTAAACCCATTGGTTATAAAACATGGGAGCTAGCGCTAGCTCTCGAAAAACCAGTATGCAACAATTAAGCCGCTGTGGCGCCATCAATTAATTTCATGACTTTATTGACACATTATAATTTGAAATCAAGGTTAGATTTGAAGGAAGACATTTGACCGACTGTAAGGTATACCTATAACCGCAGTTTTGTTATAACTAGGAAAATATAACAAAATATTTTTTACTTTTATAGCGACATATTGACTGTAATCTGTGTGCGTATTTAGGTGCTTACCTTATTTGAATAAATCGATTTACAAAACATAATCGATAATTTTCACATCTCTACTAAAGGTAATGTTGTAGCGTAATTTATTACGCGATGTGCGCAAATCTCACGTTTTTCTAAGAACACGTATCTATTCTAATGCCATTCACACATTTAAATACGAATATGACCGGCATGTGGGGAATAAATCGATTTCATTCTCATCATTTGTACTTGAAGCATTTATTTTATGCTTATGTCAAGATTACGCGACATACCTTATTGTAAAGTGTAATATGATAGTACAATTATAAAGAAATGAAGCAGTTACATGAAAAAAGTGTTGAGTATCAGATAAAACTGGTCAGGTGGGATCAGAAATGGCTAGGGTTCCGACTTGGAAACTCAATTGCTCCTTAACTTTGAGAACTTCTTAGATAAATTTATCGTCTTTATTAAGTTGAATTGAGGAGTGACGGAATAAAAATAGCTAAGTACTCAAGTAAGTGCAAAAAATAATTATTGGATCATCATTTCAGCCAATAGACGTCCACTGCTGGACATAGGCCTCCCCTAATGTTCTACGTGTGTGGATTCACGCGACCAATTATTTAATCACACCAATCGCACCTGACGAAAAGCGTCTATGAGACGGTAACTCTTACATTAAAAATATCCAGATAAGGATGATCAGGGAACAAAGACTTCGCCAAGAAACATGCTTCACAATAACTATTAAACCATTAAGATATTTAACACACAGAAATGTCGGCGTAGACAATTTAATTTACTGCATATTGGAATCTTAAAGGTTTGTTAAGAAATAAGCTGTTAATTGCTGGATTAGCATCTATTCGTGAATTTAGCAGATGAGCTCAGAATTTTGATTTATTATCTAAGGTACTTCGCTGGCTGGGCCCACCTTTAGAGAATAGGACAAGATCGTGCGGCAAAGAGAGCCTAACTAGGACGTATCCTTGTATGAACTAAGAGTAGATTAGAATACAAGAAGAAAGAAGTCGAATCGCGGATCTCTAGCTTCGCCAGTACGACTTTAATTACCACTTTCTTAATGTTTATTACATTACGTTTAATGTTATTGAGATAATATTCATTTGATTTTTACATTATAAAATCCAAAGCCATAACTTTCGCAAACCTCGACCACTTTGTTCGTATCATCTAAAACGTAGTTTCTCAAACTTATTTCGTATATTTAGTGCTCAAGTGAAAACAAGTGGTTTAGCACCCTGCTTTTAGCGGGTCGACCTTTAAAAGACTCTAGCTTTAAAAAACAATATCTTGGTTTCTTACTGCCGCACTCAGAGCCGTCATTTAGCTTTAATGTTCATTATGTTTATTATACAAAGTCTTTATGGGTATTAAAATAAGTGTCAATATTTTTTCTCAAGTGTAAGTTATAAGGAAAATTAAAGTCTCTGAGTGTGGCTGTTAGTTCTCTTACCGCTTGTGTAGTTCTGCAGAGTCACAAGGGGGTGTTATTTTTACCCGACTACTGCAAAGCAAAAGGAGAGTTATGATTTTGACAAGCTATGTATGTAATTTCATCTGTTTCCACGTAACTTCTAAACTACTTATCAGAATTCGACAATTTTGTCGTAGTTGGGTTTTAGTTTTTTACACTTCGGAATCATCTTCATTTTAGCCAATACGCACTCACTGCTGCCTCCCCAAACTTTGGGAACGTCTGATCTAAAACAACACACGGTCTATTCAAATATTAATACTCCAACTCGTAAATTAGAATAATAAATTGGTTAACATATCTCATATAAAACAGCTACGGGGCAGACAAAACGAGAAACTACGGGATAACAAATGAGCCAGTAAGAAATTGAATGGTCCATTCTTGTTTTAATAACGTTGTATTTTTGTTGTAATATCCAATTATGGGAGCTCGAAATTATTTCGACTTTTTCTTTCGTTTAGGGGTAACTCTCTTGAACTAATTAATGATTTCCTCCCAGTGGGGTTCAGGGTTGTCGACGACAGCTTTAAAATTCATCATCGTCGTCATTAGCCTGTAGTCCAGCTGGACATAGGCCTCCCCTAATGTTCTCCACACAGATCCACCCTGTGTGTGTGGATTCACGCGACCAATTATTGAATCACACCAATCGCACCTGACGGAAAGCGTCTATGAGAACTAGGAGTTAACGCCTGAGACCAGTTAACTCTTACCTTAAAAAAATATCCAGATTAGGATGACTCAGGGAACAAAGACTTCGGCAAGAAACATGCTTCACAATAACTATTAAACCACTAAGATATTTAACACACCGAAATGTCGGCGTAGACAATTTAACTTACTGCATATTGGAATCTTAAAGGTTTGTTAAGAAATACGCTGTTAATTGCTGGATTAGCATCTATTCGTGAATTTAGCATATTAGCTCAGAATTTTGATTTATTACCTAAGGTACTTCGCTGGTTGGGCCACCTTTAGAGAATAGGACGAGATCGTGCGGCAAAGAGAGCCTACCTAGGACGTATCCTTGTATGAACTTAGAGTAGAATAGAATAGAATACAAGAAGAAAGAAGTCGAATCGCGGATCTCTAGCTTCGCCTGTACGACTTTAATTACCACTTTCTTAATGTTTATTACATTACGTTTAATGTTATTGAGATAATATTCATTTGATTTTTACATTATAAAATCCAAAGCCATAACTTTCGCAAACCTCGACCACTTTGTTCATATCATCTAAAACGTAGGTTCTCAAACTTATTTCGTATATTTAGTGCTCAAGTGAAAACAAGTGTTTTAGCACCCTGCTTTTAGCGGGTGAACCTTTAAAGACTTTAGCTTTAAATTACAAAATCTTGGTTTCTTACTGCCGCACTCAAAGACGTCATTTAGCTTTAATGTTTCATATTTCATATTCTTTATTTGCATATAACATGGTATAAAGGTCTTACAAAATAACAGTGACGCCCCGTAAGGGCACCGCAGAGTGGTAGAGAGCAGGAGTGCTTTCTTTAAAATAAAAATTATGTTCATTATGTTTTATGTTCATTATGATTATTAAACAAAGTCTTTATGCGTATTAAAATAAGTGCCCATTGTGAGGAAAGTTTACATCTCTGTGTGCGGAGCTCGTTCTATAGGGTCACAAGGGGGCGTTATTTTTACACTTCGGAATCATCTTCATTTTTCAATACATTGTATGCTCACTGCTGCCTTCCCAAACTTTGGACGTCTGATCTAAAACAACACACGGTCTATTCAAATATTAATACTCCAACTCGTAAATTAGAATAATAAATTGGTTAACATATCTCATATAAAACAGCTACGGGGCAGACAAAACGAGAAACTACGGGATAACAAATGAGCCAGTAAGAAATTGAATGGTCCATTCTTGTTTTAATAACGTTGTATTTTTGTTGTAATATCCAATTATGGGAGCTCGAAATTATTTCGACTTTTTCTTTCGTTTAGGGGTAACTCTCTTGAACTAATTAATGATTTCCTCCCAGTGGGGTTCAGGGTTGTCGACGACAGCTTTAAAGTTCGCTTGTGACCACGGCTGCTGCACGTAGCCGAAACGTCAAGCAGTAAGTATATACAATGTACTTAAAAATAAACGTCGCGTTAATTCCCGGTTTAATACTTTATAGCTTTAAAATTCATCATCATCATTTGTCTGTTGCAGTCCGCTGATGGACATAGGCCACTCCGATCGATATTTCGTTACTCGCATGCAGCTCTTGCCAGCCATCCTGCGCAAATAGTCACTCCATCTGGCCTGAGGCCTACATTGTAATTAGGTACTGGGACGTCTCCACTCCAGAACACGTGTACTCCAGCGGTTGTCAGTTCGGTGGCTGATACGGCCAGCGCACTGCCACTTTAGCTTGCTAAAATTTAAAATTTGCTATCTAGTTTCAGGTTGTGTGGGTGACGTAACACATTTTATCTAAGGAGTCTCATCCTTTGGTCTTGGGCCTCTAAACGCATATAGTTTAGCAGACGCTCAGGCAAGCATTGGCAAATGGGCAGGACTTGGAGCATGTTGATAGTGAAGGATACCGATTTTCTTATGTTGGGGAATGCACTGCTAACTGCAGTGAGAGCACTCGCTCGGTCTTCTTTGGGCCGTGGTATCACTCCAGTCGAGCCAGCCCATTCATGCCTAAACGTGGCTCTCCCGCGAGTGGTACCTAGCAGTGTTTGAATGCGACCGACATACCTATTCTAGTTGGTTGGGATGTGGTGTGAGATATGGTGTGTTTTTTTTATTATCATTACATCATCACATATTACAGACATCACACCAGCTTATATGGAAGAGCGGAGACTTCTAACACAGGCTCTTGCTTAAAAGAAGTCTCCAATCACAAACCATTAAATACAAGTTTTTGTGATGAATAAAAGCTATTTTTTAAATTATTATTTTATTTATCTACCTTTTGTCTGCTCCTACACGGTGACCACTCAGGCGCAGCCCTATGCGCGCGCGCACCCAGCGGGAGCCAAAAGCATTTGTTGGCGGATCAGCGCGCCCCGCCCACCGTCCCCGCGACCTTACCAAACTCGAGCTTACTACAGCTGATTATGTCTCAGTTTTTGTGATGTAGGCAAGTTGACTTCATTAATTACAAAAAATTAAGCAATAATTTTTGTAATTTAAGAAAATACAGGATGGGAAAGGTATTGGACCATAGAGGGAAACTGCCGTTAAACTTAAGTAACTACTTAAAGATTTAATTACAGAAAGGAACTTATTTTTTTAACAGCTATTAACTGTAATTAAAGTTTTTAAAAATTGTGCCTGGAAGTTGACTCGGAATAATAAGACTGGTTATTCTATTCTACTTACCAATCAATACAGTCAATATTAAAAAGATGAAGGCTTTTGATCATGGAGGTCCACGTTCTTTGGACGGACATAAACAGTTGATTTATTATTACCACAAGAGCTGAAGCTATTTTATTTAGAATCAGGTCGAGATCACAGAGGTAATCACACAAAAAACATATATTTAAAGAAATGATTCTTAGAAAAATAAAAATGTTTCTCAATTTTTCCCCGGTCTGAGCAGTGGCTGCCTGATACAGGTAATTTTAATTTAACTAATAGGTATATCACCTTATCTACTAAACTACATAATTAACTATCGAAAAAATAACTGTTACGTTGCAGTGACCATTATTTTTGTAATAATTAAATCCAAACCTTACCAAACAATCAAAAACATTCCCACACCGATTGTTTCCAATCTAATTAATTACAATCGTTTAAGTGGTTCCCCAAACGATTCCCATCAAGATCCTCGGTCGTGATCTAGCCACTATTGCGCGGGCGCATGTCCAGATAAATCATTGTGGCGCTTCTTGATCCTCATTGGATGCAGCGTGATTGATGGCGCGCGGCGCGCCGGCGCGGCGCAGACCACGCTCAGGACGCGTAATACGGTGATTGCTTTGTTTGCGTTGAGTATTAACTAATATCGTGTATTGAACATTGTTACAGGATTTGCTATAAATACCAGTTTATTAGGAATGTGATTTGCGCTGATCTTCAAAGGTAATTGTAAAGACAACCACATGACATGGCTTATAGGTAAACCGAAAAAGCGAAACACCTGCGCGATGTAATCGATACCTAGCGACATCTATTCGCAAATATTGGAACTAATAGCAATACTTAGTCCTGACACGAAGTGAGGCCGAGTCGCTAGTATGAGAATAATTGAGGAGCGATGGTAGATCAGTGGATAAAAAGCGCCTTCCATAGGGGTCATGGTTTGAATCCGAGCCTGTACCTAAATAAAGATTCTGTCATCTATGTACGTATTTCTACCATTTGTTTGTGCGGAAAAATATTGTAAGGATTTCACTATCAGCTAGTTTCTGAAATTAACCATGGTTCAATTGGTCTAGTTCCCAACTTCCCAAGGGTTGCGAAGGTCAGACGGCAGTCGCTCCATTGTATTTACTAGAATCACAGTCACAGTATATTTGCTCACCCAAGTCTGATGCTAAGCAAAAGGAGAGCCTACGTTGCAATTACAACGGATGTGATGGCAACGCACCTCTTCTATTGGCACTGACGTACTGGCCGGCGAGATATTTCATGGGTATATTTTGCCTGGTTTACCTTAATTACTCAGTACAATTATCATTTGCCAATAAATCATTAATTTAATTAGTGTGCGTTCACCAATTCTACTCGCTTAGTTCATCTAACGGCCTTTTAACAAAGCAAGCTCAAATCTGTAATGTCGCAAATCAAATTTATCTCTCAAAATCGCCAATCATACTTACCGATTGGTCACGCGACATTAAAGTATGAAGGCGTTTGGGTTATGCGTGAAGAATTCTTATTTCTGGCTAAACGGTTACGATCATTTTGATGAATACGTGAAAGTAATCCTTTGTCTGTTACGAAGACTTAACCCTGGTGGTTTATAACGAACCGTCCCGTAACGAACGATGATATACCTGTCGCATTCAAACAAAGATCACACACAACGCATAAGAATGGGAGGAGAAGTCTGATTCCATCATAATGTCCGGTTCGTACTAGGCCCTCTGTTTTATGATTATGTAAGTACTGGATATTCTTAGGCTGAGCTGTGTATAACATAATAATGTTTTTAAAGTAATAGCGAGCAAATGAGCAGACGGCACACCTAATGTTAATGATCAATCAGCATGAATATAAACTTTCGGTTTGAGTTATTGTTGCAATCATATTTAAATTAATAAGTACTAGGTAGTACTGGGTCTTTTTGTGGGCGTCCCACATTAACTTTACCCAGACGTGGTCTTTACTATAGAACTCACAGATTGTCCTCAATATATATAAAAAAGTAATATAATAAAATCCTGATAAAGGATAGCCCGGTCTACCCAGAGAAATATTCATATCCCATTACCTCCTTATTTATTTGCTGCATTTTTGTGTTGTTGGAATTTAAAGACCCGCTGCTTAAGTTAAAGTATTTACAAGTCTTTATACTAAACAACCGCTAAGCCGAAATAATTTCCTAACATAGTCCTTCATCACTAACATCCCTATGACATCTAAACTGGGCAGGTGATCGAAGACAATAGTTAGGGTAACTGTGGGAGAGCCACGCTTTGGCATGAATGGGCCGGCTCGACCGGAGTGATACCACTGCCTCACAGAAAACCGGCGTGAAGCAGCCCCTGTGCTGTGTTTCGCCGAGTGAGTGAGGGTACCGGAGGCCCACTCGGGGGGGAAGGGGACAAAAGGTTGGCAGCGCACTTGTGATTCCACTGGTGTTGCAAGTGTCCATGGGCGGCGGCAATTGCTTACCATCAGGTGATCCGCCTGCTCGCCTGCTACCTATCACATAAAAAAAAGGGTATTGCCACTGCGCGGGACACACAGGTGGATAACTATTTAAATCGATTATGATAATGTTAAGTCTACAGTCGAATATCGATTTTAGTTCAATCGATAGTTAATGGAACAGTCAAAAGTAGGTATGGAATCCTCAAGATGTGATATGACAAAGTGCAGCCACGAAGTTGGATAAGTAAAATGCACAATGAAAAAAAAATTAGGTCCGCTTGCACCCGATGTTGAAGATTAATTCATTAACTCCGTGATAATTATTCCCATAGTAACTAATTTAACGCCCCCCATGTGAAATGCTAATCTGATATTGCACAAAAAAAAATTGCCAGCCAGTCTTTTTTTGTATGATTGAGAGTGTATGTTAGGAAATCTTGCTTGACAATACTGATTGCAATCTGATAGTATTACTATCGGTGAAGTATCTGAATAGATACTCAAACTATGTATTTTTAGCAACCCTGTACAAGAAGAGGACGGCTAGTAACTTTGTATCCAGTAGCCTCAAATGGCGCATAAAATAAATTCGTTACTTAAATATTGATAGTCATTTTATAACGCAAACCAACAATGGATCGGGTATGTTACGTATTATCGGATAAAACATTGTTGGCTATTAAGGCGATTTTGATATACTGTATTGCATATTGGGCTGTAAAATGTTATTTTTAACTTTAGTGAGAATTTGTATAGCAAATTCCAACAGCTAGGGCTGTCAATATTAGGCTTTATGCATTTAAAAATAAAATAAAACATAAGATCGACCCTCTATAAAAGTGTCATTTGTTTTAAGGTTTCATTACAATTGTGAGTTTAATTTTCACATTGTGCATTGTTCCTAGGTGATTAGGAAAGCTACGAGGTAAGTTAACTGATTCCTTATGCGAGTGTCAGCCACATGTAATTTTTTTTTAGGTCATATCTATTTTTTACCCAATTCAGAGATTCGATTTCTTCACAACTTTATGAGACTGTAGACCGTAGAGAGTGCGGTATAAATTTCAAGTCAATACCTTCCAAGGTTCCCGGAAATACAAAAGTCTCAAAAGGAGAAAAAGAAATGTTATTAAGATTTTCTTTTACTTCTTTTGAGGTTTGAAAGTCCAAAAAAATACCCTCAAATTACATAAATCTATTCCCGATTTAAACTGTCTAGTGGTCTAAAGTTCGAGCATTTAACGCCAACCCTACTAACATAGTGACGTAACATCCCAAATAGTATACTCGTTCTGTATCGGGTGAATCGATTAATTACTCGCTGGGCGTGCCCCCGCTAACGAGATCTGCCGTTTTCGTGTTTGTTTAATTACTGAAGACCGCCCTCGGCAACCGAGCTACCTACATCAAGTAGTCTAACATTAGTTTAGATCTTACCAAAAATGTAGCTGTACAGCGTACTGGATTAATTGAAGCAGTCCTGGATCTGGTGGTCCACTTTGTTAGACTAACTGTTACGTGTTTGTTTAATTAATTAGTAATGGAGGCCGTACATACTTCAAGTAGCAAGTAGTAACATTAAGCTTTGATCTAAAGAATTGCGTGGCTCAAGTGGCAATGGGCTGGGCACAATGCGAGGAGAGTAGACAGCAGTTGGGACGGAAAGGTCCTTGCATGAAGGCCGCGTACAGGAAGTCCCAGCCATGGCAAAAATGTCACTGAGTCCAGATTGAGGGGATTCCTCTCAAATTTGGGTAGGAATAGGTTAAAAATTTTGATTATAATAGCAAAAATAGATGATTAACTACGAAAGTTAAATCGAACCGAAGGGAAACCAATACTGAAATCATGAGACATTTGAAAGGGACGAATCTATTGGTATTTTGTCTATTTCACAGAAATACAAAGGCGCCGGATTTGGCTTTTGGGGGGGATTTCTCTTAAAACCCATGATTTTGGGAACATATGAGGAGAACGCGAGACAGTTTTCTGGTAAACCTGCGAAACGTCAAGCAGTAAGTACATAATTATGCGCTTAAAAATTAACATCGCGCTAATTCCCCTCTCTAATAATAGTTGAACGATCAGTTCCCCGCAAACAGTCCCAATCACCATAACCACAATCGATATCGTATCGATGTTAGCTGGCATCGATTAATTACTGGAATTGATTAGCCCGGGGCGTGTCCCGCTAACGAGCTGTGCCGTTCTCGTGTTTGTTTAATTACGGGACGTCCCCGAGCCTCCGCCCCGCGAACGTGTTCGAAGATGGCGGCGGGGCTGCTGGTTTTTGTGCTGTACCGGTGGTAGCAAACCTTGGCTGCATGTGAGGTCTAAGTTCAATGTACAGCCAATTTAATGTAGCAGGTAAAACAAATATACATGAGCGGCCAAGGTGTCCAAAAATATGTATCCACTTTGATTGTCATAAAAATATTGATGTCTAAATTATCATTTTCACGTAGACATTCAATTCGACAAATATATCAAAAAGTTCTTTTTGGCATATATAGGACCAAAAGTGATATATATTATAACAAATGAAGTTAAAAATGTCTGTATTTGTGACTCGTTGAGCGCTCATAAGAAAATACGTTTTTGAAATATATTTTTTAAGGTTTAAACGTTAACCTCTCTTTGGATTCCTAACGCAAAGTGACTTCGGCTACTGCCTTTAAAACGAGAGTTTTTGAAATTTAAAAATCTTGTAAATGGCAACACCACAAAATAATTAATTACACTATTTTGTGATTTCAGAATAATTATCTCAAAATAAAAAAAAAAACTATCTGAAACGTGCAAGTTTTTCCTACTAGTATATTCCCCTCACCGCCAAGCTAATGCATAGTATACAGTGCCTCTATAAAAACCGAGTACTTCATTAAGGTGATACGTTGCATTTTAATTTGCATAACATCTAAGATGGTATAATTAATTGAATAGATAGGGAATTAGTCGGGTGTTTTCTCTAAAATAAGTAACCAAAAAAGTGATTTCTATGAGAGAGGCCTTTGCCCTGCAGTGGGACAGTATATATGCTGATACTTTACTTTTATGTAGTGGGATACAACTGTACATTTTATTAATTGATCGTACCTGCATGTTCGAAAAATTTAAAACATATTTTTTACTCGTCTGGGGATCTAACTCATGACCCTGAATTCACGGCCCAGTTCGTAAAAGACTAGACCAAAGGCGCGTTATAACAATCAAGTCATCGCTACTATGATAGGATTTGTGATCATTAAGCCAAATCCCATCACTAGATTTCTATGACAGAGATCTTTGCCCTGCAGTGGGACAGTATATTGGCTGATAAGTAGTTTACGCACTTGCATGGACACATATCTATACTATTTATAAAGAGATAACTTCTATAGACAACGACAAGTCTTATAGGTAAACCGAAAACACGAAACGGTTGCGCGATGTAATTGGACACAGCGCCATCTATTGGCTCATTTATGAATTACAGCCCCGAAGCGAAGTGAGGGCGGGCCACTAGTATTACCTAAGTTAAAACTGTACATTTTATATTACACTCTACTCCACTGGACGCGATTGTACAGCGACTTGACAATACATACTTTAAACACGACCGAAACCCGATAAGTCTTGTTTTATAAACTTACAGTTATTTCCCTAGAAGTGGAAACAAATAACGATTTTCATACTTATTATGGTAGAATTCAATTTGCGCGCCATAATTAACGCTGCCCATTAATGCACGTTCATTCAATATTCATAATTCATAAATATAACTGAATAATTGTGTAATAGCAACGTTATGTAACCGGTACGACGGATAGTGTAATTTTTCATGAATATTAGTCAAGGTGCGTCCCTACATAGTGTGGGGAATTCAATCTTGTGAATCTAATGTGACGATAATACACCGTATTTTTTATCGTTTTAACGTCGTAAGACCCAAAAGCCTTTTAAAAGGCATAAAACAAATGATTTTCCATTGTGTCTGCTGTCTGGGACTTACGTCGTTAATGCCGAAGCCTCTTAATAGATTTCATGAATAGAGCCTCTTTAGCATTTTAGATCAAATATATAAGCGAAAAAAATCTACAGTTTCATACATTATTTGCGGGCGGAAATTCTTTGTATGGAACAGCTGATTTTTATACCGCTCCTATTGTTGATCTAACTTGCTAAAGGAGCTTTCTTCGTAATACCCTGTTAAGAGAACTTCGGAATAAAACGATAAAAAAACGGTGTGCTTAAATACATCTTATCTTATCTCAGCATGTACATAAGTATATACCTAGTAGGTACACTTAAATCATGATTCAGGATTTGGGGAATCTAATATTTACAGAAAACCGACTCCTGTTTGACGTCACAACCCTTTAGCAAGGGTACCAAACCTACTAAGCATTGTCGCTGTTTATAGAATTTCCCTCTTTATAATTAGTAAGTATTTTTTTAAATTGGATTATCGATCAAGAAGACTCGAACTATGGACATCACTAGGCTAACTAAATGCCCCTATCTTATGAGAGAAATTGACCGCTCCGAAGTCTGCAAACTTAAGTTCTTATGATTTATGTTTCTCTAGTCTCTTTAGTTTCAATTAACTTTTCACTAATGAATGGGCTGGCATTTTGACTCTGTATTTCTTTTGACGAACTTCCGGTTCTAATATCAAATGCATAAACGTAGTAATAAATTCTAGTTATACTCGTAGTATAAGTAATATATTAACTTATCCAAAACATCCAATGGGAATATTGTTACAAATATTTGCGACCCCTCTTATATACTCTGTGAATAATCTCATGCAATTAAATATTTATATCGCTACGCTCAAACTCATTTAAATGCTAACACAATATCGAATATTCAGTGGCCCAAATTGAGCTAAAACCATAAATTCCAAACTCCACAAACGTCGGCAGCCGAGGCCACTTCACACGACCTTACTAGAAATGTGCCATAAAACATACAAAAATGTTACTTCGCCCTGTTTTTGTTGCCACTCATAATTAGATTTGGCGAGCAACATCCTTCAAGATAAAGCTATGTGTGGTACAAGCTATAGACGTCGCCGTGTTACAGATAAAAAAAATCATAATGTAATATAATCCTACTACTACTATAAAGGCGAAAGTTTGTATGGATGTTTGCTACTCTTTCACGTAAAAACTACTGAATGGATTTGAATGAAACTTTACCACAATATAGCTTATACATCAGAATAACACATAAGCTACAATTTTTGAGGTTTCTACGAGAGGTGGATCAAAATCATTTCGCATTGGCAGCCAGCAGAACGTCGTCCTAGACTCATGCCCAAAAAGAGATGGCGTGATGAATTGGACCACTTCTCTAACCATTGGCAGACCACCGCTACAAACAGATTGCAATGGCGGCATTTGGGGGAGGCCTTTGCCCAGCAGTGGGACAACGTTGGGTATATAATAATAATAAAAAAAATCTATATCATACTCTATAACTTTCTTCTGAAGTTCTTTAGTTACATTGTTTAGTTATATATGTAATATAACTCAAAATTGGCTGGTCCGACTAGATTGAAAATGAGTGGAAAGTGTGCACTTTAAAATTATTTAAGTGCGTTATTTACCTAAAATTTACTGACAAGAATTGCTATAACATAAATAAAATTTTATTAGAGAGGTAGCTTGGATAGAAAGTAGAGTTCTTTTTATCTCAAAAAATATTTAATATGACATTTTTGTTGTACTCGTACTCTCATACAAAAAACATCAACGCGCTAGTGAGTCAGATCAATGTATTGTAGGAGATGTTGTGTGAATAATAAATTATTATTATTTATTATTCGGCGGTATGCAAGAGTTTCCCATGCAAACTTGTCGCATAGCTCCTAGTTTTAAGTTTCTTTTTGGAGTTGTTTTTTCCATTGCTAAATAGTTACCCGCTAGCGTTTATGGCTTACAGCTCTCCATAATGAAAGCCTGTCGGGAGGCGGGCCGGCAGATGAGCCGGGGAGGATAAAAATTCGATTACAATTAAATTAACCCTGTATATATTTATATTTCATTAATAGCTATCTGATTAATTAGCAGCTGTTTTTGTGTTATGCGGAGGAGAATTGTTTTTCTTCTTCATGATTATCATTACCATAGAGTAGCCGTAAATAGTAAATCGATTCTTTAATGTTCTGAAACAGTAATTATTGGCAGTAAGTAGTTTGGGGCATGCCAACATCGTTTTAATAACCTTTAACAACATTTAATCGCCGAACTATCTCCGGAATAATACGTAGGTTGGGTAGGTAGTACTGCTTCATAATATTACTAGCTTATCAATATCTTAGTATAACTCTATACCTACTATTTTATAAAGAGATGAATTCTAAACCTTCTGAAAAGGCGAAATACTAGCGTGATGCAATCAACGCCCAGCGCCATCTATTGGTAGACAATGTAACGACTGTCCCGAAACAAAGTATAACCAATATTTATATGAGTTTCTAAAAGTCATAGGACTTACCTTGCCATACCTATAATGATTTTTATTAAAAACCCAAAATTGTGACTTGTTTTTTAACTTTACGTGAGTTCAAACTCATGCTATTTCCTTCTAAGTCTTTATGTCGATGTGACGATTTTGGTCCATCTCTTCGGGTGCATCCTGCAAACGTGCCCTGCCCAATCCCATTTTAATTTAGCGGTCTTTTCACTCACATCTGCTAACCCAATTTTAGAATAGATTTCGATATTCCTAATACAGTAGTTAATACTCCTATTTTACACCCGTTGTTATGACAAGCAAGAATCTCCCAACTCACCAGCGGACCATCAATACGCCGGTCGCTAAACGATGCATTTCATTAAAGAAAGCAAAGAGAAATAATCCAATTTCGGCTTTCAACAATCGTAGACTATCAATCAGAGCCTTATTACACGTCATAAGTTGAAAAATATGGCAGCTCTCCGTCGGCAGCGCCATCCATCAGGCCTACGAAACAATGCACATGCCATTAATTACATAATCGGGACTAATTAAAATGTAATTCAATAAGAGAAGCATTGACAGGAGGACGTGGGATGCGATGCGTGGGCCCCATTGATTGGATTTGTGATTCCGTAATGACTATTAATCTAAAATTCAATTATGAACCGATGTATTTGATGGTACAAAAAGAAAGCCGTGACTCACGATCGGTAGTCTTAATTTGTAATACAAGCGGCGGGCTGGGGCTTGACCGGGAGCGGGCGAAGCTGCGGTCGGTGCTAAGCGGTCTCTGAAGTACTTAGAAGGCCTTGCGTCACTATAATCTGCTAAATATCCTCAAAAATAATATTCTAGGCATGCCTGAATAGTATTTTGGATTCATACAACCTCTCAAACTTTTTGACCTCATTTAGAAGCAAAACTCCTTAATAAAATTTGTTCCCTATCGTTACTTTGTTTCGGGACATTATTTTCAACGGATTCCAAGAGAGTCTATTAAATCGCCCACGCGTTTCGCTTTATCTGTAAGTTAGATTAGTGTTGTGCTAATCGATGTTTGTGCCTAACAGAATGTAGAATAAAAACACTGCTAAATACTAATAAGGATGCGTGTACGACGCGCAGCGAGTGTCGATGTTCCTTAGATATCGACTTTCTCCCGCTAATAGCTAATAACTTTTATAATTAATTAAAAAAATGTTATTAATAATCTCTCTTTCTTTATCAGCAGAATTAAGATTCTTATATGCTTGCTCAGCTGCTTATACATATCTGAGTAAAGTAGTTGAGCAGACACATAATTTTTTCTCCCTAACTATAATAAAGTTATTTATTTACATCGAAATTGGGAGCCGTGGCAGCCTGTAAGTGAATCTGCACTTAGTTTTCTTTACTTACATGAACGAGTACATTAAGGTTTATTTAAGTATTAAGTTTTGTTGGTTGTCCTTTAAGTAGATAAATAATAAAAAACAACAGTTCTTATTCTGGAATGAGACGACCCTTTTGGCGTAGTGGTATGAGCAATGACGACGACGCAAGAGTCACGGGTTCGATTACCGCACCAACACAAATGTTTGTTGATGAAACATTATAAGTGTTGGGTCTGAGTGTTTGTGGTTTCCAATAGTACATGGAAAAACCTTAGTTTGGGACTAAGACAATATATGTGGATGTCGTCTCAATTTATTATTTTTAAATTCTCTGACGGCCTACTCCGATTCCCACTAGCATCCAAACCGCAGCCCAGGCTTACGAGCTCTGGCGGAAGACAAGGCTTATGTAATGAAATTAACAATTAAGACTAATAAATTTAGCGTAAATACTTGTGTGGAAGTTAATGGGATTTGCGTATAAGGTGATTTTTAATTAAGCTTGATTAAGTATTTCGGATATTGACCGGGCGGGCACCTAATGGGCTTGGCTTAAAATGTCAATGGATGAATTATTGTTTGCACATAAATCTTACGATATATTGCGTCTTTAGTAGACTGTATTGCAATTCGATATACCGGTAACCTAGTTGTGTAATAGAGGAAATAAATAGAGTTGGTTGTAGGTACAGCCACACATCAAAGTAATCAAAACTGTCGAATTTGTTCAATCGACTCTCATACTACTGCCACACACATGAGGTCGAATATCAATTAGGGAAGTTTGACAGGTTGTGGTCACCTGATGTGCGGTTGACTGTACCTGATAAGTTTTAATTTTTTATCATATTTATCGTTACATTCTATTAGTAGGTCATTTTCGTGGAGATGCCATTACCGTAGCAGTCTTTACATCCATATTCCTGCCAAATTTACATTAAGAGATTGTAGATTTTACTATAGATTTATTGATATTTAGATGACCATATTAGCATTAAGTTCTGTTTTATTTTGTGCTATATAGAGTATATCATCAGGCTGAAGTGAGCCTTACTGAGCCACTATAAAAAGATAAAGATTATTTAATCTAAGAACAGATGGTGTTTATGGATTGAATGTGTCCTTGATGTCATACCTACCTCAACATTAAATTAAAATCGAAAATATTTGACACACCCTCACAGAAGACCGGCGGGAACCCTGAGTCGCAATCGAGGGAAAGGGAGTTGGAAGGTTGGCTGCACACTGGTGGCTCCACAAGGTGTTGCGGGTGTCAATATGTAGCGTCAATCCTTTACCATTAGGTGAATACTTACTTCAGTTATTTTAAAAAACTTTCACTAGTAGAATAAGCTTCGTTTACTCTGAGTGAACAATGGAAAATCCAAGGTTTAAGGACGGATTCGAACCTCCAACCTCAACCTGTTTGAAAGGGGATGGTTCTTGTAGCTTGAGTTACCATCACTGGTTCATCATGTTAAGAAACAAAGTTAGTGACGTTCGCTTATAAAAAGAGACCACTGACTTTGACCCATTACTATTCGTCTAATATCAACTTAAGTTTTAATCTTAAGAATAATAATGTTATTGCCCTTAATAAAAAAATATAATAGAGAATTAAAATTAATATCAGGGTGTATCTGTAAACTTTTACATCCTTTTATAGCTGGAGGCACGAAAGTATAGCGATGACCGTTATTTTGCGCACTTGTAAAAAAGAAGACTTTCTATCAATATTGGTTTCTGCGCACTCAAGGTCATAACTACACTTTCTTGCCTCGGACTAAAACTACGTCTTCTACGAACCATTCTGAACAACATTTGTTCTATGACTTTTGGAAATTCGTGCCGAAGCTCTCCCACGGTTATAACA
The DNA here is from genome assembly GCA_014851415.1 of Cnaphalocrocis medinalis. Classification (NCBI taxonomy): domain Eukaryota; kingdom Metazoa; phylum Arthropoda; class Insecta; order Lepidoptera; family Crambidae; genus Cnaphalocrocis; species Cnaphalocrocis medinalis. The sequence goes on along the minus strand of CM026277.1, from coordinate 14,489,971 downwards.
TACCCCTAGTTAAGATTAGATTACATTAGACATACCACAAGCGGTTCATTTACAATATGTACTACTTAAGTACACACAAAAGTGTCAAGGGATAAATAACGACCATTATACCCTTTATATAGGTCTATAATAGTAAAGAATAAAAGTCATACATTCAATAAATCTGTTTATTTGATTATGAAAAATTAATGGATCTTTTTTATCGATCAAGGCTTACATTATGGTTTATGTCGATTTTATACCAGATACATAAATGTCTGAGCACATGTATTTCTTTGGTGTAATAAACAAATAATGTATTTATGTTCAATTATCCTTCTTAATGGCTTGGTGTATTCCAGCTTTTTAATATCATATTTTAATCAATTATACATGGGTATAATTTAATTTAAATTTACTATGAAGTAAGGTTTTACTGCAAGTAGTTTTAATCTTACACCCAGTTACAGGAACGTGGGTTACGCGTTAGAGCTTTCTTTGAGCGTTTGTGAGCACGAACTGGGATTAAAAGATATTAAAGCTGTGTGTAGGTATAGTGTCGTGGAAGTAAAATACTTCCACTTGATATCTGCCCAGGCCCAAGCCCCCAATTCTCGTTGTGATATGTTTTTTTATAGTGGCTCAGTATATTGGCTCTCCTCAGCCTGATGATAAGCAAAAGGAGAGCCCACGTTGCAGTTACAACGCGACGGCACGATATCACACCTGTTGGCACTGCTGTACTGGCCTGCGAAACAGATAAACTTATATCGCAAAAACTTAGCTTTTCATGTATAGTTTTCAAGCGATATGCAAAATGTTTTTTCAAATCGAAAATCACGAGAATTGGCGGCCAGGATTTTTAACGGGCTTTCTTTTATTAGTATTTTTTATTTTGCTAATTTAATTTGGCATAACGATTGAGCACGTACTTTTTTACCCTAACAATATTTTAACATATTTTTTTCTGGCGGACTACTTCAATAAGCATAAATATATTTTAGGATACAATATTCTTGGCCTAATTTTGATTTTATTAAAGTTATAGGCATATTGTTTACTTAATTTAAAAGCGTACTGTCAATAGGGTAAGTAGTTGGGTGGAAAATGCCTATAAAATGTATGCAAACGTATTTGGGTTGCAGAATAGTATGCTTATAGTAGGTATGCTTAAAAGTTGTACCCAAAAGAGTTATGCCAAATTAACACTACACAATGTGTAATTATTATAAGGATAAAATTATGCCCAGCAAAAAAATTATAGGGAACTTTAAGCAGATTACAAACAATAGTGTCAATTGTTTCATTGTCATTTATTTTATTATTGCACATTTTATAAATGTCATGATTTTTCTTAATTCAAGAAATTTTCTCATTATATAAACTGAAATTTACAAGTACTTTTCAAGTGTAAATTTTACATAAACAAACGTTATTGTATTCTTCTTTCGTCGTCTAATCGAGGAAATTTTAAAACATTTTTCATTGAAGTATCTAAACGTAATAGTTTTGTTTATAATAATCTATATTACATCACCCGAAATGCACACCCCCAAAATTTCAAGATTTTCATTACACATCAAACAAGTATACCTCTATACGTATCTCATACATGGGAAAGGCACGCCAAAGGCTCAAAACAGTTTTGTAGTACATACACAATTTGTAATAATAATAACACCTTAACTACATCAAGCTTATGTTAATAAGTAAATACCGCTTAAAGCTACAATAAATAACAATAAGGTCTTCACTGGACGGATCAGAAAAAACTAACCTTATCTTAAACTTGGCAGGATTTAAAAATCTGCCAAAATTGTTTTTAACGCACAAAAATTACCAAAAACTTACAACAGTCATAATACAATTTCTTTTTGTTAACATACAGTTGCACTCGATTGCCTTTTATTTTTTGATACAACTGAGTCTTCATTGGTTTTCTATTACGTAAATAATAATAATACGCGTTTTAACTCAAGACAACTACGGTTTCTTTTTACAAATTAAATGCACATTAAAATCCTACCAAGTTATCATAATATAAAATCTACTATTCACTAATAATTATCTTACACGGCAACACAGACGCGCGCGGGACGTCCGCTCGCTCCAGTGATCTTCCCCCGACTGAATTATTTCCTCATACAATTCAATTGAAGCTCAACTGATTAGGTCAGTATGGTGTCTCTGTCTGAGGATTTCCAGCCTGAGCTCGTGTTCTCTCGCTGCCATTCTGAGAGCGGCGATACTGGAGCTTCGCCTTTCCACTTCTGGGGCGGAAGGCTGGGAGGGGGGTGATTCGCTACCGGGGGATATAGGGGGCGAGACGGGTGGAGGGTCGGGGGACTGTCGTGGGGGGGCAGCGAGACCGGCGAGGAGGGAGTGGAAGGGGGGCGAGGAAGTGTAGAGGGGAGCGCTGAAGAGGGGCGGGCGGGGAAGGGGCGCGCCAAGGTACTGAGCGCCGAGCATAGGTGCACCACCGTACCTGTGAAAGATGGAAAGAGATGTTGTTAATAACTAAGTACTTTATAACAGTATAGTAATAATTAACAGTTTTTTGAAGAAATTCTGGCTGATGAAAAAAATGAGTTCGCGTTTTTTTTTGAAGCGGTTTGTGGTTTTAGGATGTGTTTAATCATCATCATCATAGCATATTGTAGGCAGGTAATAAATATTTCTGTCATAAAAAAATTGTCCCAGGTTTTGTCCTAAGCTGGCTTGTGTCAAATCTGGTGCTTGTATCACAATAAGAAAGAAGTTTAGTAATAAAAACATTTTGGTGTTTTCCCGAAACGTAATAACACGCTTAATTCCATACAACAACTGGGTATAGCCGCCGGTGTTATTATTACGTAGGAAAAACTATTTTCTATGCAATTTTCAATGTTAAAATATTGGAACTCACCTAAAAGACGCCAAGGCATTCGTGTCAAAGGGCTTCCTAAACCCGAAGCCAAGCTGCGAGAAGGGGTTGGGCATAGACGCGACCACGGAGGGGGGAGGCGCCCCCCCTCCCGCTCCCAGGTACGGGTTGTAGGGATGCCCTTGAGGGCCCACTTTCTCCTGCTTTCGCCACTTCGCTCGACGGTTTTGGAACCAGACCTGGAAAGAAAGAGAGGGTGGATTTTTATTTGTTCCAGAGTAGAGTCTGTTGCCCATTGGAACTTGAGCCATTGCAATTTTTGGAGCGGAAAGGTCCTTGAGTGTAAACCGCGTACAAGTACCTAAGTAACAGCCGTGACAGTCCCCCCACAAGGTGGACCGACGAATTAGTGAAGGTCGCGGAATTCCTTGGATGCGGGTGGCACAGGACAGATCTGTGTGGAGAACATTGGAGGAGGCCTATGTCCAGCTGTGGAACGTTTATCTGCTGAAATGGCTAAGAGTGGAGAGCCACGCTTGATACCACGGGAGAAAACTGGCGTGTTGCGCATGCGCAGTGTTAGGGTACTTTAGTCACTTTAGTGTTGTACTAGGTAATCGACTGATGGAATTTTGCACCTAACAATACTTAATTATCAGCAAACCGCAATAGGGACTCTAATCTAAATGAAGTCGTTATTAATTATTTTAGTTAATTAGCACACAAAAGCTTAATAATTAACCTTTTGTCTGGCTTATAAGAACACGTCTATTGAAGAATTCCTGGGCAATTAAAACTATCACGAAGCCGTTATGAGTGCACAAAAAGGTGTTAATTTTGATCTGGTAATTATGGAAGGTATTTAATTAAAGTTATAATTAGGAGTTGAAAACCAGTCTACAGGAGGTGCTTAAATTAATATACCGGGATAGCTTGACGTCATGACGCAGTAGCTAGTGTTGCGCCCAAGTGTGAATGGTTCAAGATCCAATTGCCCGTCAGGTCACTTTAGAAAACTTCGAACGTACCTACTTACTTAGGTACACTTAAAACTAAAATTTTGGGAAACTACAGAGGTTATGTAGATAGCTGTATTTTATTACAATAACAAACAGATACACATTACACGGGAATCTATTACATAATGTATGATTGTTCGAAACACCTTAGAATTAAGACGTAAACTGTCATTATTCAAACACACTTTAAAAGTGTAAAGAAAGTTCACCATTATCAAAGAGTAATAAATTTTACTATGTTTAACTAACCGTACTTTTAGACACAAAATACATCTTCATGTCTGACAAAAGCGCAGTTAAAAATAAAGTGCTAAACAAAAACAGTGTCTCGACATACAATGCAACATTGTAGGCATTCTTATTGAATGATCGATTATATCGGTCAATTTAAAAAGTTAATACCAACAAAAACCTCTCTAATGCAGAAACGAAGTCAGTAGAACGCAATAAAATTGATTTACAGCCGACCGAATATCACTGTATGCAATATGTATTGCATTAAACATTTATGCTCCAAAAAAACTCATACGAAACTGTTCATCATTATGTAAACTGGTATTTTATGGCAATTTAAATTAATTCACTTATGATAAACGCTGTATTGTAAAAAATTAAATGCGATTCTGCAAATGTGCACGCAGCTTTAACGGATGCTGCGCGAAACAAGAAATACCGCTGTGTTTACTGTTACCCGGTCCTTTTGAGTTTAAACCCTAGGTTTATGGCTACAGAGTGTATTTCCGATTGAGGACGTATAAGTTTATTCTATTGAGTTTACAATGGCCATTATAAATATGACTTCATACGGTGGTGCTGGCGAATTTATAAATGTTGTAATTGGAGGCAAACATGCCCTCGGAATGCGGGGTACGGTCGGCAAAAAGGCCTGGCCAGGTGCCGCGGCTAATAGCTTAACAGAGTCGCGCATTAAGGTAATGGCCACGTAGAGGAGCCCGCAGCTATCGAATCGCGAGTCCGTTAAAATGACGCCTTTTTAACCGACGGAAACAAAACGCACGAGCCTTTGTAATGCTTCCCTCACTTTTCTGTCTTAAGTTATACTAGTGGCCAGCCTTCACATCGTTTAAAGCAGTTGCAATAGATGGCGCTGAGAATCAATTACATCGCGCTAGTGTTTCGTTTTTTTGATTACCGATAAGCGTTGTCATTGTGTGTAGAATTTACCTCTTTATAAATAGTATAGGAGATAAGAGTCCCGCATTACGGTAATGACCACGCAAAAGAAGCCCGGAGCTATCAGAAACCAGATGAATTAAAATGACGCTTGCTCTTTGAAACGAACGGAAACAAAACGAATGACAGTAGTTTTTGGGAGGAGTACTGCAACTTCAGCTACCTCAGGTGAGTATTTCTACTATTAGTTAGTACATCATATTGAGGATAGGGCAGGGAGATGATGATGATGATTGAGGATAGGAGAAACCATCGCGAGAAAACCTGCACGTTACGGATTCTCACTGTATACATTAAATGTTAACAAATTATGGTTGCTTATGTATTATTAAGTCTGGTCCGATTTGGCAATTAGTTTCGATCCGCCCCCCCTGGAAAAACATTCGTGTGACGTGTTAAGGTAAATTGGTAATACTTATCTCTGTTGTTATTGCGATAGTCCCCATTAGACAAGAATATTATCATAATTATGATGAAAAAGTCATCCAGAGTCGGCTACTGTTATCAATTCAAAGTTAAGAGGTGCGGATAACCCACTGTGCTTAATAGCTTAACAACACTGTAAGTAAATTACCACTTATGAGAGGTAGACCAAAAGTGGCCTGCGGCGGTAAAACCGATGGTTCTAAAATGATGCTGGTTTTTTGAAAAAAATCTGGTTGATCAGCTACCTCTTTAAAAATTTAACTAAATCATAATGTGGAACCTTTTCATTGTTTTTAAAGAATGTCAAAACAAATAAAATATCAAAAAACTACTTTTAAAATATTATTTATCTTAAATGTAGGTTATTTTTAGCAACCCGTATCTTGCATGGAGCAAGATTTGTCGCTCAAACTTAACCCGCTCAAAAACAGTAACAAAACATTTTGTCTATTTCTGTACTTGAACGACACTTTTATCATTAAACAGCTATTGGGCCTTGACGACATCTTTTAATGTCCATCAGTGTACGTCTATTAGCGAAACTGAACTGAAATATTGATGTTGATGAAGAAAAATTTACATAAATATTTTATAAAATGTGCGCAATTAGGACATATACTTCCTTGGGTATAGGAAATTAGAAAATTTTACTTTGCAATTCAAATCATGGTGGTGGTTTTCCAGTTAAATATCTACATTTTATAAGTATGCAAACAAGGAGTTTGTCAGTAAGCAAAAATTAACTTATAAATGAACCGCTTAAAGTAATTACAAGACTATTAATATCCGCAACACATAAGGTAAGGGAATTATACGTGAGTACAGTCACGAGGAAAAGTTTACTTTGTTTAGAATAATAATTATACTTTACGTGTATTCTTATAAAGTATACACGTAAAGTATTATATATTGGTACTCTCTGCTATGTCATCATCAAAATAAAATAAAAAATCTAATAAAATTTCTTTATTTATGTCCTTTACAGAACATTTATGAATGTCAAAATTTTTAATCTACCGCTGATTCGAAAAGTCAATTTCTACCGAGAAGAATCAGCAAGAAACTCAGTAGAACTTGTAATCATAAATTTTTAAAGGAATAAATATATCTGAACATTTGCCGTCACTTCGGAGCATACGCGAATAAATTTCAAATCCAGAGGTGCGTAAGTATAAGTAAATAATGCACTTAAAAAAATCATCGAAGGCTTCAGGTGGGACTCGAACCCACAACCTTCCGCTTACCGGGTGGCTATTCTACCAGATAACCTAACGTAACAAAGTTCATTACTTACTTTAAGTAGAATAAATTGCAATGAATCGCATCAACAAAAATACAATTTTCCCCAGGTGCATGCTCGGAATTGAATCTACTACCTCCCGTTCTGAAGGCACGCTGTTATCTATTGAGCTACCTTCACTCCATATTCTTTATCACACCTTTGCATAATTATACCTAATGTAAGTACCTACCTTGTAATACAATTTCGCACGCAAGTGTACCCGTCCAAGTTAAGTAAAGCGTAATTTTAGCCGCGCAAGAAAGCATGATTGAATCACCTGGTAATAATACAAGAAAATTGCTAATGACCTCATTTAATAAACAACGGGTTGAAATATACGATACTATACACGACCAGTCTTTGTCTGTCTCTGGCGAGTTTGTAGTGAAAAATTCTTTGTATTAAATTAGGCGTGTTTTGTTCGGTAACAGCTTATAAATGTGATAGAGTGAGACCTCCCTTGATGTTATGGCGGTATAAATGAGAGAATTATCACGCTGGTCACGTAATTTCATTTTCTTCTACTAAATTCCTAACATTAAAGCAGAAACTCACGAAGGTGTTTAAAATTGCTTCTTAGGTATAATTATGCAGACATTCTACAGCAAAAATTTAGTTTTTAGAACGTTCCTTTATAGATTTTTGTGAGATACTTACTATGAGTTTTTTGTACACATCACAATAAAGTACAGTTTTATTACAACAAAATCTTAATGTATAGAAATAAATTTAAATTTTGATTTTTGTGGCAAATTTAGGCGAGAATGTGCTTTTATTTACATTGTTAAGAAAACTATAAAAAAATATATTATGTTTGTCACTGTCTTGGAGGGCACGCTACCGTGCCCCCAACAACGTCAAAGATAGCAATTAGCAAGATCACACGTTGTAGTTAGTTTACATAAATTTTTATCGACTCTTATGATAGTCGACTGAGTTCATGCCGTAAAATGTTTTTATACTTTTTTATCATTGCCTGAATAAGTACAATTGCGAATTCGTATTGCGAGATCGACCATTCGTAGTATTAATTTGTGGCTATTCGAATTATCGGCCGTGAGAGGCGTGGCGCTATTGAGCAAATAAGCAAGTGCCAGTCTGTACAGCACTGCTCTATGTCATTATGGTCTGCGTTTGTAAGAGAACGAAATATGGATGAGGCATTATAAACGACTTTAAAAATGGTGATTTTGTATTCGTCTGTTGTAGACCTATTTATCAATCATAGAATTCAGAACAAAGAGGACCTAGAATTTTTCAATATCAGAAATAATCACACACAATGACCTTGATTACGGACATCTAATAATAGTTATTATATTCAATTAAATCGATACCTGGACTGTAAACAAATGGGCTTACAACCTAAATCCTTAGAAACGTGAGCCAAAAACCGAAGATTATTTATTTTAAAAATTGCCTGATTACATAGATAGGACCAAAATAGGTAGGTTTTAATATACGTCACAATGTAAATCGTTAGTTTACAACTAAATTAATTAGATTAATTATTTTTCATATCTTATCAACTCAAAAAATAAACTTTTGAATCCATATCAGATTGTTAATTTCCAATTCTTGTAATCCTGTAAGTTTTAAGTTTTTTTTACTTTATTTATGTCTAAAGTAATAAAAAGTATAATATATAGCCAGCACCTGCGCTATGTTTCGCCGAGTGAGTGAGAGTACCGTACCGAAGGAGAGTTTAAAGGTTGGCAACGAAGTTGTGACTCCATCAGTATTACTGGTGACGATTGGGTGAGGCAATTGTCCACCATTTTTTGACCGTGGGAGAGCCACGCTTCTGTATGAATGGACCAGCATAAACGGAGTGAGACCACGGTCTCACAAATGAAGGCGTGCTTTTTATTTTGCCGAGTGAGTGAGGGTACTGGAGGCACAATTGAGGGGAAAAGGAGGTTTAAAAGTTGGCAGTGCGCTTGTGACTTTACTACGTGTTGCAGGTGTCTATGGGCGGCGACAATCACTTATCATCAGGTAACACGTCTGCTCGTCTACCACCTATCACCTAAAACAAACTTTTATGTGATCTATTTACTCTTTTACGGTGGTAAAATCACATAAGAACACATACGCGCATAAATGTACCAAAACCTTATCTAAAAGCACAGTTTCCTTTCGCAACTCATTGTGCCTTTATTATAGTGGTCGTTGAAAGCAGTCCAGAGGTCGGCGTGTTGATTAAAGGCTGTCCGGAGGTCCTTCGAGGCGGATTGAGCCCTTTCTTTGTCTGTTTGACTGCGTGGGCTCGAATTACTATGTGATGTGACAGAATGGCGAGGCCGTCCAGTAAATATGGCGATTTGCAAATTAGGTACTGGTGAGGTTGTGAAGTTTGCAGTTAATATTGAGAGAGAAGGCCATAGATAGACGGGCAGTTTTTCCTAAAACTGTGGCGTACAATTTTTTTAACGCATATGGGTGCTAGAATGTAAATGTATCTATGTACATTGCTTAAAACGTTCAGGTAATGTGTACAATACGATTAATTTCATACATTACCTAGGTATTGTATACAATGCCTGAAGCGCATTAGGCAATGTGTATAATGAATGACCACGGGAAGGAGGCGTATAGTAAAAAGCTTATTTTAAATGAAGACCAATAAAAAATTAGCTGGTATTATAAGCTCGATCGGCAATTTTTTGAAATTCATAAGATGGACGTATTCAGAGTATTAAATTTGTTCTTACCTGTATTCTAGCTTCAGTCAGTCCAATCTTCATGGCGAGCTCTTCTCTGAAACAAAATGAAATAATGTTTATTAATCGGTCTTGTCTATCGTTACAAATTACTTATAATAGAAAGCAAAGACTACTTCGTAGTCTTTCCCGATCGGGCGAGATAGCACTCTTCGAATTTAAATATTATTTCTGTAAATAATATGTCCATTACGTAAAAAAAACACAATTAAAAAGAATAGATTGCCGTCAAACATTCGAAATCCATAGACAGAAATAATAGGTACCTACTTAATACGAATAAAAATGACTGAGTGATAATTTAGAAATGTCTGAGTGATAAATTCACAGGTGGTACACTGATGCCGCTCCCCCCGATAATAAGGTGATAATCCCTCTAATATCGCGAAATTTCCTTGCTAATCATCGCAAATAAAGTGATGAATTATAAATAAAACCTTATCATTTAATGCTTTTTACAAATAGCATTAGTCTATACGTATTATAAATCACAGGTGTTATAATCTCATAATACACGTATCAGATTAGCCATTTGAAAAAATTTTGATGAGAATAATGGCATTTTCTGAGTGAAAGTGATAGTCAATTAAATAATTGTAATATTAAGCCACTGTAAAAGCCGTTAAAAACGTTGGAAGGCTGGTAGGGACCAGTCTTCCAACGTTTACGGCAAAGAACCACGCTGTCCTAGCGGCACGCCCTCATTTTGTTTTGGGATTAACCAATAGATGGAACTAGACGTCGTTTTACCGTGACATAACTAAAAATAGTATGGATCGAGTGTCAGAAATGATGCGATCTGCAGGAGATCTAAGTTCGCGGACATAGCTAAAGAGGCTCAAGTGGCAATGGGCAGGGCACATTGCGAGGAGAACAGACGGCCGCTTGGCTGAAAAGGTCCTTGAGGGGAGGCCGCATCCAGTTGAGAAGTCTTATATCGGAGGCCAAGATACTTGATTTTGGGTCCTTGAGCCATCGGAGTAAGCATGTATAACCTAACTCACCTAGTAAAAACATCTGGATAATGCGTCCTCGAGAACGCCTTCTCCAGCTCCTCAAGCTGGAAGCTCGTGAAGGTAGTCCTGTATCTCCTCTGCTTCCTTTTGGGCGCGTACTCGTCAGCATCATCACTGTCTGCTGACCCTGGAGGGGGGCGCTCTGACGCTGGGCTTTGGTCCGTCCGCGGGAGCTCCGGGGTCGTTCGAGGGGAGTCGTCTTTCGGCGCTTCGGAGACGCCCATGGTATGGTTATACTTGTAAGGTTGCTCTTGAGGGTAGTATTCTGGAAAGAAAAGAAGGTTTTGTGAGTAAATGCATATGTTTACTAGTGTAGCATACTTTACTACTAGTAGTAGAGTATGGGCTGACCTATATCTCTCGAGGAACTGACAACCGTTGGGGTACAAAAGTTCTGGAGAGAAGACCGCGACTCGGAAAGCGTCGTGTAGGACGGCCTCTGGATAGGTGGAGTTACGATCTGCCAAAAGCCGTTGGTATGGACTGGATGTGTCTAGTCTGTCTATGGAATAAGTCCCATGGGACATCTGAACATAAATGGCTGAACAAAAAAGCTGTTGTTTAACAGCCTTCTTGACTCTGAAACTACAAAAAGGTACCTTTGAGTGTATTAAAACGGATACCACTTTTTCACCTGATTTCTATTTATATGATTACCAAACGGTCACCCCGCAAGCGACACGTGTATACAACAAAGTATCCATTGACACCAGCATTTTGCGCTTAATCACCTGTAATTGGTCGAAACAATTTGTCTCATAATCATTACTGCGCAGGCGCAGAGATGGCGTGTCTGCGCCGGCGCGCCTCATGCCCGTAACAAGGCGAATGATTGAATTAGCACATTCTAATAGTTGCTTTTAATAGCATCCTGGGATACGGGGTAAAAACGTTAGTGCTGCGAGGTGTTCGATAGCTGACTATCGATGGTTTTGTCCAATTCCTTTGGATAGTTTTTATAATACAGGTTCAGCGGGTGGGTGGTTTAACGTCGTAAGACCCAAAAGCCTTTTAAAAGGCATAAAACAATTGATTTTCCATTGTGTCTGCTGTCTGGGTCTTAATGACGTTGATATCTATTTATGAAATAACATACTTTCGTGTGTACCTTCGTTTATTCTGATAAGCAACACAGAGTGGTTTAGCTGTCTACTTAGGTACGTTGCGATCAAGTCGTTATATTGATTGATACTATAATGATCAAGGAGTAGATGGAAAAATATTCACCAATAAGTGAAAATATAATAATTTTAGGTAGCGGTAGAATTACTTTATGACGATTAAAATAGCCAAATCATTTTCGATTAAAATTTAAAGAACAGTATTGTGCTCAAGAACTTATTTGAAATTGATACTTCCTTACAATATGAATACCTATGAAAGAATACTAGTGGCTCGCAATCACATTGTCTTAGGCAAATAGTTCCACCCACACTAAACCAATAGATGGCTCTTGGTGTCGGTTATATCGCGCAAGTATTTCACCTCATCGGTTAAGCTATAAGCATTGTTGTGGTCTATAGAATTTACTCTTTATAAATAGGATAGATAGATACATTTCCTATTTCACCATGGCTCGTATCGTACTCGCTTCCAGAGATTATCGATTGTAAAAATATCGATAAACTGACAGCACTGTTCATTAGGCCAATTCTTGGGAGTATCATCTTTTATGCTACATTGGATAAAAAAATAAATGCTAGTAATAAAGCTTAATGTGTGTACATGGTTAGGAAAATGAATCGAGATATTAAGTATATTGTCCTACTCAATTGTCTTTTTGCTCTAACTATGTAGTTAGTACGGGGAAATCGGAAAATTGTAGGAATATAAAATGTAAAGTTAATTGTATTAAACAATTATCAATACCTACATTTAACTATAATTTTCCACGTAGGTAGGTATCTGATGATGCAAAAAGATTATTACTCGTGTAATGATATTTAACCGTTTTGTTGTTAGATTATTTACCAGCATCGCTAGCGTAAAATTCAGAGAGACAAACACATTTTCCTAAGGAAAGTATACTTTTCAACTGCTTAATTCTTTCTCATATTAGCGTAGGTATAACTAGCGTTTGCTGGAGTATTTGACGCCATGGTAAACTTAAGTCCATAGAAGTTGCGAAGGAAGAAAGAAAAGGTAAGCGTTGGAAAAAGTGTTTTTTTATGGGATAGGTGACAGAGCATCTCCTCTATTAATATCCAGTATTTGTATAATGCAACGCGAAAGTTTCAACCCATTTAGATAGCTTAAGACACTGTGTACTATACCTGATTCGAATATCATTGTAAAGTAAAACTGACAGATGTCAACTGTGTGATCCCCATACATTATCACTCAATTTGACGATTGCAAATGTCAACAGGCATAGAAAACTGGTCCATTTCATCTGTCAGTAATACCTACTAATGAGAGCGAACAGGCAAGCGGCCGTCGACTGTATTTCGTGGACAGTAGTGAGGGATAGGAAAGGCCTATTGGGAGGAAAGGGGGTTTACTGAGATGTTGTGTGAATTTATACAGCTAAAGACATTTTGGATTCCCAAAATACCGTCATTCACTACGTTTTTTTTTCTACTAGCTTTTATTTATTAGCTCGCGTTTAATTCGGGGTAGCAGGGAGGAGCAAAAAGTAGCCTATGTCCATCCCTTCAACTATCTCCACTTAAAAAATCACGTCAATTCGTTACTCCGTTTTGCCGTGAAAGGAAGACACACGTACAGACAGACAGACACACTTTCCCATTTATTGTATTAGTATGGATCCTTATTCATTCATGGGTTTCAAATTCCGAAAATGCCAAGTCCTTTACGAACGGTGCCTTCGTTAGCGGCGATACTTATAGCGTATTTACGCTGTATAGCCAAGCATACAAAACACCTAACCACAAGGTACTTAAGCCGATGTTTTGTTTTATTTTGTCAATTATTTCGTAACAAATTGTTGATGAAGGGTCTAGTAACTAAAAAAGTTTAATGAATCTACGAACGGTTATAAATGGGATAAAGTAGGTTCAATAATTATATCATTTATTTTAATGTCGTGCTGACGTCGTCTATCAGGTTATTTTATAGATAAGTACAGTGTGTATTTAAGGGTTTTTGCACTTATTGCCCGCGGGAAAATTAAAGATAATTATTACTATTCCCATTAGGAGAAGTTCAAGTGTTGAATATTAAGTGTAACCCATTTTTAATGACGCTTAAAGAGGTAATATTCAATAATTATCGCGTGTGTTACTTAGCTATTTTATCGTTAGCAAAGTAATTAAAACCTTGGGATGTGGTACAGATACACGTGTATCATGAGTACTTACAAATTCATATTTAATTCAGTTTTTTACGGTACAAAAGAAGATATTATATAATTGTACCTGCGTGACGTTGGGGGAAAATACGTTATGTACGTACACACAGAAGACCGGCGTGATGCGGCGCCTGTGCTGTGTTTTGTCGATGAGGGTACCGGAGGCCCAATTTTATTGGGGGAAAGGGGAGCGCACTTGTGACCCTACTGGTTGCAGGTGTTTATAGGCGGCGGCAATCGCTTAACATCAGGTGATCCGTCTGCTCGTCTGCCACTTATCACGTAAAAAGATAAAGGTACAGCAAGTCACATCTCTCGGTAGTGACCTTTCGTTAACTTAGTATCCACATTTTGTTTTAATTGCGGGGAAGAAATTCGGCCATCGGAATTAGGTGCCACTGTTAACGCTTGCGCTTACCTACCTTTGTTTTATATGTGAAATTGGAGGATCGGTTACAAGTATGATGTATGAATGTCACGGTGTATATACGTAGGCTTTTCCTTGTGAAGCCGAAACAAGATTAAATTGTTTAACTCCTTATGCTTTAACTATGTCATTGCAGTCTAGTAACTACATGGAATCGACAAACAATTATACCTTTATTAATTTAATTAACAAAGGGACAATTATGTCCAAAGTTCACTTGCGGTTAGCCGTGTCGTGATTTATAACTATTACAATGGCAATCTCGACCTCAGTTTCTTGTAATCAATTGTCATTTAATAGATAAATGTCATTACGTTAATTGCGCTTATTATGGCGTTATATCCTTAATTGGCGCTATTAAGGTTAGTTCGCGGGAATAAGTCATTTACTTGTGCTAGAATGCACATTAATGCAAGTTAGTGCATGCATAGTGAATGCGAGGGCAGAGATTAGTGAGAAGCGGAGCGGAGGGGTAAGTTAATTCTCATTCGTTAATTGTGGGAGAGCCATGCTTCGGCATGAATGGGCCGGCTCGACCGGAGTGATACCACTGCCTCACAGAAAACCGGCGTGAAGCAGCTCCTGTGCTGTGTTTCGCCGAGTGAGCTGAGGGTACCGGAGGCCCATCGGGGGGGAAGGGGATAAAAGGTTAGGAGCGCACTTGTGACTCCACTGGTGTTGCATGTGTCCATGGGCGGCGGCAATTGCTTACCATCAGGTGATCCGCCTGCTCGTCTGCTACCTATCACATAAAAAAAAGCGAAGTGGACAGTGGGGTAAGGTGCTGAGGAGTAAGCGAGTGGGATAAACTACAGTGAATGAGGAAGTAGAGATTTGGGAGAAGAGGAGCGGAAAGCGGACTATTCCGCTTTCCGCACTTAGCTCCCTATGGATCTGAGCGGTAAGCGGGATAAGAATCTGAGTGGTAAACGATATACATAAAGTATAAGAATGCGGAGGTAGGAATTTACTTATCTTTATCTCAATAGCTAAAATGTTGGCCGTTAATCCATAAAGATTATCAACCTTTCACCAGAAGAGGGGCGGAAAGCAGGACAAGGGGGTAAATAGAAGGGAGGCGGAAAATAGAATCGGGATAAGGTACGATAATGCGGCATTCATCGTTTTTCATGGAATTCACATACTAAATGTAATTTGATGTGTGCGTGGAGAATGCGGAGACTGAGATCAATAATAAACGGAGTATACTTAGAGCGGGGTAAGGTGCTGCGTGGAATTTGAAAGAATTGGATTGAGGCCGAGAGTTGAGTGAAAAATTTCGAATGAATGGAAGTTGGGGCAAGTCGCGATCATCTCGGGGAATGAAGCGACATGGGCCGGAAAATAAGCAACAACGAGAAAAGCGGTATGGATTACATCATAGAATGTAGAGGGTGTGTGGGTTTTTTTTATCTATGATCATATGATGTGAACAATGATATCATTATTATGATTTCATAAAACCAATTAGTTCCAAATGATCGAGATATAGACGATAAAATAGTTTGCATGCCTGATTACTTTATCTTTAAAATGTTTTAACTATCTATGTCCGTTGCTAATTATTATCACATCATTAAGTTGATTGAAAGTAGCGTTATAATAATTGATTTCCATATCTGTGTGTATGTATAATTAATTTCATATTTCCAATTTCGTAGCTACCTAACGATGAGATCTGATTTTGAGATAGACATACGGGGCAAGCCAAACTTATCATAAATAAAGTAAATAAGGAATGAGGATTTTTATAGGTGCCGTTTACGAGCCTATGTTAATAAATAATATTTTGGGTTTAATTAAAAAAACGGAACATTGAGCAGTATCACAGAATAATTAATTTAATAAAAATACTTTTTATACGACTTTGCAGTTTATCATGACTCTTCAGTAATCGATTACCATCAGGTGATCAGTCTGCTCGTCAGTTCTTAAGACAAAATAAAATCAAGAATGTATCTGAAGATGAAAATCTCAGATGATGTCCGACCAATCATCATGCTGATGTAGCAGTGACCTGCCTATTCCTGCTATAGAGCCTACTGTTAAAGTTTTGGAGAAGACATGTCTTGGATTGGAGACGGTGGAAGCCTAGTGCAAACCCTTATGACTTATGTGCCTTTCAAGAAGAATGATTCGCATTTACTGATTCTGGGAAACCCCAGACATTATCACAGATTAAGATAGATATATCTCAGGCAAAAGTTTAGCCATGGACATAAACAAGTTGTTGATTGATTGATAAAACTAGGTACGTTAATTAGATTAATTTATTGATATATTCATGGCTTAAAATAGCTAGATTTTAGATAGAGAGTTTTTGCAATACCTATATTCTATTGAAAAATAATACTCTATCTAAAAATCAAGCCATGCATGATGATAATCAATAAATTAATCTATTATCAACTCATGTTACATAGGTAATAATAATTAATAGTCCAAATACCTGTCCGGATTAAGGATTTAGGAATGATCCCAACTGGTCTACTGAACTACCTAGTTTAGAAGACCAATTGGGACCCAACCTAAAACCACATCTAAGGATACTAAGGGAAGGTAAGATGAGTGATAGATGGAAGCTCAGTAAATAGTTCGTGGTTGGAATCGGATCATGCACCTACGGATTTTTCAAATCTATGTGCATATTTCTACCATTCGTTCGCTGGTGAGGAACCTGCACGTCTCGGATAGTTACTAAAACGTGTAACCATGATTCAGTTGGTCTATTTCCCCAGGGTTGCGCGAATTTCAGACAATAGCCTGAATAGTCCTGAATCATGATCTACGAGATGGCATTGGGCGCAATTGGGTATTACACGCAAAGATGAGAGACACTAACAGAAGGTTAGAAAGTCAAAACAACTCCGATACTAGAAATGTCAAACAATCAATAAACTGTCAATCAGAAGGTTCAGTTGTTTTTACAATAGTTTACAACGTTCAACCATTTTCGTTCGTTGGTTTTGGTATTATTCACTGGTTGAGTATCAGGAAAGTAACTTATTCTTTAGCAACTGTTTGATTCACAACCACGCAATTGTGAAAAAAGAAAAATCTATCGTCTTTGGCAACTGGTTTCGAGTAGCAAGAATGTCAGTTCTTCTTTGGCAACGCATGGTTGTCAAACTTGGTTGCCAATGCGGCCAGAAGGATCAAAAATGGTCCCTGGCAGCCACGTGGCTTGTCCAGATCTGACCACAGGTGTACAGAGTGTTGTCTTTTCCTGTATACGTACGTACATAGAGATGAAGTGTAGCCATAGCATTTACATGCGTACACTAAACGCAAGGTGCATCTCTGTTTCATTAGCTTCATTTACATTATCAGCGGGCTATAAATAAAATTACCCGTCTGAATTGAATAATAATTTCTTAGGAAACCACAATAGCTGCCGAAGAAACCGCATTCTGCTAACGAAAAAACGTATACTTGCAAGGTATCAAGAGAAAATGGTCATGACTCAATATACGGGCGTAATTTGCTAAATGGTTAATGCAAAAACCAACGATCGTCCGGCTATGGGTTTGCAAACAGTTAGATATGAATAGGAATGTTTGCTTAAGTTTATCTATGTCTACTGACTTAAGTGATGTATTTGTATGAAACGGGTGATTTCTTTTTTAGATCCCATGATTGTTCATTTGTTTTCAAATCAATTTCTTTGTATAATAATGGAATAACTTTTATACCATAGACACCTAACCACAAATAGCCATAGGGACATCTTTATGCATTCACGCCACCAGGGGGCAGAAAGATTATGTCATCTTCTTCAATATGCCGACTAAGGCAAACTGCGCAAGCGCTGCTTAAACCGGTTTTCTATGAGG
Source organism: Cnaphalocrocis medinalis (assembly GCA_014851415.1). Lineage (NCBI taxonomy): Eukaryota > Metazoa > Arthropoda > Insecta > Lepidoptera > Crambidae > Cnaphalocrocis > Cnaphalocrocis medinalis. The sequence continues at coordinate 14,471,899 of CM026277.1, read as the reverse complement.
CCGTGGTATCACTCCAATTGAGCCGACCCATTCATGCTGAAGCGTGGCTCTCTCACCATTTCAAACCTCTTAGTCCTAATTTTCCTTTAATCTAAAATCTTATAAAGTTAAGGGAAGATTAACTCACTGTTAATTAACGGTTCCTAAGTGACCCGTGATTGTTCCTAGTTCACTATCGCACTACTATCTCTTTCCGTCGTCCAGTTATGAATGAAACTAAGACTGTAACCGTATCGTGTCGATTTCCGATAACGGCGAATAACGTGACTGATAGTGCATTCGATATTATCGCAAATTGGATTAGTTCCATAATAATGAATAAACATACTTTTGTTAGGCCCGCTGTACAGTCAACAGCAATAGTAGATGATGCTCTATTCACTACTGAGCAAGGTTCGCGTCAGAACTGTATGAATCGTTTTGAGGCTTACGGAGTTTGCGTCAGAACTGTATGAATTTGACACCATACAGTTCTGACGCGAACTCCGCTCAATAGTGAGTATAGAGTTTTTGATTTTGATCATCAACTTTTGCTGTTGACTATACAATTGCCGCCAAATTATAATGACATAGTTATCTTTAAGCGAAAGTGCTAGGGCTATTTTTTTAATGAGGTATGCGTGTTAGGTACCTACTGTACGGTCATTGCTACAAGGAGTAGAACTAGAGTTGCTAGTTGGGAAGACGAACTTTAAAAAGTTGATAGTTTGGGTTCATCGTGATAAAAATGTAATTAAAATGTATAGATGTAAGATCGTTTTTTTTTTATTATAAGAAGAATCTCCTTTGTTGGAAAATTAACGATCATAGGTAAATACGTTTTGATAGGCTGTATAGTACGTGCGATAGGTTGAATATCAATTGAGGAAATTTGACATGTTGTGGTAATTTGATGTGTGGCTGACTGTACCTATGCTTTGGCTTTGATGAAATTAAAAAAAAGTTTTATAATGATCATTAAAGTAAGTATGTAATATGACACTTCATGTTATATTTTTTGAAATAGTTTTATTGTAGTCTCTTCGCATTGTTATGACGTCCAAGTTTATCAGAATGATTTGACAATTGACTCAAATCAAATTCTGCCTAATCACAGATCTTTAGGTAACTGACTTGGGGCATTATTTATTGACTAAACCAATTACATCATTTACGTATATTTTAGTCATAAATGATTACTAACAGGAATTAAATGTTAACTCCGAAAGTGACCAAGGCAGACATATCGGTATCACTCATCCTTATCAATGTATGAGTGTTAAGG